>CM050430.1:23840917-24440917 GCA_027564155.1 Gymnocypris eckloni scoliostomus | reverse complement strand
CATTTCTTTGCTTTTTACAAGATACTAGCATTTTTATCAAAAAATAAGCACATTGTTCAGTAGTTTAAAAACATTATGTTCCGAATGCAATATACTGCATCTGCGTTGTGTATACCGAAGACTGTTAAAGATGTTGAATATTGACTATACAGCTGTGATGCCTCAAATTGTGAAAATACTAAATTGTGATTGACCTCCATTGCATGTTTAATTCAGCCCTGTATTGCATTGTCAAATACAGTGTGGTTTAGTGAACATTTTTAGCAAATGTAGAACATAATTAGATTATTTTAAAATACATTTGCACACTACATACAGTATATAGTCTTTCCTTTCAAAATAGGTAGAACAGTATTCTGAACATTCCCATTGTGTCCCCCCTTCAAACCTCTTCACCTCATGTAAGTTATGGCTTGTAGGGCACATGCTTCAATTCTCTCACTGTGGAGAAAGAGACAGTGTCTCCACACTGGCACTGGCAGGATTGCTGTCTGGACCTCCTATTGAGGAGAATGCATCATTCTGTCTCAGTGTTGGCACAACACACTCAAACTGAGGAGTAAAGACAATACATGCCCACAATAAATCTCTCTCTCTCTCAGTTGTTCCGACGCGCAGGCTGAAAGATGGAGAGAAAATAGCCACAGTATTTTTTTCTAACATTGTTCACACCTGTAATTGGTGTCTTGGACCCCCGATAACACAGACAATGCAGTGAAACCTGTTACTGGACTGTCGGGAAAGTGCAGGGAACAAAACCATTATGCCATCTCTTTAAACATCAGTGTGTGTGTGTGTGTGTGGGGGGTGGGGTTGTGCACTGGAAAAGAAAAGAAGAACAAAAAGCATGCTGATATATTATAGATTTAGCCGTTGGTGCTGTAAGACTGCTGCTCAATAATCTATATTTCTATGGTAACTGAGATGCAGATGTTCTGGAAACGGTTGCTGTGGAAAATGCACAAACAAGACCAAAACTAATTTGCCATTTACCTAGTGTTTTTCAAAGTGGATTTTATATATTATGTTATTTTACTGTTTATTATATTAATATTTTCTATATTATATTACATTTTCTGTAAATTATATTTAATTATATGGAATTAATGATTTTTATTTGTTTTATTTTAGTTTATTGAATATATATATATATATATATATATATATATATATATATATATATATATATATATATATATATATATATTTATTTATAATTTTTAAATATAATACTGTTATTTATAATAATTTTATATATGTATATATATATATATGTGTGTGTGTGTCTGTGTGTATTATGTAATTTGAACCATTTATTTTATAAAACAATATATATGTATATATTTACGCTGACAATTTCAATTGACAGTTTTCCCATTTCATAGTATTATTGACATATTTAATTCCAGTCTTCATTCTTATTAATCAAGTGTGCACAGTTCCATTTGTCTTTATATCAGTGACTATGGCATATCATGTGTAACTTCAGATGTTTGCAGGCAAACCCAGGCAATAGCTCAATATAGACCTGACACTAATATACTGGCTGTTTTGATTGCATCACTTGATGTTTGCCTATTGTTTTATGACATACTTTCTTAGCTCTACCTCCATATCCCCTGTGATTCCTTATACAGCCTGTTGACAAAGAGAATTTCAAATCACCACGAAAGCATTTATAGCTTCAACGATTTAATAAGATATGTATTTGTGACTTTGAGTGTGCATGTGTCAGGTTTTATGGGAACTCTTGGAAATGGTGCACTGCTCTATTCCTGGAAGTAACTTCTAGTCATCTCTACTTTCCGGACAAGATACGACAGGCAGCTATAATGAAATCATGATGCTGTTTTATTTTGCTGTGGTGTTTTGTTGTGTGCATACAATTATTACATTTCTTTATGCAATGTCTCATCCAAACTGATGGGTCAATAAGTGACTTTAACAGAGCCTGACAGTACATCCGCTTCTTCTTCTCGTATGAGACAGCAATGCGCATAGCCATACTTTCTAGATATCGTTTGGGGAAGATCACTGATGTAAAGGTTGAAGAGCATGTGTGATAACACCGAACATTGGGGGACACCATTCCGAAGTCGACTAGGTCTGCTATTCTGGTCACTACTAGTCTTAAGGACAAAGGAGCAGTTTGTCAAGATGTTACAGATGAAACGCACCATGTGTCGATCATTATATATAATTAATTTTCTTTTATCCTATTTTGGACTGAATGGACTAGTTTATGCTTGATAATTATTATTTGTGTATTATTTGGTTTGATTATTTGATTTAATGTTATGAATTTGTGAACGAAGACTCTTATTATATCACTGCAATTATGGATTTAACTGGCTAAACTGTTGGCTTTTTGTAAACAGCTTCAACAGCAGGTACAAACCTTGCACTTTCTCAAACACTGTGATGAAATCCTTTATTCCACAGAAAAATAACTGAAGTGATTCAATCCTGAAAATAAACACTTCTGTTGCTCCTAAAACATAACAGTGTGTGCGTGATAGATGACATCTAGGATGTATTGTGGAGATGTGGGGATTCCTGGCTGTGTTATTGTCATGCATGCTGTGTGCGTTTAGAGGGAAACATATGGACTCAGTTAGTGCTCCCCACCCTCATATATCTCTACTAACACTTCCAGAGATCAGCGCAGTGCGGTTTTGGTAGTATTACACCAGCACACTGTCCCGTACAGGGGAACACTGCAGTTGTTTTTATTGACGTCGCTGTTCTCATTCAGTAGGCGAAGACACGGCTGAGATAATATAAAGAGATGTGTGCCGTGTTAATAAGTCCTGTCACGCTGCCAGTATTTAAGTACTGGGCTCAATTCAAATCCTAGAAAGTCACCTTGCGTAGTCTCCAGAAGAGCTGAACGTTCTAGTTTACCTTTGGGGGAGTTCTTAATGTCAGACACAATTACCCCAAAGTGCTCTTAACTGCGATGTTTGAGTGATGTTTTGATAATGTGGTTGTGGCTGTATGAATGATTGGATCTCTGTCATTTTCTGCGTACGGTTGAGTCATGACAGTTTTGAAGGACTGTGGAAGAGTGGATCTATTCTGGCCTAGAGGGAGGCTGATTTATATGCACGCTAAAACACAATGTCATTTCTCTGATTTTTGAATTTAAAAGTATTTTTGTTCTGTATGGTTGAAAACTTGTGTAAACTGGCATTTTTTTATCACATTTTGCATAATTCGATTGGAAATTTAATAAGAGATAATTAGCTTGATTTTTTATTGTTTTCTTCACACATGACATGACTTAAACTACTAATTAAACTGAATTAATAAATGCACAAATGATAATATTACATTTTGATTATCAAATTTTGATAAGCAATATTCAGTGGTTTTATCTAGCATTTTCATTGAAAGTGTGTGACAAGGTACTACAAAAGCAGCCGAAGCAAATACAAATAACAACATGATAAAATGTGTGATGTAATGCATTTTTAATATGACTTTCATTTAACATTAAAGGACTACAGCAACTTTGGTCCAGAGGGATGACATTTCACATGTGTGTGAACTTGCAAACAATTTCATGCCTCGTGTTTTTATATTTAAAATTCAAGCCTGTGTGTGTTTTGTTCTGCATTTGGAGTCTGCAGCAGCCTGTGGAAACTGATATTTTTACACAAATTTGACACAATTGCAGCTTGATTGGAAATTTTACAAGAGATAATTACCTTGATTTGTCTTTGTTTATTTTCACACATAACCTGACTCACAGTATTTCATCTCAAGCACACTGACACTTTTGTAATCAAGTACACTATTAATTAGTCAACTGAGAGACAATCATAATTAGGAAAATAAAGGAAATAATTTTCTTACCATAAATATGTAAATAGTCTGTGATCATTTTACTCTTTGATTTGATTTGATCAGTGTTTTTAAATCACCTTATAATGCATTTATTTATTCTAATATTGAAAGTACTGTATGTCTGTGATTTGGTGAAAGTAAAAGTAAGTACAGCAAAAATAAACAAAGGATTGATAAAATGCTGCAAGCTTCATTGACTGAAGGACAGTCTTATTCAGAGTAAAAATAATATTCTCACCATAAATACCCAAATGGTTAATGGCCATTTTACTCTGTTGATGATCCAACGCAACAACAAACAACAGTTTTATGCTGAATTTTCGTGTTTTGTCTTAAGTCGCTGGGGTATATTTGTAGCAATAGCCAAAAATACATTGTATGGGTCAAAATTATATGATTGAATTATATATTGAATGTCTGCGACAGGTAGAACAAAAGTAGAAGAAAAAAATAAACAAAGGCTTGATACGATGTTTTTAAAGTTCTAATGTGAGATTTATATAATAATACAAATCAACCGCTGAATCTATAACCTGTTTATGTATTTGCATATTGCACTTTAAATGAGGCTTTACCTTTTTGAGCATGATGATTCCTTCCTGATTGTGCTCGTTGGTGGTGATATCAAACATGGCTCCTCCATCTCCAGGGACGATGTTGTATTCCACCTCTGCATTCTTTCCAATGTCCAGATCATGAGCTTTGATTCGGCCAACCGCTGACCCGACTGCTGATGACTCCGGTACACGCAGGTGGAAGATGCCTACAGAATCAATGCGTTTTTTGAAGCACATGTGACTGGTGTTGGGGAAGCTGCTTTAATGGAAATGATTCAGTTACATGCACCAATGCATTGTTAACATTAAAGGAATAGTTCAACCAAAAATTTAAATTAGCTGAAAATTGACTTACATTCTGGACATTTTATTTATCTTAAGTCCTTTCAAGATGTATATGAGTTTGTTTCTTCATCAGAATGGATTTGAAGACATTTCTTTACATCACTTGCTCATTGAATGGGTGCCGTCAGAATAAGAGTCCAAACAACTGATAAAAACATCACAATAGTCCACAAGTAATCCATATCAATCCAGTCCATCAGTTAACAGTCTTGTGAGATAAAAAGCTGCGTTTTTGTAAGAAACAAATTAATCTTTAATACGTTTTAGCTTTAAACCAATGCTTCTGGTCAAAATAATCATTAATAACACTTCCTCCAGTAAAAGTCCAAACCCTGTTGTCCTCTCACATCAAAATCTGTCAACAAATGTGTTTATTAGTGTTTAGGACCCTTTTCGCTTGTAAACAGTGCTTGATCTGTGCATATTTTTCTCCTCATTCAGACAGGATTTTTTTTTAATGGATAGAGTAGTTTAAGGTTAAAAGGAACTGTTTCTTATAAACACATTTTTTTTTACTTCACAAGATGTTAATTGATGGACTGGGGTGGTGTGGATAATTGTGATGTTTTTATCAGCTGTTTGGACTCTCATTCTGACGGCACCCATTCACTGCAAATAATCCATTGGTGATGTAAAATTTATCCAAATCTGTTCTGATTAAGAAAAACACACACATCTACAGTTTAAAAGGTGAGAAATAAATGTGTATTTACCAGAAATGTGTATTTAGCAAATAAAGAGCATCAATTAGGGCTGCTCAATTAATCGAATGCGATTGTCATGCGCATCATGTCAGTAAAGTCGGTTCTGTAATCAGTAGTAAATCTCCATCAACTGCTTTCAGATAGAGCAGCATTTAATACACAAGGCCGTAGTTCACTGAAAAGCTATGCAATATCGCGTTCATAATCGCAGACGATATAATCGCACAATTTTGAAATCGAAGAAATCGTTCTGTGATAATGACAGCTGTTTGCGCAGCTTCTCAGTGAACTCTGTGTGTTAACAAATGCTGCTCCATTTGATAGCACGTGAAAATAATACCATATTTAATAACACGTTTTTACTTAAAACTCACTTCATTACGTCCGTTGAGTGTTTGAGTGTGGCTTCTTACACAGAATAAGGCATGCAACATATTTCATGGTATTCTAAGCAGTGATAAAGGCTATATCGATTAGTATTGAATTATTATAATGAAAATTATAATAATAATAATAAGAACTCAGATAAACCATATATTGCCATAGTCGTGTTTATTAGTTATTTTGAATCAATGAAAGCAGTTAAATCTTCTGTTTGTAGGGGCAGTCTATTGGGGCAGTCGTGGTCTAGTGGATAGAGCGTTGGACTTGTGATCCGAGGTTGTGGGTTCGAATCTCGGTTCCGGTAGGAATTGTCCACGACAGAGGTGAGACCCTTGAGCAAGGCACCGAACCCCCGACTGCTCCCCGGGTGCCGCAGTGTCAGCTGCCCACTGCTCCGGGTGTGTGTGCACTCGGATGGGTTAAATACAGAGAACACATTTCACTGCTGGTTATACTCTGTGTATGTGACAAATAAAGCTCATCTGAGCTTAATCTTTTTTCTTTTATAGAGTGGAGGAACTATGACGTCACTCCGTAGGCGGATCGGCTGTCAGAATGAAACTGTTCCCTTGACAAAAATCCAATAGAATTTTTTCCATATGCTTTTGGATCTTCACAAAATAATTTAACGTTAACAAATTTTGAAGCCTAAATAAAAGCGCCAGAAATGAAAAGCTAAACTTAGGCTATAAACGAACTACTGCACCATGTTCGGTTGCCTTCAGCGTCTTTTTTAAGAAACGTAACAGCTTAAAAAAATCACGACTGTTGTGTAACTGGTGTGTTTTATGTTGTAGAATAAAACGTGAAAGTATCTTGAGCTTGTGTGAACCACGGACATTATTTAATGGATTTAACCAAAATCCCATTCAAAAAACCCATTGACTCTGGGACGATGGAACAGGAAGTGCTAACTCGCTTACGGGGTTTCGCCTACAAAGTGACATCATAGTTGCACCACTCTATTCAGCTGCAGCGGGACATCTTCTGCGGGGCATATTTGGAGTTTCAGCACGAGAGCGCCCTGAGAGCGCCCTGAGAACGTCTGATCACAGAACCGAGCTTCACTGATAAGATGTGCATGACAATCACAGCTTTTGCCTAATCTCGATTGCGATTTCATTTCGATTAATCGAGCAGCCCTAGCATCAATTATTATTTTATCTTCACTGATTCAGATTTCTGAATGCACATTTACAACATATCCACACTGCCACTGTATTCCTCCTCCTGTGCCAAATTTCAAAAGTTGGCAGCTCTAGAGAGGACATTATTGTTGGAGAGAGCGCCTCAATGCACTTGTGCACTTGGCTGTAAATATGACATAAAAAGCAGTGATCAAGTGTTGGTTACACACTACACTTTTTTTTTTGTAACAATGCTTGTTTTTGGCAAAGTTGCACTGAATTGAAAACAGCTGAGCTAATGCCATGCTACTAAAAATGTAGTTAAGATAGTAAACTTGCTACTTTTAGTTAGTTATCCCAATGCTGGTAAAGACACGTGCACGGTAGGCACAAACAGATCATGCTGATTAGTAAAACGAATGGCCATGCCCGCAAAAAAACTAACAAAAACACCTCAGCTAATTAAGAAGTCATTAGATGCATTAGTGCAATGCACCAAAAAACAAACAACAAGAGAGAGAGAGGCAGAGATACGGCCCAGAATGCAGCAGTCATCATAGTGCCATCCTCTGAGACGTGCTGATGGAAATCTACTTCGCTCCCAGGGTATTACCAATATTTACACAGCGAGGAAACCAGTGCTCATCGCTGAAACTCAACATGATTTCTATTTCAAGATTTCTGAGTGCAAATGGAGCCTGTTTGCATGCACGTGTTTAAAGACTTGGCCTTATTCCAGTGGAAAAATAAACAAAGAACATTTTCAAGTATATAAATGCATAAAGTATGAGACTGTTAGATAGAAGCTGTGAACAGGGACGGTAAGAGGCCGTCTCGCGTCTTTTGCAGCACCTCATGCATGACCGGTCCTTCTAAAAAAAGCTTAGCATTCCACTGGCCACGTCTTGCATGTTCAAAGCAAATGCACATTCTTTGTGAACGGCCAATAAGACTGCATGCTCATTTTTATGACTTTGCTGCTAGGAAACTCTGGTTTCTCTAAAATCTCATATCTAGTATTCATACACTTAATAACCAATGATATTAGTCTGGGTTTTTTCTTCCTTCTACTACTCCAGAGATGCTGCTAAATATGCTGCCTTTCTTCCTTTATGCAAACCAGATTTATAGGTTAAAGGTTATTAATTTATTTTCAAGAAACGTTGGCATATGTTTTCTTTATGAATGCAAGTTTTTAAGCTTCCTCGTGTGTATTTAAAAAGAAAATTCTGCATCGACAGTCAAAGGTTTAGACACACTTGCCTGAAATTATGTTTCTCATTATATTAAACACTTTTTGGTCTAAAGCTGTATGTGTGAATGCTTTAAATTTGTTTGGTGGACTGACTGAATAAATTAATATAAAATAAAAAGCCTTTAATACTTTTATTTACAGAGCTACAGTTTTATATTCATAAGTAGAGCTGATCGCATCCTTCTAAACTCTTTTCATAATGTTTTAAAAGCTTATTTTGTATTTGAATTATTTTGAATAATTGTATTTGAATTGCATTTAATTTAATGATATTAATATTTTGTATTATATTAGTTATTTTTTATTTGTTTAACATTTATATATATATATAATAATTCCATTTGTTTTAATGGAAATATAGAATTAGAAATAAACACTTTGAAGTATGTAAATTACATAGAGATTAAATTTTAAACAGATAATAATACTACTAATAAAGATGTTACATTATAATTCCCATGTTTGCATTTAATAGTGTTGATGGCTTCTTTATTGATCTGAAATATGGAAAACAAAATAACATGGTGCCTCCAAACGTTTGTCTGATTTAAGTTTACATGAGTTGATCGTTATACAGAGTGGCTTACTTTTGGAGAACCTGGGTGGGTTGTCATTGACGTCACTCAGGGTGATGTTGATGATGGTGGTCCCTGCCAGACCCCCTAACTGTCCTCCCATGTCTTTGGCCTGGATGAGGACCTGATACAGCTCCTTCACCTCCCGGTCCATGTTGGGTAGAGCTGTCCTGATGACTCCTGCGCACAGATCGAAAGAGAGCCAGACTGCGTTAATGGAAAGAAGAGACAAGAGAAAAGGACGATAAAGGGATAGTGAGGTAGAAAGAGAGTATAGATGAAGAGGCTGTGAATACAGGCTGGTATCAGTGCGTGGAGAGAATCGAATTACAGAAAAGAGGCTGAGGTGAGGAGAAGAATAGGGTTTAGACCTGAGAATGAGGCCTGCTGGGATAAGGATGTGAATGGCAATATAAAATAACAGACACAATTGAGATAAGAAAATTGAGAGTGGCACAAAAAAGGGAAATGGATGAAGTTCTGCTGCATTGTGGAAAAGCAAATTGAACTTAAAGGTGCAATGTGTCATTTCTGTGCTATTATCGTTGTCCTGAAAATCTATCCTGCCTCTATATTTGTGTATCTTTATACATTTATTTTGTATATTTAATCTGTGTAACATCGTGTTCTACTACACGGAACAGGATCAAGGTTAGCATGGCCCTGTTAGCCTCTGATACCACAGTAAAATAGCTGCTTCATTGACAAACAAAAAAAAGTAGGCTAGAGCGTTAATGTTTTTCAAGAAAGATTACAGGCACATGAATTTGAATCAATAGAAATATTGATATGCACAGATCGTATCACTGTGGTACATCTAATCACTGTACTACAGATGACATACTTTTATGGAATATTGAATATAATAAACACTGCTATCGACCATACAAAAATAATTGCACATTTTAAATGATTTAATGGTGTCTTTAATGTAAACAGTTGTTAAATACTGAATGGGCGTTAATGTAAATTTGCTCATCCATATGTTAATGTCTATATGGTTATGGTTACACTGACAACGATTTCTGAATGCACCATTTTTCTCGCTTAGTTTCCATAAATGAAACATTAGAGTACATAAAATACTGGAAAAAATATATAAGGCTATATCTTTGGATAAGTTCTTGATATTATAGCACACCCCCTCCAGAATCAGCTGTTCGTGAGAAAGTGAAGTTCTCCAGGGTTGCTTTGAAGCATCAGCACACATTGTTCCTAAAGTTAAACATGTTCTTGTAAGGAATCAGACGGTAAAACCCTTCCTGGAACCAGTACCGTCCTTTACCTTCAAGTGTTTTCCTCCAGCTAAAAGATTGAGGTCAGTCGTAAAGCTTTTGGTACTTAACAATATTAACAAGGCGACAAAACTAGTGTAGCAACACTTTTCCTCCATAAAGCACAACTAACACGTTTCCAACACCACGAGAAGCTTTCCCAGATCAAGAGAGCGCTTCATAGGATGAATTAGACATGGTGGCGGATGGTAAAGAAAGGCACGGACCTTCATTCAATGTCAATTTCAGATGAAACGTAAAAGGGATGTCATGTGTGATTCTCTCGGCCTGTTACAGGAAGAATCTGTTTTTTATTTCAGTTTAGCATTAACCGATCTCTCTTTGAAGTTTCTGTGGTAATTGAATGAATAGTTCACCTAAAAATGACATTTTGTTATCATTTACTGCATGACTATTCATTTTTCTTGTACTGAAAGCAGAAATTGATCTTCCTTTTTTATTTCACAGAAATAAGAAAGACATTTTGGAGCGATTAAATGGTGGCAAACGTTCATATTTAGGTGAACTATAGTAGTGGATCAAAACTGTATTCCTTTAAGGTGTGTGCTTCCTGTTTTCTCTCACGACTCTCAGTGTTGATTCCGTTGTGCATTTTACCCCTGCCTTTGTTTCCCACCCTCCTCTTCTGTTTACTGTTGGTTTGTGTTGGCAATTTTTTTATATGGCCTGGGACAAAAACATATTTTTCTTCCTTACTAGTCATTTTATTTGATTGGCTACAGAATGTCACCCTTCGAGCCCTCCAGGTTTGCTGATATAAGGATATTATATTTGTTTTCATATATTCCTGTTTACAATGCTTCATACTTGTGTAGCAGGGCCGTAACCACACTGAAAACAAGCAGGGAATGCTGGCACGTGCTCTGCGCATCAAGTTTACCTTGCAGGTTTGTGCTTTTGCATATTGGCTATTACAGCCCACTGAATGCAGAGGATGCCATTTGTAAAATCCCATCCATTGCTGAATACTGCATAACAAAGTATTCACTGGGAAAAAATTATAGGCAGTTTATTTGCTGCAACATTGATGATGTTACAATTCCCCCAGCCATATAAACAACAGAAAAATCAATTTGCTGTTACCAAGCTGACTTTATTTTCAACTCGGAGGGTTTGAAATGCAGCACCTGATTGTATAATTATAGATCTTTTCAGGCCTGTTTAGCTGACAGGATGTCCGTTACTTTTCTGATGTTCAAAAAATTCATTGCAGTATATTTTGAGTTACAAATCTATTTTCTAGCTGCATGACCACATTCTCAAATCAAACCCAGAGCTTATTTGTCTAATAGGGTCAATGAATGTAATTACGTTGAAACCTGTGAACTGTGAAATTAATGAGTCTAGTCTGTTGTATTACACAAACAAAACAGAGGGACTTGTTTGTCAATAGTAATTTCATTTTTATGCAGCCAACCTTTTTCCGTATAATATTTGCTATACAATATTCAGGAGCATTTGACCTGTTTTGGGATCCACGGAGAAGTACGGCTGGCCGTGTAGTATGCTGTACACCACCCTGGCGCTGTTGCCGTATGTAGGGTCGTCTGCATCCGTCGCCGTCACCTTCATCACGTATGTACCTGCAAACATAGAGAAGTTATTATTCGTTTGTGTTAAACCGCATGAATAGATATGGGAAATGTGCTTTGTTCGAGGTTAGAAATGTAATAGCATGTAAGGTTTGACCCGGACTGGAAAACAGGCCTATATAGGCACATCATTATATGCTTTGTTTATGATGGGCTGATATCAAACCAAGTATACTGATTCTCCACTGTGTCTTGATATGTCTGAAACAGCAGTTTTTACATTACAAAGGTAGCACTTTTAAATGACCCAATAAATGACAAATCATCCGTACTGTAGAAAGAGCTGATGGTCACAGGTCGCTGAATCCCTGTGTTTTACTGTTTCTGTAATGTTATATTATAGAAATGATTCGCTTTATTCAGCAGGAATAGTTTTCTGGAATAGTTTTCTGATTTTTTTCCATAATGCACTCTTGCTTGTGTGATATTGCTTCTATATAGAGCCAGTGCACAGCATCCATCCATCCATCCATGAATTTATCAGGGCAAAATGTCTTGTTTAGAAGAACATGCACTGCAGAATTGAGCACAACAAGAACAGGGATATTTTATAAAGTACATAGGCTCATTTGTGATTATACAGGATATATTTTTTATGAAAACATTCAAACCGCAAGTAGAGTGAATATCACAGTGTACTGTCTGAGACAAGAAAATAAACTTGAAGGCCTTGGAGAAGAGAGACAGAGCGAGTGGGGAAAAAAAACAAAAGGAACCGAGAGGTAATTGTACAGATTTTAAATCAAGGCCATTTCCCAATGCAAGTCCTTTTCAACCAGCTGATGCAATTACCTTTGATTTGTACCTTTTTTTGTTCTCTCAGCACACATCGATATGCGTTCAGCTTGTTGTGGCCTCCACACAGAGAGGTGAAAAGCATTAAAAACCTTTAAGTGACCTCCAATTAGACAGTCACATTCTGTCAAAGCGAAAACCCTGTAACCCAATGAAAAATACATCCAGAGTCAAGAAATATGGGTCAGCGTCCCTGTTTGTATGTAACAGCAAGACTCAGTTATGCCTTTGTGGTGACAGCAGCCACAATCAAAATCAAACAGACGTCTGCAGAAAAGGTGTACAGGTTTAATAGGGACTATGGTGCACTTATAAACCGGTCTATTCACATTTCGCTATCTGAGATCACGAGTAGCTGTGATTCAGCTGGGAAGGGGAGGGTTTCATTTCATTTCATTGCCATTCAGATCAAGGAAAAGGCAATCTCAAAGTGAATTACCCTGATCTGTCATCCTCAGGGAAAGCAACATGAAAAGGGCTTTGGTGCTGGATAGGGCATGTAGTTTATTACGCTCGACACCAAGTCTTATGTCAGACTTTACCTCTTGCCATGCAAAGCCTTTCTTATTTCTTTAGTTTATTTGATATATATGCTTGGCATTTCCATGATTTTCAGAACCTCTTGAAACTCATAAGCTTTAATTTGAAAAAGCTTTAATCGAAACAGAACTGGTTTGCTTTCTGCTTAACAGATGAACAGCTATTTAATCAGTGATATTCTGTAAGGTTGTTGTAACGAGTGGTTTCTCACCCGCAATGTTCTGCAGCTTTCGTAAGATGTTATTAAACTTTCTATGCACTCTGCATTTACAATTGTTTTATCCTCAGACACATTCAAGAGTGTACAGATATCATGCGGATTATTCAGCAGTGATACAACACAGCAATAATGTGTGCATTATTTTAATTTAGACAGGTCCTTACTCCATAATTTAGTATCTTGAGTTAATTACCTTTACCGAGTGTAAAATCCCTAAGGCTTGATTTATGTTTATATGAAGGGGGTTTTAAGCATATTTGTACATTAGAATGTATCCTGTTTATTATTGTTATTTTGTTTCTGAGGGAAATCTGTTGCACTGGAACATTAATGGAACATTATTTTGACATTTTATTTACAAAAACATTAAAGTAGACATTTTACTTGTATTTAATATGCTTCTGTGCATGTAAAATCACTTTTGTACATTTCATTTGAAATCTAATCTTTGACCCATATGTATATAGCATTCAGTGTGCCATTATGTTTTACTTTGAGAATATGTGGTTACTCTTTTTTAAGGTCTCCTTGTTACAGTCTAATACATTTACATATACATATACTAATACATTTAAATCTAATACATATACATATACATTTAAGTACTGAGTGATATTAGTTAACTACATGCACTTACTATATGGTTAGGATTAGGGTTTGGTTTAGTGTTACTTGCATGTAATTATGCATAATTTTTTTCATTATAATAGTAAGTATATGCAACGTAACAAGGACACCTTGGCTTAAAAATAAAGTATTACCAAATATATTATTGTACTACTACTACTACTACTACTACTAACTACAACAACAATAATAATAATAATAATAATAATAATAATAATAATAATAAATAATTAGTTTTGACCCCCCCTCTTTTTAATAGCACACAGATTACCTCAAAGTTAATAGACAAGGATTCAAATTCAATGGAGTTCAACATTTCAGAATGTTTAAGTGTGATAGTATTTTTCAGCGCTGCTCTCTGCAACCACAGGGAGCCACTTAAATAGACCAACTTAATTACATACTACAACACACCACTCAACAGTATAGACACTTGTGAAGTACTGCGAAAGTAAATTATACAAAAATATATGAATATATCCTCATGTTGTTTCTTGTTTACTTCCATACATTGAATACATTTTACAATGTATGAAGTAACTATACATGTTTGATATCTTTTCCACAGTGTCATTCAGTGTGCCTGGTATCAGCATGTGTGTTCTCCCAATCATAACCCACAAGAGTATGGGAGAATTACTGCTTCTGTTTACGTCACCGAGTTATCGCAGGCAGTTCCTGAAGTTCATAAAGCAACTTTGTCAAAACCATTCATTTTAAAATAACTCAGAATTGAATTAAATTGGATTAAAGTGAACTAAATGTAAATGAGTCTCAGGCACTTTCTATGGATGCCGTTGGTGTTGAATTGTGGATCGTGTTCACAGAATAAGGCAGACAATAACAGTAATTGTAGTGATTTGTGATGTTATACGACACTAAAGGCAACATAATTTATTGTTATTAAAATAAGACTCATGCTTAAAGAACACATTGCCTTTTTTATCATTTTTATTTGTATTAATTAACCATGTTTCACCTTTCAAGATAACTGTGAACTGGTTGACCGTTTCTTTTGGGACTATCACAGGATAAGATACGATCTGTATGATGGGTATTATTTTATTTTATTGTATTTTATGCTACATTGACTCTAATATGTTAAATTGTGATTTTAAAAAAGTCTAATTATAAATATTAGTATTATTATCATTAACTTTGACTGTGGACCCATCGGTTATCTTCCATTTTATTATCTGTTATCTATCTATATTATCTGTTATCTACTCATATGACTGTGGACCCATCTGTTATCTTCCATATTATTATCTGTTATCTATCTATATTATCTGTTATCTACTCATATGACTGTGGACCCATCGGTTTTCTTCCATATTATTATCTGTTATCTATCTATATTATCTGTTATCTACTCATATGACTGTGGACCCATCTGTTATCTTCCATATTATTATCTGTTATCTATCTATATTATCTGTTATCTACTCATATGACTGTGGACCCATCTGTTATCTTCCATATTATTATCTGTTATCTTTCTATATTATCTGTTATCTACTCATATGACTGTGGACCCATCGGTTATCTTCCATATTATTATCTGTTATCTATCTATATTATCTGTTATCTACTCATATGACTGTGGACCCATCTGTTATCTTCCATATTATTATCTGTTATCTATCTATATTATCTGTTATCTACTCATATGACTGTGGACCCATCGGTTATCTTCCATATTATTATCTGTTATCTATCTATATTATCTGTTATCTACTCATATGACTGTGGACCCATCGGTTATCTTCCATATTATTATCTGTTATCTATCTATATTATCTGTTATCTACTCATATGACTGTGGACCCATCTGTTATCTTCCATATTATTATCTGTTATCTACTCATATGACTGTGGACCCATCTGTTATCTTCCATATTATTATCTGTTATCTATCTATATTATCTGTTATCTACTCATATGACTGTGGACCCATCTGTTATCTTCCATATTATTATCTGTTATCTATCTATATTATCTGTTATCTACTCATATGACTGTGGACCCATCGGTTATCTTCCATATTATTATCTGTTATCTATCTATATTATCTGTTATCTACTCATATGACTGTGGACCCATCGGTTATCTTCCATATTATTATCTGTTATCTATCTATATTATCTGTTATCTACTCATATGACTGTGGACCCATCTGTTATCTTCCATATTATTATCTGTTATCTACTCATATGACTGTGGACCCATCGGTTATCTTCCATATTATTATCTGTTATCTACTCATATGACTGTGGGCCCATCGGTTATCTTCCATATTATTATCTGTTATCTACTCATATGACTGTGGACCCATCGGTTATCTTCCATATTATTATCTGTTATCTATCTATATTATCTGTTATCTACTCATATGACTGTGGACCCATCGGTTATCTTCCATATTATTATCTGTTATCTACTCATATGACTGTGGACCCATCGGTTATCTTCCATATTATTATCTGTTATCTATCTATATTATCTGTTATCTACTCATATGACTGTGGACCCATCTGTTATCTTCCATATTATTATCTGTTATCGATCTATATTATCTGTTATCTACTCATATGACTGTGGACCCATCTGTTATCTTCCATATTATTATCTGTTATCGATCTATATTATCTGTTATCTACTCATATGACTGTGGACCCATCTGTTATCTTCAATTTCCAAATTTTATGACTGCAACATATATTTTTTTTTTTTTATTATAAATGTGCCTTTAACTTTCATTGATTGGCTTTCATATGTTAATTCTAATTTAATTTACTTTACTTTAGTTTGTTCTCCAGCATTTGTCTGCATTGCTCCACTCTGCTGAAGAATGAACTTTATTACCATGTCTGTAAAAATAATATGGACATGTATATACTTTTTGACGTCTAATTATAACTAGTTTCAATATTTGATACATTTTAATAGCATGCAATGAAGGCAAACAACAACTGTGGGACCTTTTCTAATGTTTGCAACTAAACCGGTTAACAAGCAAGCTTTCTTCTGTGCCCTGGTCTATCATTTTGACTATCAGTCTGTGAAGTATCCAGTTAAATGTTATATGACACAAAGCAAGCAGCACTTCATTGACCATCATGTTTGCAGTGAACATAGTGTCATATTACATCGCTCCCCAGCGTGGCCTCAGGGATTGATGCATCGTCTGCAATCATATTTGACATCATGATTAAGAATATTTGTCCAAATAATGGAGGCCATTATGACTTTAACAAGCTCTGCAATATGCTCCATGAATGCAGGATAGCGCTACATTGATCTGCTAGTAGTTATAGTGATTGGATTAGGCTGTGTGGAAATCAATACAACTTCTGGCCGGCTTTAGAGACGAGCCTTTTTAGAGAAGCAGAGACAGTAACAAAATAAGGCCCGAATATTTGGCAAACTCCATAACATGTGGAACAAACATGACCTCCAGTATCCCTCGTCGTAACACGGTGACAGTCATCACATTTAGGCTTCATTGACTTGCTTCTGTTTTATTAGTTCCTTTCTTTCTTTATTTCTATTTTTATTTATTTATTTATTCCTTTCTTTCTTTCTTTTTACAATTGAATTTCATTAGTGTAGTTTTTCTCCTACAGTCGTTGGCATTGTTCCTTCATTTTATTGTATTTTATTGTATTTTGTATTTATCCAACTTTTGTTTGCATTGTTCCACTATGCTGGAGAGTACATTTCCCAATGTTATGCCAACTATCCTCAAGGCTTCATTGATTGTCTTCCATAGTTTAAAGCGGTGACGTGTGTGGTTGAGATGAAAGAATGGATGCAAGGCATTTGTCTGTGTTTCACTCCATCTCGAATCGCGCTCGCGGAAAGCGCTCATCTCTTTCGCGGCTCCGCACGCTTTCAACTCGTTTTTTTTTTGTCTCGAGCAAGAGACTTTACGATATTCACGTTACATATTATGACTGATTTTTACGTAGAGAGGGTGACAGCGAACCGCATTAAAAGAAATGATCATTCATTTCATAACCTCTGGCCAAACTCAAAACTAAACTAAAATTAAAACATCTTTGGGAGCAAGGGGGCCCCCTGGTGTTTCGGGGCCCTACGCAGCTTGCGTATTCTGAGTAAAGGGAGGATCGGCTCAGTGAGTAACCTTAAATATGCCATTTTTTTTACTATATTGATTTTAAGATAACAAGTTACACTCTTAGTTAATTATATAACTTTAAGCAATATAGAAATCATGTTTTTAAGTTGTATAAATCATTAGTTCAGATTAATGTAGCATGAACAAACATGAATTATATTAATATTATAAACTAATTTACTATAATAATTAAATAATATATAATTTATAGATTATTATTATAATAAATATATTTTTATTATAAATTAACATTATTCTAGAATAATAAATGCTGTAAAAATATTGTTCATTGTTAGTTCATGATTCTTTAACTAAAGTGAATTCAACCGTATTGCATTATTTTCATAAATAAATGAATGAATGAAAAATCTGAACATCTGAATGGGCTTCTTACCCACGGATGACATCTCAGGTACGCTGGCTGTGTAGGGACCTTCCAGGAACTTTGGCTCGTTGTCGTTGATGTCCTGCACCTTGATGACAAACTCTGACTCTGGTTCCAGCGGTCGGTTGGTATCGATGTCCACCGCTTGAGCTCGTAGTGTGTAGTATGACTTCTCCTCTCGATCCAGACTGCGTAAAGCGTGTATGTCCCCGGTGATCTGGTCGATGATGAAGATGGTTCCAGCGCCCTCGCCTGAGAGAGTGTATTTCACTGCGCTTTTCCCTTTATCCAAGTCAGTGTGCAACTAAAGCAGACGGAAAGAAGAATATGTAATATGCATATAGAGTACACTGAGTTATGACAGAAAATGTTAGTGTTTAGTCATTGACTTCATATTTCAGCTTACTTGAGATTTCCTTTAGTTTGAACTCTAAAGATCTGAGCCTGCAGGTATATTAACCTGACCCAAAACCATCTGCAGTGTTTTGTCTCTTTCACTTTCTATGATTGTTTTTAATGTTTTTTTTTTTTTTTACTTTGCCCAAATCTCCCTTTTTATTTCAAATCATTAATATTGTCCATTATATAATATCAGTTCTGTACGGTTTCATTAATCATATGCATGTCTCTCATCTGAGGAAGCATTAATCAAAGATTGTGCCGAAGTTGTTGAGACAGTCGAGTTTAAAAAAGCTTTTGTTTTTCCCAATCAGCATCATATCTAGAGTACACCATAAATCAAAAAGAGAGCTTAATTATCAGATTGCTGTATTGTCATTTATCTGCACATTCAGAAATGAATGAAAAGAAAGAGAATAGACTTATGCAAAATAAATAGATTTTCAAAAGAGTTAAAACTCTGCAATCACTCCAGTAATAATAACTAGAAGTGGAAAAGCTAGGTGATATAAATGTAAAAATGAATTAGCATAACAATAGCACTCAATTACTGAGTCTTTGAGAAACCTCACACATGTCCATGCAGAACTGGTGAGAACATCTTCTCTCTCTCTCTCTGATAATAAGTTCAGTAAAAATATGACACAGACTGGACTAAGCGGCCCTCCCAGACGCTCATTACGCTCTCAGAAGAAACACTTGCTCTTGTTTTTTTCACAAACATGACAAGTTCAAACCATTTAGCATAAACTCACAAATACATAATAGTGATAAAGTGATAAATGTGTTCTGCCAAATCAGAAAAAATACAGCAGGACAGAAATAGAACGCATGGAGAGCTTGAGTGTGTACCAATATGTCTGTTATCTGTTAGACATGTATTAATACACACACCATTATATGAATGATGTTGGTAATATGATTTGTTTAGGAATTTTGACCTTTTAAATACTTTTAAATGTATTTTAAGAATATTTAAAATATTTAATATTGCATTGGAGTGCTTTAAAGTGATAAAGTTAATAGTATGAATTTGATTTGGATAAGCATTTTATATATATATATATATATATATATATATATATATATATATATATATATATATATATATATTTTCACGCTTAAGGAATAGTTCACCCAAAAATGAAAGATTTGCTGAAGAAATGTACTTATCTTGAGGCCTTACAAGATAGTCTATGTAGATATATTTATTTCTTCATGGGAACAGATTTAGATTTTTTTGTTATCACTGGCTTACCAGTGGATCATCTGCAGTGAATGGGTGCCGTCAGAATGAGAAGTTCAAACAGCTGATAAAAACATCAAAATAATCCACAAACCATTAGTTAACATATTGTGAAGTGAAACGCTATTTTTTAACTTCAGAGCAATGTTCTGGCAAATAAATGTGACCTCCATTCATAATCTTGCTTTCTCGTCTTGTCTGAATCAGGAGAGAAATATGCACATATCAAGCACCGTTTACAAGCAAAAACAGTCCAAAAGAGTTCTAAACAAACATATCTGTGGATTTTGATGTTGTAGGTCAACAGGGGATGGACAAATAATTTTACTGGAGTATTATTTGTTATTATGGACTCAATTTGTTTTAGTTTTTTAGTTTTTAGTTTTTTTTACAAACATACAGCTTTCCACGTCAAGACATTAACTGATGTACTGGAGTCATGTGGATTGCTTGAGGATTATTGTGATGGTTTTATCAGCTGTTTGAACTCTCATTTTGACGGCACCCATCCACTGCAACGGATCTGGTGAGCTACTGATATAATAATACATTTCTACTAATCTGTTCAGATGAAGAAACCGACTCGTCGCCTGAGAGTGAGTACGTATTGAGCAAATGTTCACTTTTGGGTGAACTATTCTTTTAAATAGAACTCATTGCATATTATGTGCATTTTTTTTATTGTGATTAACCTAATGACATAATGCTAATTTTGGAAGCATGTTTAAATATAAATACGTTTATTTCAACAAGAGGAAAAAGTTACATTTCAAATGTATGGCTTCACACCTTCTTTGCACATAGTGCAAGTAGACTTAGACCTCTATTATGCTATTCTCAGCTAATATATCTCGAGTAAAGATAAGCACTGGATTTCACATGTTATTGTCTCAGTCAACAGGTGCTGAGAGAATAACAGTCAAATACTTGCCTCCTCTCACAATAGGGGCAATTAGAGGCCTGTTCTACCGCCTGCCGATTAAATAGGGTCCTAATATACTGGAGGAATAAATAAAGGCTCTATTATCATTCGGAGCCATAGGCGAAGAATCAGCCTATCAAAATGACTTATTCAGCAGTCTTTTGAGTAGTTACACAACCAGTAATTATTAAAGCTTTAATTCATTCAGAGATTATCAAGAGAAGCCTTTTAATAACATGTTTGCCTGATATTTTTAGTTTTTCAAAGCCCTGACCAGATCTCATTGTTCTGTTAGTGTGCTTTTCATGTGGTTTATAAGCTCAGCTCTCTATACATATGTGTTTCTCTGCTCTGTGTGTGTTCATAATCATAAGGTTCGCTACATGGTGTCTGGCCAGTAATTAAATGCATGTTTGGTTTGCAAAGGAACTGCCAACTCCATGACTGGATATTTCCTACACACCAGGATAGCGAAACCCCTTGAGGACCAGCGTTCCTGCACACTTGCTGCATGCTAATATAGTCAGACTGGGCCTAAACACTCAGCCAATTCAGTTAAATACATACATTCCCCAGCGTGCAACGACCGCACTGGAGTTATTTACTCCAACCCCACATGCATATGTGTGTATGGATCTGTTTATGTGTTTATGGATGTGAAAAGGCAGACATCTGTGCAAGAGGATAAATATACATCTCTCTCTGTGTTCGTGTGTGTGTGTGTGTGGTATAGATCCATTAGGGGTGTGTGGTGTGATCAAAATCTTCTATCATATGTGGATTTTTGCTATATGCATACTATTGAAGGATTACAAATTTTATTTTAAATGTTTAATTTAGATACACTTCCTGACTAAAGAAAGTGTCAGGAAATACAGATGTTTGAGAGCGTTTCCTGACCATTTGAGCTCGAGACAACTGTGCCTTTTGTCTCTTATGTTAATGGTAAGATCAAGGAGTCAGATTCAACCTTTGTTAGGTTTATTGGACCACGGGAAGGTTCCTGTAATTAACTAACGCCTCCCTCAGATGTTTGCTTTGTTTGATGTTTGTCTCCACCTCTAAGAATCCCTCCTCCAAAAATACCTATAAGATACCCTGTAAAAATGACTTAAGATGAGATCTTCGATGACTGCAGATAACAACACATGTCATAGAATAAAGAAATTCTGCTGACGATCGAATCCAAGTCTCCTGGTCTTCTCTTCTGAGTTTTCTACTTTAGAAGAACAGAGTTTTCAACAGATGCTGCCGTGAACCCGGATAGAGTTCCAGCTTTCTCACCTGAAAGACTTCAAGCTCAAACAAAGATCTGCATCTTTTGGAATCCAGCGAAACTTCAAACTGAACAAGGATTCCCAGACTGAAATTTTCTCTCTGGTGAGTGCTGTCTCTAATCCGAAAGAACCTAAGACCAGTACAAATTTTGCTATCCTCTGCGCCGTCAGAGAAGAGTTAACATACATCTGTAGGGTTTTGTTTAACTAAAGGTTATCCTCTGTTTTCAGACAGGGAAGAGTTTATCCTCTGTTCTTGTAGGCAGGGAAGGTTATCCTCTGTTTTCAGGCAGGGAAGGTTGGCATTACGTGCTAATTTTTGGTTTATCCTCTGTTCTTTCAGGCAGGGAAGGTTAGCATTACGTGCTAATTTTTGGTTTATCCTCTGTTCTGTTCAGGCAGGGAAGATTTAGCATTACGTGCTAATATTTGTTATCCTCTGTTTTGGCAGGGAAGAATTGGTTATCCTCTGTTCATGCAGGGAAGATTAGCGTAAAGTGCTAGTGAATTGTGTTATCCTCTGCTTTGCCAGGAAGGTTAACAATAGTTGATCTGTGTTAACAAGTGTACCCTCTGTTGATCAGAGAAGTTTTAGTGTTTTGATTGTGTGATAACAAAGAAACTCACAAAATGTTTAGAAAGAATGCTAGACTGATCCCACAACTGAAAAGGTGGTCTAGCGACTCCTTTGTGGTCAGATAGCGAATTCAAATCACTTTTAGGAGTGCAAATGAACATAATAGTCACTGAGAAAGTTAGACAAGAACTAACTCAGAAATATGAGATCCATCCAGACAAGACTTGGTCTGTAGATGAGTGTAAAAAGGTACTGGGAGCATGTATTCGCAAGAACAATGTGAAAGGCATTATCTGCTGCCACAGAGAATTTGGTTTAGCGCTCGCCACACAACAGTCTCAGCGTAACTCAGAGCTAGAGAAACAGAACAATGAACTCCGTGCGAGAGTATCCACTTTGACCAAGAAATTGAACCTCAAGAAAGAGGCAAAAACTGATGTGGAAGTAAGTCAGCCTGATAACATTTACCCTGATTTACAAGCGTTTTTTGAAACAGATGTAGCTCTCCAATCAGTAACTGATGTGCCTGTAAATTCCTTCAATGTGTGTGGTGCGAGGAGGAGATCTCAGGGATTGAGGAAACTGATAGTGTTCCTCTCAATTCTTCTGTGGTGCAAATACAAACTGTTGCCAAAGCTTTAGGTCCTAAAGATATAGAGAGACTATCTCAAAGTTTACCAGCAGCACGCACACATTTTTCTAAATTTAGAAGAACATTGATCAGTAAAATGCGTCTTTATGACATGTCGTTGACAGAAGTCACGCAGCTGATGTCACAAATACTAACTGAATCTGAATTCAACAGTTTTGAATCTGCTGTCACTTCTGAACTGCGAAATGCCAGTAAGGGTGATTTAAGAGAAGGTATTTTGAAAATCCTAAAGAATATCTTAGGACCCAAAATAGATTGGTCTAGAATTACTACCTGTGTGCAAAGGAAAGAAGAAACTGTGAGTGAATATACTGAGAGATTTTGTCAGTCAGCTGTAATCTACAGTGGAATTGTTGATGACCCTGAAAGTGTGCTAGATGACAAGGGACCCTTGGTTCGTATCTGGTCAGATGGCCTTGTAGCCGAATACAGAAAAGCTTTACCATTCTTAGATCTAACTTGGTCTAACAGAACTCTCAGAAGTAACCTAGACAGGTTAACTACATGGGAAAGAGATGCTGATGTCAAAGCAAAAGTAAGAGTAGCAGCAGCTACGTTTAACACAACGAAACAAGACAATAGATGGTCTAAAGAAAGCAAATGCAAATACTGTGAAAAATTTGGACATTGGGAGAAAGAGTGTAGGAAGAAGTTGCAAGATAGTAAAAGAAATGCTATGCATAATTCTGCTCCTTCTCAGCCTGCACACAACCCTGAAGTAGTTCCGCCAGTGACCACTGAAATTATAGGACAGTTAGTTCAGGCTCTTCTGAGAGCACAACAAGACAAAAAAAACTAATTATTGGGGCTGTGAGTAGCTACCTTTCCCCTGTAATCCAACACAATGACCAAAGAATTTTTGTGAAAGGTAGCATAAAAGAGAAAGAGATTGATTTTTTGCTTGATACAGGTGCAGAAATTACAGTAATTCCTACAAAATTGGCACAAGGTTTAAACATCCCATACAAGAAAACCAAACTTTGTTTAACTGGTGTAATAGGTGAAGATTCTGTTTTGTATGAAACTACACAGGATCGAGCGGCTTCAGTCAAAGCCATACCTCCGCCTAATACCATTAAAACACTCCGCTCATTTTTAGGAACAACAGGTTATTGTAGACCTTGGATTGAAGACTATGCCTCGATTGCTCAGCCTCTCTATGATTTGTTGAAAGGCCATGGTAAAGATTCAGATACTGTTTGTATGGAAGAACTTCATCTCAAAGCTTTTAATGATTTGAAAAGAGCACTATGTCAAGCACCAGCATTAGGAATTGCCCAATCTGATAGACCCTTTGTGCTTTATGTCCATGAACAC
The DNA here is from genome assembly GCA_027564155.1 of Gymnocypris eckloni scoliostomus. NCBI lineage: Eukaryota > Metazoa > Chordata > Actinopteri > Cypriniformes > Cyprinidae > Gymnocypris > Gymnocypris eckloni. Next base: position 24,416,136 of record CM050430.1, on the reverse strand, counting down.
TTAGGCTTTATGACTGCATGTCTAATGCAAGATCATGGGGCAGCTTACGCCCAATTCATTACTATTCGGTAAACTTGACATAGTCGCTCAAGGTATGGGCCCATGCCTCAGAGCAGTACAGGCAGTTCATCTAGCGCTTCAGGCTTCATCAGGAATGGTGTTAGGTCAGACTGTAAACGTAAAATGCCCACACGCAGTGTCCGCACTAATGAATCAAGCAAAAGTCACTTCTGTCACCTCCTCCCGTTGGGGAAATTGGTTAGCAACTCTCACAGCCCGAATATTGTTATACAGCGTGCACCAGTCACGAACCCATCCTCATGTATGATGTCTGCAATGACTGAATTTGTGTTAGAGGATGAAGGCGAAATGACTCATGATTGTGTTACGCTTACATATGCAGCGACAAGTGAAATAGCAGAAACTCCCATAGAGAACGCAGAATTGGAGTTGTTTGTTGATGGTTCAGCTCAAGTTATTGAAGGTAACAGACGAGCAGGATATGCAGTAACTTCCACCACTGAAGTAGTTGCTTCAGGTCGTCTTCCAGATCATTTTTCAGCTCAAGCTGCAGAACTAGTAGCCTTAACTAGAGCATGCACGCTAGCTTCAGGATCGGTTGCAAATATCTACACAGATTCCAGGTATGCTTTTGGGGTAATTCATGATTTTGGTGTCATTTGGCAAACCAGAAAATTTCTAACTTCTGCTGGATCCCCATTAAGCATGCTGGATTAGTGAAAGATTTAATGTTTGCCATGAAACTCCCAAAGAAATTAGCAGTGATCAAAGTGAAAGCACATCTCACAACTAATACTACGGAAGCTAAAGGTAATGCTCTTGCTGATGTAGCGGCTAAACAGGCTTGTTTCTATGCAACTGTACAAGTGTGTTCAGGTAGTACAGCACAGAAGATAATTCTACCTCCTGAATCAATCGTTGATCTGTATAAAGACGTTCCTCTATATGAAGCATGGACATGGTTAGACAAAGGAGCCACTGTGGATTCATCCGGCTGCTGGACCAAAGGGAAAGTATGTTGCTCCCGAATCACTGTTGCCATATTTGGCTCAACAAATACACAGTTTGGGTCATAGTGGTCCAGCAACGATGAATCACAGGTTCTCAAATCAATGGTGGAATCCAAAATTCAGAAACGCAGCCACTGAAACAGTCAAGAGATGTGTTACATGTCAGAAAAATAATGATGTACCAGCAACCATTACACCAGCAGCACATACCCCAGCTCCACCAGGGCCATTTCGTCACCTGCAAGTTGATTACATATCGTTGCCCCCTTGTAAAGGAAAAACTGACGTTTTGGTAGTAATAGACAAGTTCTCAAGATGGGTAGAAGCTTATCCAACAGGGCGCGCTACAGCTGCACATACTGCTAAATGTCTTGTCACTGATTTCATTCCCAGATGGGGATTACCAGATTGCATTGACTCAGATCAAGGTACCCATTTCACAGGACAGGTAGTCAAGGAAGTGTCTAGAATGTTGAAGATTAAGTGGAACCTTCACTGCCCCTATAGGCCACAAGCATCAGGACAGGTTGAACGATCAAACAGAACAATCAAAACCAGGCTAAGCAAAATGCATCAGGAAGGAGTACCATGGGTTGAAGCACTGCCCGCAGTACTGTGTAGTATGAGAGCATCACCTAACAGATCAGTAGGACTGAGCCCTCATGAGATTATTACTGGACGCCCAATGCAGATGCCAGGTGTGATTGATCTTAGAAATGCTGATGTGCACATTGCTTCAGATGCCCTGATCGCTTACTGTGAAAACCTCACAAAGGCAGTGCAGAGTGCCAAAGAGAGTTGAGTCGTGTTGGCAGACTCCACCAGAAGGTGGACACACAATCGTCCCAGGTCAATGGGTCATGATAAAGACATTCAAAACAAGCCATTAGAGCCTAAGTGGTACGGACCACATCAAGTGATGTTGATTACAGCAGCTGCAGTATTGTGTCAGGGAAGGAAAACTTGGACTCATGTGTCACATATTAAGGTTGTTCCTCCCCTGCAGGGATAGGATAGGGCAGACACAAGAACCAGTGAGGAGCCCAGGGAAGAACCGAAGCAACAGGCTTGGGGGGCCAACCCTGAGGTGAAGATTTCCTCATAGGCCTTTCCTCCATTAGTCCATCCTTTCCTCACTGTTCTTTAGGTGTCGCAGGAATTGAGAAATAGGGAAAGAAGGAACAACCATAGCAGACTATATTTTGAACAGAGGATACAACCCTAATGTTTCAGACTCTACAACAAATACTGCTCTGTGCCGTTGTTCTCTCTTGTTTGTGTTTCTTTCTCCTCTGTGCAGATACCATTTGATGGCTGTCCTGAGATCCATATGCACCACCCTTCTCACCTGCGGATGAAGCCACAACCTCTAGAAAACAACCAGACCCATTGCCAACTATCACACAAGAAAGAAAGAAGAAAGAAGAAAGAAGAAAAAAATACACAACGCAGAGACTCACATACGATCTTTCAGCAAAACTAATTGCATGTTTTGTTTCTGTGTCAGCATGCAATTACATATAAGCAACACAGAACATGTACACTGTGCCTGTAACGATTACAAGTTACAAGAATTAACTTTTAAGTGTCTAAATTTGTATTTTGTGAGAGTTATTAGAACTCTCAAAGAGGGGATTGAAGGATTACAAATTTTATTTTAAATGTTTAATTTAGATACACTTCCTGACTAAAGAAAGTGTCAGGGCAAATACAGATGTTTGAGAGCGTTTCCTGACCATTTGAGCTCGAGACAACTGTGCCTTTTGTCTCTTATGTTAATGGTAAGATCAAGGAGTCAGATTCAACCTTTGTTAGGTTTATTGGACCACGGGAAGGTTCCTGTAATTAACTAACGCCTCCCTCAGATGTTTGCTTTGTTTGATGTTTGTCTCCACCTCTAAGAATCCCTCCTCCAAAAATACCTATAAGATACCCTGTAAAAATGACTTAAGATGAGATCTTCGATGACTGCAGATAACAACACATGTCATAGAATAAAGAAATTCTGCTGACGATCGAATCCGAAGTCTCCTGGTCTTCTCTTCTGAGTTTTCTACTTTAGAAGAACAGAGTTTTCAACACTATGATACAAAAAAAAACACATGATATAAGATTTTGGTATAATAGGATATACAATATAATATCCTGTATATTATATGATTATTATTTTTTATGATTGCAAAGAAAATGTGCTCGATAAGGCTGCATATAGTTATACTATCATAAAAACAGTGATATTTTGAAATATTATTACAATTTTCAATAACATTTTTTTCTATTTTAAAATATAATGTATTCCTGTGATGCAAAGCTGAATTATCAGCATCATTACTCCAGTCTTCAGTGCACATGACCCTTCAGAAACATGCTGATTTGATGCTCAATTATTACTGATTAATAATAATAATTCAGTTATTAATAAATGTTCTCAACTATGAATAATGGTTTTTATCATCAAGTTTTTGCTGCTTAATATTTTTATGGAAACTGATACATTTTCTTTCAAGATTATTTGATGAACAAAACGTTATGAGGAACATCATTTACTTAAAACATAAATATTTTGGACATATATTCGTAAATGTGTGTGTTGAGATCAGGATGTGTGTATTACATGCATCTTGTAGAGTTGACAAAAGTAGGAGAACTACGGGTCTGTGTTTGTTTTGTTTGCGTATCGTGTTTTTGAGCGATTGGGCCGGATACTGCGTTAGCCATAGTGTTTGTATTTTGGGTTTGTCACATTTCTGCTGCTCTGGGGAGCAGATTCCCTGGAAACTGTGAAAGCGGTCTCACACTCCGGTAGTTTGTCGTACAGTTCGCCGTTTGATTACGTGGTACAGAGAGAAAGCGTAAGAGAGTTTTGCTTTGGCACACGAAGTGGAATATTGGCATGTGTGTGTGTGTGTGTGTGTGTGTGTGTGTGTGTGTGTGTGTGTGTGTGTGTGTGTGTGTGTGTGTGTGTGTGTTTATGAAACAAACACACCAGCCCCAACAGATGGAGACAGTCTCAAGTGGATAAACGGCTGATCTAATCACAAGCAATTAAATAATTCTACATTGTACTTCCGCATCAAAACTGCAGCAACGTGCTTACATAGCAACTAGAACAAAATAAAAGCTGCATATAAACAAACAATCCAAGTCTGTCAGGCTCAAAGGATGAATCTGACAGTAGCTTTTCAAATTACTGGATGTGATGCGATGACAACCAAAACACAAGAGCACAAAAGTGTTCGTTCTGGGCTGTTTTCTCAATATTTTCTTACAGAACTGTCCCTTTAATTGTTTATTTATTTAACAATCGGCAGTTTTCCCTTCAGGACTTTTAGACAAAGTCTTTTACACTTTTCTAAACTAATGAGTTTAAATGTACCCAGATTGTTTTGTTTGTTTTCTGGTTTATATTTAATCTCAAGTGCTGCAGAGCCTTGATATCCAAGTACACCAATTTCTGAAAAGCATATTAGGAGCAAAATTGTTAGTCATGGTGGTAGTTACATTACAACTAGGGGAAGGCATAAGTGGTTAAAAGTTTTTAAATAATTTGCTAATTTGAAAATTATTAAGATGTATAGATCTACAGCTTTAAAACCATACTTATACAGTATAGACACTTAATGATTAATGTGAATTTTTTATGACTGCAATATGTGCATAAAAAGCATGTAAAAAATATATACATATATAAACTGAAGTTACCTTAATTACTATAATTAATTATTATGTGTACATTGCCATTTAAAGGTTTTGGCATAAACCTTTTTTATATTGGCATAAACCTTGTTTATATTAATAAAATATGTATTAATATAAACATTAATCATTTTCATTGTTTTAGGATTAAATTAATTTAATCAAAAGTGAAATATGATGTTACAAGAAATATATTTCAAATTATGCTTTTATAGTTTAAACTTTCTACATGCATGTATGTATATCATAATTTCCACAAATTGATCATAAGAGATGCTTATTGAACAGAAAATCAGGATATTAGAATGATTTCTGAGGGATCATTTGACGATTTGCACCACAGGAGTGAAATGCATTTTAAAATGTTTTATGTTTTTTTTTTATCAATTAACTGTAACCTTGAAAAGCATGACATTTCTTTCAAAATCATTAAAACATTTGTGATATCCCAAACGTCTGACTGGCAGAGTACATGATATGCCGTGCAACTTCTTCCATAAACATTATAATTGTGTTCACTGATGGCTGACATCAGTGACATCTGTACGAACATGCAACTAATCAGCCTGGTTGTCGTAGTGATATTTAGCATTTTAATAATGTGCAATTTATAAAATGACCAGCTTGAAATTAATTAACTGATGCACGATAGCAAAGTTTGAATGCTTCTATGACAGATGAACACATCTTTTTATCTTGCCTATATCTAAATTATTCCAGAAATATGGATCATAGTTCAACATATTAATAAGCTATATGAACAAGTTGAAGGAAAAGTGTTAAAAAGCACTTTTCCTTTCAAATATCAGCTCACTCTGAATTCATCTGGCCTCAATGCAAGGAGCGAGCAATACTGCTAGGAACATTAGCGTTTTGAACTATCTTCGGTGCGCTTCAAGCAGAAATCTCATTATTATAAAAGTTGTATTAAAATATGTGGAAGGTAATATTGGCAGTGCAGATAAATGACATCATTATTCCCTTAACCAATCTGTGCCAGCGCATTCGTCATCTGTGTCATACGTTAACACTGCAAATGCCTTCTTTTCTAAATGCGTTCAGAATGGGCCGCTGTGTTGCTAGCATTTCACACGCATAATTTGGGGCCGAGTTATCCGTACAGATGACTTCACATCTGCAGAATTAGTTTGGCATCAGGTTTTTGTGAGCTAAGCGGAATGAGCTTTGGGAGGGGTGGGGTTACTGCAGTTTGATTGTTTCTGGGGTGTTGGATTATTGTGGTGCTTGGGCTCCTGCATGCAATCGACACCATTTTATGGTCATTTTGGATCATTGTTCTTCAAATGTAATCATGAGTTTGGATTAAATAACCTTTCAAATGGATTCGATGTAATACTGAAGGCATTGTCTCCTCAGTGTTTGTTATGAAGGATTGTGTATCGCACAATGCTGGACACAGACATGAAGGAGCTATCATGTTTAGAGCTATTGAATAACATGTTTTCTGTAGAAACCAGCTGTAACTAGAGCAATTACACAAGATAAACATTGGATGTTGGATTGGCAACAATAGAGAAGAAGCATTGAGTTTTGAAGGTTACAATTCCCTTGTACGGATGCATTATTTAGTTTGGATGAATGGATAGGGGTTTTCAATAGAATTATAGGCAATTTATAGAACTATTGTATGTTTCACTACAGGAAAACCGTACGCCTGACTAGTATGAGAATGTATAGATTATATATTATTTGTTAGAACATGTTTATACCGGTTTTGAGAGTTGCAGCTTGAGAACTGCTTGTGTTGTTCCAATTAGAACAGTTTATTAGAACTATATAGACTATATATTTTCAGTGTAAGTCAATGAAGTTTTTACTAAAAACAGGGAAATAACATTTCAGTGGATATCGATAGGGTTTTGATCATCCATCCATCCAGTGAATACACCTTCAAACTTTATTGCCATCTTGTTGACATCTAAGGATCCTTCCATCCATCTTCAAAGACTATCTATCCAGTAAATAAACGTTGTTTGTTCCATCCATCCAGTCTGTGCTGAGTTTGGTGGATTCTTCTAAAACACTCTTGGAGAAATTACATTTGCGAATGTTTATCTTATTAGAAAACTTTACCCAAGTTTGGTTTTGAGAAACCAATACAACCAATGCAGAAACAAATCATTCTCTGACGCGTTTGAGCCCGAGCGTCGTGTGTAGCATGGCATCTCCACAGCATTACCGTTTATCACTCTATAGGGTTGTAAACAGTCTTATCAGATGCACATTTCCAATCATGCTCGAGTCTCATTAAATGCACACAGTAAAGCTGACCTCTCTTTTAACCAAGCTATGATGTGAGACACACACAGGTAAAGATTGGCCTGTTTAAGATAAGCTCTCCAGCACAAAATCCATTATTATCTGCTGCTGTTTGTTGTCAGCCTGCAAGGTCAACCCTAGATCAGGAATTCAGAAGAAGCTCAATATGGCTTGCAACAAATTTGGTGCAGAAGTAGCACTTCTGATCCCAACAAGGTCAAGTGTTACTTGAGTACTCAAGTATACTGTTGCATTCTGGGAAAGCATGCTGTTATAGAAATATATCTACCGAATCCATTGTATTCATTTGGACTTGGGGCAAAGAACAATAATTTATTAGCAATGCAGCCTAAAGCCTAAATACAAATGACCCCAATGGTCTAATTTAAGGACAAATATGATAAAAGTAAATTGTAGCACTTCAGTATAGATTACACAGAAACTTCTATGTCAGTCTTTACAAGGAACTCATCCATAGATAGTGCATGGTGCGCTTGACCATAAATAAGCCCAGTTAAGTGATCCATGGCAATGGACTCAAGAACTCTGTTAATGCTTTAGACATGCTTGGTGAAGAGAGTGAATGGATAATTACAGTGTGTCTTGCCGGGTCTATGTACATGGTAACCTTGATTAGTGTACAGGTCACTGGAGAGATTCTGTCTGGTCACTTGACGCTGATTACTGGAGAGAGCAGCCTGTGATTGCATTATGGGAACTCTTGCTGCAGCTGCTGTGTATTTATGGAGTGTTATACATTTAAAGGGCCAGTTTAACCATTTAGCTTATGAACAAGTTTCAAACGGCTAGATTAATTTGAAGGGATGGATGGTATTGTGTATTCATTTTACTCATTCATTTCAAAGTCAACATGACAGAGCTCCTAACCCATTTTACTTCTGTAATGTGAAATTAAATATTCAATGAAATAAAAGTAGGGCAGTACTAGATTTTATCATTTGGGAATTGACGGGATTTTTAAAAATGGTACATTGAGTCCGAAACACTTCCAGCACTCAATTTTTGATTGAGTCCAGGGTCACAAATCCAGTAAATTACATTAATGTTAATACTTAAAGGCTGTAGTACTTAAAACTATAGGCTAAAAAGCAACATTTTTGTTAATGTCAGTTAAAACGTAAAGTAACTTTGTTTTTGCTTTTTAATTAAGTCATCATGATGCTTATCCCCCTTTGGCATACTATGCACTGATTGTGCAGAATAACACCATAAGCACGTATTAAAGAAGTATAGAGTTTGTGATTTCACATCATGCAGTGTATATCCGTTCACCTGTGCTTATCTCTGTTAACACATTCTCTTTGTCCATCCTCTTCTGGTAAAACTCTCTTGATCCATGTCTTCATAAGTTATGTTGAAAAGATCTGAGGGCTAATGATAGGTGCCTCAGACAGATGAGATTGCAGTCGTTTAGGGGAATTAATCTGAGAATAGGAGGTGGGGAGAGATGATGTGGACGTGGGAGTGAATAACACAATGGGATCGAGTAAGTGGTGACCTGTCAGCCAGAAAGAGCTCACGTAAACAAGCTGTAAAATGGATGGCTTTTCTAGAAAATGCATTATGGTATTCAAATGAGAGACCTTTCTGATGGAAGCGTTTTCTAAAGGAAAATGTTCACAGAACTAATATGCTGACAACTGCAATTTAAGCCTGTGTATCTTTAGAAGACTGCTGGATAATCTACGTTTCTTTTCCGTGATATTTACTGTTGTTGCAAAAAAAAGATTGAAAATTGAAAAAATTGAAATACCAGGGTGGATTTTTACTGTTCCTTTAAAAAAAAAAAAAAAGTGAAGCCGACAGCAGTGTAGAAGCTTAATGGTTTGTTGAAAGGGCTGTTTGGATAGCAGTTGATGCTAAGAAAGGCTGAAGATAAATGAAAGATGATGTCAGTGCAGGTAAAAAGCTGTGAGAATGGGACGACTTCAGAAGATCTGGAGCAGCTCTCCCAGCTAACATTATTGGATTGGGTCTGTAAATACCCATCTCAAATTTTCCCAGACAACATAACATACAACTCTTTTAGACTGAGTGATTTTTCATTTATCAGGCAGGGCAGGGATCTTCTTCTGTGTTCCCTTTACATAGTCTCCTGCACTTTTCTCACCATAGCTTTCTGCAGGATGGACACACACACAGAAAAAGCCCAGTTGGTTGCGTCTTTGTAAACACTGTATAAACCCTTGATCCGCTTGGGCCTCCTGATGATTCGTTTGTGCTCATCTGGGATTGAAATCCTCAGCTATGAGGTGAATGGGATCCAGCTTAACTTTCTGAGAAGCTCCCTCTGCTTTACAGTCAATATGAAATGCTGTTTGCAGCAGTAAACTGATGTATTTCTGAGTGAAACTACATTTCAGGTGTGTAAATGTATATTTATATATATCTTTATCCATTTTTACCCGTTTAGTCCATGTGTATTTATGTTGTCCTGTTTGTTATTTTTGTATTTTTTGCATATTTTTCACACTTAAAAGATTCAGATCATCAAAAAAAATATTATATCACACAAAGATAATGCAATTTAATACATAATATAGTTTTTAAATGATGATTCAATTTATTAAGGGAAAAAACCTACCTGCCCTACATGAAAAAATAATTGCCCCCTCCTGTTAAATCATGAAATAACTCTGATTAAACACATTATTTTATTAGTTAAATTTATGAGTTAAATTTCACTAGCCAAAACCCAAGCCTGATTAAATCAAGAAATCACTTCAATAGAACCTGTCTGACAAAGTGAAGCATGCTTAAAGTGCAACACATCATGCCGTGATCTAAAGGAATTCAAGAACAGATCAGAAACAACAAAGTTGATATGTATCAGTCTGGAAATGGTTATAAAGCTATTTCTAAGGCTTTGGGACTCCAGAGAACCATGGTCAGAGCTATTATCCACAAATGGATAAAACTTGGAACAGTGTTGAACCTTCCCAGGAGTGGCTGGCCTACCAAAAAGAGCACAACAACGACTCATCCAGGAGGTCATATAAGAACCCAGAACAACATCTAAAGAACTGCAGGCCCCACACAGTGTTCACGATTCAACAATAAGAAAGAGACTGGGCAAAAATGGCATCCATGGGAGAGTTCCAAGACAAAAGCTATTTCTGACCAGAAAGAACACAAAGGATCGTCTCACATTTGCCAAAAGATATCTTGATTATCTCCAAGACTTTTGAGCAAATAGTATGTGGACTGATGCGACAAAAGTTGAACTTTTTGAAAGGTGTGTGTCCCGTTACATCTGGCATAAAACCAACACAGCATTTCATAAAAAGAAAAATATGGTGGTGGTAGTGTGACGGTCTGAGGCTGCTTTGCAGCTTTAGGACCTGGATGACTTGCCATAATTGATGGAACCATGAATTCTGCACTCTATCAGAAAACCCTGAAGGAGAATATCCGGCTGTCAGTTTGTGACCTCAAGCTCAAGCGCACTTGGGTTATGCAGAAGGACAATAATCCCAACCACACCAGCAAGTCCACTTCTGAATGGCTCAAGAAAAACACAATTAAGGTTTTGGAATGGCCAAGTCAAAGTCCGGACTTAAATCCGATTTAGATGCTGTGGCATGACCTTATACAGTCCATTCATGCTCAAACCCTCCAATGTGGCTGAATTAAAACAATTCTGCAAAGAAGAGTGGGCCAAACTCCCCCACAGCCATGTGAAAGATTAATTGGCAGTTATTGTAAACGCTTGATTGCAGGCACAACCAGTTATTAGATTTAGGGGCAATTCATTTTTCACGTAGTGCCAGGCAGGTTTAGACCGCTTTTATTTCCCTTAATAAATTAAATAATCATTTCAAAACTGCATTTTTTATTTACTCGAGTTATCTTTGGGTAATATTAACATTTGTTTGATGATCTGAATCTTTTAAGTGTGACAAATATGCACAAACAAATAAACAGGACAGGGCAAATACCCTTTCATGGCCTCTGTATATGATAATTAGTTTACAGAATGTGTGCATTACAGTTAGTTTAATGGGACAATTGCTTGACAATTGCTTAAGCAATTGTACTTTTTTACTAATAGCATACATTTGGTTAATGGAAATGCTATAGTATCATTTGGGAGATTCTGTGCATGTGCTACAGTACTATTGAGAAATCAATACTTTTACTCAATTACATTTCTAGTGCAATTATAGTACATTCTTATTCCTTTCCATTTCACTTAGACTTTTTTATGCAGGTCATAAATAAATCTTACTCAATTTTCAAGCTAATACAAATGTATTTGGTCATAACTATGATAAATAGACATTTCATTAGTCACTAGTACCACAACAGTTTTGACCTAAAGCAATGCATTTTAATCACTGCTGATGATGGACTGATTTGACTCACGGTCACGGATCATTTCATAAACAACTATATTCAAATGTCAAACCAATAGAAAATCAGCTGTTGGTATTATAAATTCAGGTCATAAATGTGAGAATATTGGATTCATTGTCCTAGAGACGTAATCAGGACACTGAGGAAATTGGTATTAAAGGATTAGTTCACTTTCAAATTAAAATTCTTTATAATTTACTCACCCCCATGTCATCCAAAATGTTTATGTATTTCTTTCTTCAGTCGAAAAGAAATAAAGTTTTTTGATGAAAACATTTCACGAATTATCTCCATATAGTGTACTTCAATGGACTCCAAACGGTTGACGGTCAAAATGACAGTTTCAGTGCTGCTTCAAAGGCTATAAATGATATCAGATGATGAATAAGGCTCTTATCTAGCGAAACGATCGGTCATTTAAAAAAATTAAATGAATGTGAAAATGATTGCATCAGAGGCGGAGCAAGTTGAATTTTCATGCAACATTAAAAGACCCCCTAAATTTGAAATAATGTGCTTCAATGAATCATGCACAATGAGACTGGGATCAAGCATTAAGAAAGTAAATGAGAGTCGATTTTGATTTCATGTTGACTTGAAACACCATAAAATGACACAGAGACATCCTATCAAATTACTTTTGTACATTGGTTAATTTTCTTTTTAAAATTACAGCTATCAGATATGAAAGGTTAGAAAGTGAGGTTGACTGATGGCACTTTGGCTAATGATGTCATAAATAGTGTTACATTATAAAGTTGCTTAAACCCACCGACCTGTGTCTTTGAGATTATGCATAGTCTTTATTATGTTATTAGCTCAGATGATTGAAGAAAGAGGTGAATTGTGGGTGGTCATAAGTGACAGCGAGCGGAGGGTTTAATGGTGATTGAAAGGCTAAAGCAGGACATGGAGAGGAAGAGAAAGAGAACTTGATTTACAGTCAGCCGAACGGTTGCGTTTTTCCAGCGAACAGACATTGCTCAACACCGAGGACGGTAGCACATTATTTAATTGCAGAATTGAGGCTGTTGCGGTATTCCCAAAGGCTCAATGAGGCTTTTATTCCTCCGTAATAAATGATAAAATGCTGATGTGTTGTAGAGTTTCACCAGTATCTGGAGGCTGTGATGTTCTCATGCTCACAGCTTTTGCATAAATGCATACCGTAAAAAAGTACATCCGCCTGCAGTTACGTATTATGTGTCAATCCATCAACTCTTCTGCTTGAAATGAATATTTCATGCTTGCAAAAATGTTATCTCATAAAATAAAATAGCTATTTGGTCTCTGCTGCCAAATTCTCTGTCTACCACCGCAACAAGTCCTGTTAATTTTACTTGATAATGTTGAAAGATCAAGTCGTTTATGATCTGTTTAAAGGCGATTATTTATTTTGGCTTACAGTTATTTGCATAAATTATTTGAGCTTCACATGAAAACTTTGTAATTGTTAATAAAATTTGAAATGATTCAAGCATCACGTATTCTTGGGATTATTGTTGTACATGGTATTTTTTTATATAGCCAATTTATTGTTGTCTAACCTGTTAGATATTGTTTTTAACAGTTAAAAAAAAAATATTGAGTAGGTTACATTTCAGACACAATATTGACTGTTTTTTCGTTTCACTAAAGAAAAAATATTCAAACAAAGTCATTTGTGCCTCTCAGAATAACACTGCGGTTGCTGAATGAATTTGTTTTTGAGCAAAACATTTGAGTCAGTGATTCAATAATCCATTCATAGAGTCATTTGCTTTGTAAATCAGCCTGTTTGAATGAATCATGTGAATGAATGATTCAATGAATGTTATCGATGACAGGCCTAAACTCGCCAAGGTACCAGCACAAAAACAAACTCAGCTTTTTATTTTTTCTCCTAGTTTGTGTCTGTGGTTGCTGAGGTGTTCTGATAAGGATTGTTTAAACAGTCATATGAATATAAACAAATGCATTCAAGAGCTAAATGTACGTTTAGTCTCTCCATAAATAAATGTGATATATTTTGTAACAGGTTATGAGAGGCATCTTTCTTCAGTTCCTTTCAATTAATGTTAGACCAGTGAATATAAGCAGTGGGCCTGGATTAAATAAGTCCAAAAGGTAAAGGCCGACAGATACTGGCAGATTGCTTTCCAGTCCTGACCTCTAAACCTCAGAAAGTTAGAGTCTAACCATGTGTGGCAACTGAAATACAATCATGTTCAATTATTTCTTACCTTCCAACATACTGTGGGTCCGAGCCCATGTACTCCTCAAGTACAAAGAACTGGTTCCACACCCAGCTAATCATGTTTGCTGATGTGTTGTGGCCTTGAGCATTCCATTGTCACTTGTTTCTTTGTTTCTCCTACTTCTCTTGATAAATTCACATTCACTTGCTTGATAATGAAACGGCTCTTGCAGAAAGTGTAGAAAACCCTGCATTAGGAAACCTGTCAGTATGGTTCAAAATATAAAGTTAAGCAAATGCTAATATGTCGTTTCCTTCTCCTCAGAGTGACATATAGGATGTTCCGGTGATTTGCTCCATTAAAACTGGGTAAAGGGTGGAGGGCACAAGTTCATACTTCATTAGAGGGAAAATCCTCTTTAAATGTTAGATAAAGCGAGGTGTTCAAATCATGCTCGGCTCTGGAGAGGACGAAGCCATCTGTTTTAAGATGAATTTGGCGCAAAATGAAGCTCTGATCACTACTAAGAAGGAACTTCACTCTGGGAGATTTGTTTAGTCTCTTCCTCTCCACATGTCTGTATGTATTTGGAAAAATTAGGCGACAGTGACACAGAGGTGACTCCCATCAGCGATGAATCTTACTAACGTAAAATATTCATACTGAAATGTCTCATTTTACTTGATAAGTGTGTGGAAAGATCAGGTCGGGTTATGATCTGCTAAAGGCGATGTTCTTTGGAAGGCTATGCCACTTTTCTGCATGAAAATTAGATTCCAGCTTCATGTTGTGTTGTTATTCGCATATTCGGAAATGCACCGCTGAATATGAATGTCTTGTGATTAAAGATCACTGTCACTGCGTACATGTCTCCCACCACAACTTGTGCATCATGCTAAAAGCCAATTTTCACCTCATGACAGATTCGTGTACATGCACTACAATAGAAAAAATACATTATTTGACCCGTCAGCTGCATTATTATTAGAATTAATGGCAAAGTGTCCCTGTCTGTATTGTCTTGTGGCTGGATTTTGTCGCTCCCAGTATGTGCTGATATATTTACCATAAACACATTTTTTTTCTTCTTTAATGAAACACTTTATATACCACATGTCTTTCTGGAGTAACAGACAAACGCAGACAGCCAGAAACCACTGTGTGAATTATATTTGACATGTTTGACATTATATTTGCTTTGATAATAATTGCTTTTCACATATTCATTGTAATTTTTTATTTAATGTTTTTTTGTCTTGCATAACTGTGACCCGAGTTGGTTCTAAATTCAGATTTCTAAATTAATTATGATTTATGGAAATGCTGCACCCAGGTTTTATGCACATATGTGTGTATGTATGGTTCGTGAATGAGACCGAATTTGTCCTCCTAGTCTTACTCAACTGAGTTTGTATTACTTCTGGAATCAGTGATTTAACTTTCCTTGATGATAATCAAACACTGTTACATTATTCTAAATGGGTAGGCTGTTACATATCTATCTCATAAATCATGGTAAAAAAGCACCTATACTGGCAGATTGCAGTCCATGTGCTTTTGGTTTATCTTAAGAAAAGTTAAGAAACTGAGTCTCTGAGTTACTTTAATATGGAAAGGAATGTGTTAATTAATTTAGACCAGTGAATATAAGCAGTGGGCCTGGATTAAACGAATTAAAGGAAAGGCCGACAGATTGGCACTGGCTTTGGCTCAGCAGAGTATGACCTCCGAAAGCTGTTAGAGTTATTAACCAGTGTTGCAACTGAAATACAATCATGTTCAAAAAGCGTTTCTTACCTTTCCAACATACTGTGGGTCCGAGCCCATGTACTCCTCAAGTACAAAGAACTGGTTCCACACCCAGCCCCTCTTGACCCTCTGGAATCCTCTGGAACCTGCATTCCTTCCTGCTGCTGATGGCCCCGTCTGGCTGTGGGGCCACTCTTGCCCTGGCCTGCTTTGGAAGGGAGCGCAGGAGCTCTGCTCAAAGAGGAAGCACAGGAACAGCAGCAGGCAGTTCCTCCTCAGCATTGGGCGGTCTGTTACGGTGCTGTTCCCACGTCAAGGTCCAGAGGAAAAAGGAGAAGCGAGAGACAAGAGATCCAGGGCTCCGAGGCTCACGAGCTGGAGCGTGAAGCCAGTGGGGACTGAGGAGAGGTCAGGGGTCTGGTGCTCTACCACTCCCCTCGCTGGAGAAATGACTCGGGTCAATCTGGTAGTAGATTCATCACCTGCAACTGAACAAAAAACAAAAAACTGAGAAATCAGTTGTATAGCCATAAAACAGATATTTAAATGAGTTTTTTTTAAACGTACAATAGCTACAATATACATTTTGTGGAATATCTAGTCCTCTAGAGATATCAGTGACCCTGGTTTGATCCCTGTTTGGCATCTGAGAGGATGTTTGGTAAAAGAGGAGAAACATAAGTCCTTAATACATCCTCTAAAATGCTCTACGACTGCTGTGGAATACTGTCTTTCTATTAATAACGCCTGTATATTCACAGCACATCCATAGAGATATGTGGAATTGCATACTATGTAGCTGTCATAGCGAATATGCATGCACGCACACTCTTTTTTTATTGATTTTAAAATCTATTGGAATTGAGGTACCTGCATGAGGAATTGGAGTGCAATATTAATATTAAATAATACATTATTGTATTAATGTCAGTGCAACATCTTTCATTATTTTTGTCCATATAATTATACATATATTCCATATATTATCAATGTTGAAAACAGTCCTGCCTAAAAAAAAATATTGGAAACTGTAATAATTTACTTTTATTCTTCAAGGATGCATTAAAATGATCAAAAGTGACTGTAAAAAGTTGTACTGTTACAAAATATTTCCAATTCAAATACATACTGTTCTTTTGCATTTTATATTTTTCAAAGAATCCTGAAAAAAAGGGCTTCCACCAAAAATTAAGCAGCAAAAACCTAAACTTTTCAATATTATTAATAAGAATCATTATTAAGAGCCAAAATCAGCATATTATAATGATTTCTGAAGGATCATGTGACATTGAAGACTGGAGTAATGATGCTGAAAATGCAGCTTTCCATCACAGAAATAAATTACATTTTAAAATGTATTACAATGGAAAAGTTAGTTAAAATTGTAAACATATTTCATAATATTACTGTTTTTACTGTATTTTTATCAAATAAATGCAGCCTTGGAGAGCTTTATAAAAAATAAAAATAAAGGGATTTATAAAAATAAAAAAGTGATTATTTCAAACTCTTGACAACTAGTAGTGTACATGAAATATGCATTAATATGGGACTCTCAATTCTAAATTAGTGATCTGAAATTGATTTTCAGGCTTTTTGGGTAATGTTGCCAGTCATAACCAAATTCACCACTGCTCTAGGGTCAAGTTAATCAAATCAGTGAAATCACTAACTCGATTGCAACCAGATTGTACATCGCTCCTGTTGTACATCCACAAGCACAGAAATGCAATTTCACTTGATTAATGTAGTGTGTGTTTTAGCATGGGATTTGAACCAGAAATTATCTGTACAAGGAGTACGAACCTTTGGCCAATCAATTGTTATTATTTATGATTTCGAGAAATATTAGTTTTAATAGTAACTGTATTAGGGCTGTGCTGATGCAATCATATAAATAGAGCAATATTTGTTGTAATGATATTGTATTTTAGATCCTTTTACCAATATTTGTATTTTGTGCACTCATAGCATGTCTTGCAGATCGATAAATGAAGAATCAAGTCATCCAAATAAGCACTAACTGGCAGACTTATCTCAGTGCAGTCAGAGACATTTCTGTGAGGTACGAGGGATTGAATCTGATCTATCAGATTCAGTTTGTTTGATGTAGTTTCAGTCGCAATCCAATTTATGATTTTATGATGCATTGAAATGTGACACATGCATCATGATGATATCATATCACAAGCTAGTTGTCGATAACCTGATCCTGAAAGTATCATTAGTTGAGCCCAAGATATTTGCAACATATTTTATCTGACTATTTCTTTAAAAAACTAAAAGCAGGTTTTAAAATGATATAATTCAAATAAAACTGTGAAAATGATATCAGACTTTATGTTTAGAGATGTGGATGTTCATTTGATGACTATATCTTTCTGTCACTTCCACAACCGCATTCTCTTGTCACTGCATGCAGTTCGATGGTAAACTGGACATTTATCTGTGAATAATTATCACATCATATCATGTTAAGAATAACCTTTGTCACTTTGTTAGCAAAAAGCAAATGCATTAAAGTCAACAGCAATTTTACATAGAAGCTGTCACCAGGAGCAGCTTGCAATTATTGCTGGGATCCATCAAGGATTGTAACGAGCTAGTGGTTATCTGAGCATCTCTGGCTAGGAACGCCTTCAACAAGATGTGTCAGGATCCTAAATTACCATGATTAGATGGTAATTTAATCAATCAATTAGTTTCTCTGAGAAAGGGACAAAGTGTTCCTCTCATTCTAAAACTAAAACAACAAATAAAGCTTTCAGCATGATTTGGCTGACATTAAACCATATTTGAGACGCAATGGATCACGGAACGTCCAAGAGCAGAGACAAAGACATGACCACAATTACTGGGGACTGTCATAGCTTCAGATAATGCTGCCAGAGGGTTTCAGCAGTATGAGATCAGTTCTGGCAGCTTATGAAAGAGAACGCCTTCTAATTGGTCACTCAAACTCTACTAACAAAAATCCCTGTGTTAGTAGTAGCAGTAAGTTCTAAGGAAAGCTATAATGGAGTCCAAACACCTAAGACCATATTTAATTACAAAATAATACCAATAAACAATTTTTATATTACATTTTAAATACACTATCATTCAGAATTTTGGTGTCAACAAGATTTAACTTATTTTTAAAGAACTCTCTTATTCTGACCAACGCTGCATTTATTTGATCAGTCAGTACAGTAAAAACCTCAATATTGTGAGAGATTATTGAAAAAATATATATTTCAATGCATTTAAAAATGCAATTTATTCCTGTGATGCAAATCTGAATGTTCTCCAATTTTAATTGTCATATGATCCATCAGAAATAAATCTGATATGCTGATAATAACATTTATTATTATCAAAACTGAAACTCAGAACATGAAATTAATAAGTGTATTTATTGTTTAGTTTTGAGGATCCTTTGATGAACATAAAGTTCAAGAAATAAATAGAAAAAAAGCACAGAGCTTATTTTTTTTCTTACATAAAAAATATATTTACAGGCGCTATTTTAACTATTCAAATAAATGCATCCTTGCTGAATAAAACTATTAATTTATCAGTAAATGTAAAAAAATCTGTAAAAAAAAAAAACTAAATCAGACTGACCCCAAACATTTTAATGGCAGTGTTCAGTTTTCATTCAAATTCTTTATTTCATAGAATTATATGTTTAATTGATATAATTTATTAAATGTGTTGAATTATCTATAAATTGACTTTAATAACAATTAACAAAAGCTGTTAAAGTTTTGTCCATTGTTACTTCAAGGGACATGATGCATTATAATCCCTAAGTTAATGAATCATATCATGCAATGTTTTCACTTGTGTTCTCTGTTTGTTGGACTCCATTGTAATTATAAAATATATTTGTTGAGCCTTTGATCTTTGGGAATGTCAAAGGACTGGAAGAGGCACATAAGAGACAGACACTCTCACACAAATGAGGTGCTAGGATAATATATTTGTCTGGTGCATGAACAGACGTGAAATTATATGAAAGCTGCACTTAGGTTTGATTCTGTAGTTATATAACACATTTCTCAGTGTTTCAGTAGCCAAAGACTTCCTCTAGCTCCTGATGCGATGCTGTAACAGAGGTACTGTACATCACTGTGAATCCAGTGTGGATCATAGTTTGTTACATGTTTCCTGCTCTCACACCACCTGATTCATCTGATGCCAACCCAACAATTCTCTGATATGCTTCAATGCTCGCCTCTCCAGTGTGGTTCATTGCCTTCACGATTGATCGCTAGCTGTTTGTGTCCAGGTCAATGTGCTTATCAGTTTGCCAGCGCTGAACCCCACCTGCTACCACCCAGTGCTGGTTTGGCAGCAGTCAAGTGCATCGAGTGTAAACAGTTACCCGTATTTGCCAGGTTTCTCGGTTAGCTCACAATAAATCTGAAGGTGCTGGCACACCAAGAGCGGTTGGAGGAGGCCAAAAGGAGGAGTAGCTGTCCAAGCCCACCAGACTTAATACTCCTGCAGGGGAGGTGTCAATGGAGAAGCAGTTGACGTCTTATCCCTGGATGCTCTCTGCCGAAACAGGCTTTTTTCAAAGCCAAATAAAATCAAAGAGACGCTTCAAACTGGTTCATATAGAGCGAGAGACGGCTGGTGAAATTTAACCTGCCTGTTCTAATCAACAAGCAAATGTGAAACGCTAAAATGTTTCTGAGTCATAAATTTAAGCAACGGTAATAAAATCTCAGCAGTAACTTCAGGCTCTTACCATGCAGGTTCCATTTAAGTTGTCCTCAATGAAATGTATCTTGCTAAATCATGTTAGATAGCATATTCACTATCTAATGTACTATGGACGGTATGCTGAGTATTTGTTATGAGGAAAGCAAACAGAGAAACCTGCGTCTGTGTCTTGATAGAAATGCAAGAAACAACAGTCAGCTTTATATTTCTGCATATCTTTAATAATTTTATCAATATTTATTTTGATTAAATTTGAAAAATAAATATATATTTTGCAATTTATATTATATATATATATATATATATATACACTGTGTATATATATATATATATATATATATATATAATATTACATTCAGTTATATATTAGTTAGAGTACATTCAGTCAGAGCTGTGATCACTTTATGTATTCATATACCCAGATTTACAACAACATCAAGACTGCTTAGGGAAAGACTTTAAATGCTACATACTATAGAATATTATATTACATAATATAATATAATATAATATAGAATATTATTTAATTCATGAAGTTTATTATCTATTAGTTATACACCGTGGATGAAATAATAATAATAATAATAATAATAATTATTATTATTAGTAGTAGTAGTAGTAGTAGTAATAATCAGTTAAATCTCTATTTCATGACAGCTCTCACAGATGATGATGATGATGATGATGATGATGATGATGATTTGTCTGTCTATAGGATAGTATGGAGGATGATGGAAAGGAATGATATAGGAAAGATGGAAACTCGGTCACCTGAAGTGTTGTTCAGTCATATGTGACGCTGCCCACAAAGCAGTTCCTTCAGACCTTTTCAGAACGAGAACATTTGATCAACTGCAGCAGGCAATTTTACTTTATAGGCGAACGCTTGGTGCATCTGTATAGTTTGATTGATTTTCAAATGTCCCTACACTGTTAAAGGCAAGCCTACGCCCTTGATTCCGCCGCATGGAGACTGGCTTATGTCAACACTTTCGAAACCTCCATCACTTCAGCATAGATTGAGGTGACCTAAAGTCAAACTCATCCCAGTCATTCGATGTCTGTGAAACACATATCTCTCTTCTACTAGAGTCTTTGCAGGGCACTGCTCTGAATTTCACTCAATTACAGAATCGCTTCTGCAGTTCCAGCCCAGTCATTTGGTCAAAATGCGGCTGTGCAAGTTGCATCATACCACTTTTGGAAGCAGTAATGTCAAATTTTTAGCGGTGCAAAATAGCATTGGCTCTCTGACTGATCTCAGCGCACAGAGAGGAGGATAGAGAAAGTGGACGGGCTGGCAGGGAGAGCGAAGCGTTCACGCTGCATTTCAAGGAGACGACTGATTTCAGTAGATGAATTCCCAGACAGCCCCAGACTGCCAGCCTCCATTACGCTTTTCCAATCTCCATAACCTGAATGACTTAAACACATCTGGACATTTAGGCTAATTACGCTTCCATGATTGATCCTGTTAAGCAATTAAAGGATTGGATTAAACAAAGTTCAAGGAAAACCAACCCATCAGCAGGAGTTCATTTGATGATTTGCATTTAATTAGCGTTGGTGTGTCTGGGTAAATTACCTAGCCTAAATTTGCCAGTCTGAGAAGGTGCGCTCCAGACTAAAAATATCGATCCAATGCAAGTGGTGGTGTTGTCCTTGGGTATATTTTCAGATTCGATCAATATTTATTTCAAATTTGAGATATTATCTGAAATATTTACTCTAAATACCAGAAGAACTAGGCCTCTAGAGGAAAAAAGATCTTCAAAGCTCAACGATTGCAAGATTCATGTAAGATGGTATTGACTGATTCATTATTCTAAGATGAAAAAAGAAAATCATATTCCAACTCATATCATTTCATAGGAAATGTGTTATATAACTTGATAAGGTCTTATGTGTTACCATTAGTTAATGCATGAGATAACATTAACTAGGAGTGATTTATGTTTTTACAGCATTTACTGTTCATGCTAGTGCACAATGCATTAACTAATGTTAACAGAAACAACTTGTGACATTAAAACTGTATTAGTAACTGTGTGCTGAAAAAAACGGTTTTCACTCAGAAATCGCTAGTAAAGAAGAAATGTCAAAGAAATGTATATTAACATTACATTAAACATGATATTTTTTAAGAAAGACTGAAATTGTATTTTCTTGTAAAACATAAACCAATTATCTATTTTTGTAGAAATATAAACACAAAGTTTAATAAATGCTGTAGAAGTATTGTTGATTGTTAGTTAAATATACTGTAGTTAAATATTAAGAAATAAAACCTTATTGTAAAATGTTACTGAAATTTGAAAGAATTATTCTAGTCATTACTCCCATTTATTTATAATATGCACAAAAAATAATTGAAGGAATCAAGCATAGTTTATTTGCAGCCCCCAGTTCTGTGGAGTTATGTAAATGAATAATGATTTTACTTGTTTCTCACACAAAGCTATTGAATGGATTCAGAAGAAGCTACTTTTAATGATTTTGGTTGTGTTTTTGTGTTGCTATAACACGAACAGAACAATTTTAGTTAAATTTCTTCATGTAAGTTCTTTAAAAATAAAGGTCATAAGAGTTAGAAAACAACAAGAAAGTGATTACATAATGATATAATTGTTATTGTTTAAAGTTTAATTTTAAAATGAAGTCTTTGTTAAATTATCATCTTGCGAAACAATAATTACTTTTATATGATTGCATTGACTGCCTTCACTGATTATAAATGACTTAATTATATAAGTCATTGTCAGACTAATTGAATTAAGACTCGTTTGGCTGACACCCGTCGTCTTGAGCTAATTCCATATACCTGACTTTATCAAGGTTACGCAGCATTTCCCCTTGCACCCGCAAGATGCTACTTTAAAGTCTAAACTCATCAGCGGGTACTTCTCCTCCTCCACCTGTGCTCGCGATCAAGACAAGCTGTCACGACGTGGGTCATCCGCGTGATGGTGAGGGTCAGTGCTTATTCCGTGCTGACATAATATGATATGACTGCTCCCCTGGTTACAGAAGAGTCCAGAACGCTCCGCCGCTCGTTTTCGACGGGCCGCGTCGTGCCGCATGCTTGATGAGAGCGCGCTTCATTAGCATGTGTCAAGCCTTGCGTTTGGAGCCCTGACCCGCATGTTGGCCCCCGAAAACACGGAGCCTGGGCCTGACAGCATTCCCTGAGTGTTGCCCGACATTCCCCGTTCTCATCACCTTCAATAATCAGCGAGCATATGGCTCGCCGAGCTGCCGCCGCCGATTAAGAGGCAGGAGACGAAACTCCCTGGGAAAGTTATTAGTTGTCAGGCCTGTCGTAAACATGATTAAATGATAAGCAGCTGCAAATGTGGCAAACTGGAGAAAGAAAGATGGAGCTCATCTGGGTGAAGACCTTAATCTAAAATCTGTTTATCACTCACGTTAGATGCGGGGGCGGTGGTATTTTAATTGTGTCGAAGGCACAGGTGCGTGAGTGTGTGTGAGTGTGTGTGTGTGTGTGTGTGTGTGTGTGTGTGTGAGAGAGAGAGAGAGAGAGAGAGAGAGAGAGAGAGAGAGAGAGAGAGAGAGAGAGAGAGAGAGAGAGAGAGAGAGAGAGAGAGAGAGAGAGAGACTGTGTGGTGAGTAATGTTTAGGCATGGAAGTCATCACTGTTTTAATTAAGGTAAATGGATCCTTGTAATCTTTTGGGGAGTTTTGAATGATATCATATCATTACGTTCTGGTCAACACCGTATACTGTAAATCTTTAGGCACCACGAACCACAAAACAGGGCTATGGTGCAAAGTGTGACGTGCATGAGTGCTTATTTGCACACGTGCATTTAAAATGTTTGCTCAGACACTGAAATTGATGTTATTAATGTTATGGCAGCATTTAAAATGTACGTTAAGTTTTTTTATGTACAAACATATTTTGCTCTACTGTAACAAAGATACTGTTATTGTTTTTTATGAATATTTTGAATCACTTTTTCCCATTTAAATTGTAAGTTGTTTTTTTTCCTTCTGTTTTTGTTATTTATATGTTTGGTAAATTTTAATTTGAAGGTCTCTTATCGAGTTGATTATTAGTATGCATATTACTAGAATATTAACCAGCTATTAGAAGTAATTAAGCACATAGTAATGCCTTATTCTACATGACCTTATTCTACATCCCTAAACCTACCCAATACCTAAACTTAACAACTACCTTGCAAATTATTATTAAGCAGCAAATTAGGAATTTATTAAGGAAGATTTTGTATGTAATAGTGAATAAGTGTTCCCTATTCTAAAGTGTTGCCATAAGTTTGTATTCTATTCTATTCTATGATGTGATTTCTTGTCATAATTAACATCTAGCAGAATTTCATTACTTTATCCATGCCTGGCATTTAAAATGTTACAATGAATGTTTAAAATATCTATGTATATTGTAAATAATTGTACATTTTAAATTGTCACTGTGTCCATATTTTACATGTCAGTGTATATCCAAATAAAAACAATGAAATATAAACATTGATATTGGCATATTTTGGATTAAATTGTCATTGTATAGGCCCATATGCTAATGTGTATGCACTCAAAAAATGCTGGGTTAAATACAACCCAGCACTATGTAAAATACGGACAAACCCAGCGATTGGGTTGTTTTGACCCAGCTGTTGGGTTACTGCCAAGAAGGTCAGGTTAAACATTTAATCCAACTGTTGGCTGAAAACAACCCAATCGCTGGGTTCCATCATTAAATACATATTTTCTTCCTTCTCTAAAGGCAGTGCTGCCATAAAGCGCTGCAGTCCAGGTAACCCATCATTTATCAAGAAGTATGCATAATTCACCAGGCAAACTTACAAACATATTACTCACCATCGGAAAATGGTCAGCAGAGATTTATGCCCTTAAACTAATATGACACAGTAACATTTGAGTCTAAGACGTAATTTACAATTCAAATACGCGGTTAAAATATTGAATGGCAACCTGAGTTTCAAGAGATGCAAAGAATGCAGGATTCTCTATGAGAGGAGTTATTTGTAGACAAACAGCTTTGAGAAATATGTTATTCAATGACCAGGAGCATGTAAATTATACGTCATCAGTAGCGGTTCACCTTTGTGAGTTAGGACGGATTGCTTTCTCATGAACTGTACCTCTGACCACCTTCTCCAAGACCCTGCAAAATACAATTGTTGTTTATCACTGCTTTGAAGGCAGGACTGCAGGGAGGAGAAAGATAGGACAAAGACTAGAAGAAAAATGAGAAGCAGAAAGGGGTGTTTATATAAAGACAGGGCAAGAAAACAAAGATGGAAAGAGCTAATAAAGTGGGTACCAGACTCAAGCAGCCTAATAAATAATCTAGAAAGGCCTCATGAATTTAACAAATGGACGCTAAGAAGCTGGAAACCCAGATGCAGAACCGCAAAGATGCATGAATGAATGAATGAATCAATCAATCAATCAATATTGTGTCATTGCTAGCAAAAATAACAATAAACTCATGAAATGGTTCTAGTCATTTTATGTCCGTATTTTTATTTAATTTCACTGAACAAAATATTTTTAATGCATAAGAGCAGAATGAGTCATCAGTATTTTATTTTTTCAGGTCCGTTTATTTTTATCAGGTCTATTTCCCTGTAAGTGAAAGACTATTTAAATCTGCTTAATGTTATGGAACACTATATGATCTGAAAGCCACCGAACTGAGAACCTTTAGATTTCATATGATGTTTAAGCCGGTGCACAGCTGCTCTCTGTTTGATCATTCAAGCTGCGTAACAGTGGATGGCAGTGCCAGCTCAGGGCCAAAGGTTATCACACCTGAAAACATCTGAATCACAGCCAAGCCTTTCTTATGGTTTTCATTTGGCCTGTGCTGCTGAGTCATCAGACGGCTTTTACTCAAGTTCTCATTCTTTCCCCTTGTTTCACTCATCTTCTTCTTCTTGTTCCACATCTGTCTCATTGTGCTGCTGTCAGTTTGAGTGACACGTGTGAGAATTACGTTTTATATTAAGAGCAGTGATCAATGCCTGCAAATGGATATGTGGCACGGTGTTCTCGCACAAGCTTTGACTCAAATGGGTGATTAAACAATTCACTGGTTACATTTTGGTGCAGGGCAATCATTGTAAAGCGGCTCTACATGATTATGCGGTCGATACTCAGAAAGCAACAAGGACTGGTATATAAGAAAATGCTGAAGATCAAATTAGTTCTTAACTCTACAATCTCACAGGTTAACAATAAAACTTGGCAGCATGCTGATGAGAACATTGCAATGTCACAAATCAGCCAGGGCTCAGGGCGAAAATGCCAACAAAATGAATAAAAAAATCATATTGAATTTTGATATATGGTAATAGTCTGCTTATGGGTTTGGTTCTTCTGCATTTAACCATTTCAGAGGGAAGTGAATGTTGGCTAATGGATTCTAGAATAGTGATGCGAGTCAGGGCTATTAAAGTACACTAAAACGAAAACCATTAAACATATATTTGAATTACTTGAAATAACAGTAAACTTATTTCACTTCAGCTAATTGCCTAATCAACATTTCAAATTTGTGTTTAGTTTAATTTCATTTACATTTAGTTATATAATTGCTGAATATTTCAAATAAATGCTGTAATGTTTTCTATTTATCCAATAATCTTTAAATAAAAACTTTACCGCAGTTTCAACAAAAAATAAATTAAGCAGCATGTCATCATTTTTATTCATGATCATAATAAATATTTCTTAAGCAATAAATTAGAGTGATTTTTAAAGGATCACGTGACACTAAAGTCTGGAGTCATCACAAGAATTAACTAAACTATAAAATAGAAACCCGTTATTTTAAACTAATAATATTTCACAATATTATAGTTTTACTGTATTCTGATTTAAATAAATGCAGATTTGGTGAGCATAACAAATCTTACCAACTGCAAATCTTTAAACGGATGTCTACAGTATTTAGGTGAATCATGTATGTCTGTGTGTGTACTTATATCATTTTAATATTTTATGTTGATTTTACTGTATAGGCATCAGATTGAAATTCAGTTAATATCTTCATTCAGGTAGGTTCATATATTTATTTTCTAAGATGAAATATATTTGAAATTTAATTAGGAGAAAAAGTAAATAAATCCCCCTGAAAATCAGTTTTAGCGGCTAAATGTTGCCTCTTATTAAGAAAGTTCCCACTCTACACTATTGACTGACCTTTCTTCTGTTCAGCACTTCCAGTGACTTCCATTCAGCTGGAAAAGGTGCACCGATCGCCTTAGATCCTATCTAAATCAATGGCACTTTTGGCCAGTGGAGGAACCGATGTTTATCGGCCTAGCGGTATAGTATGTGCCTGTGATATACTGTCTGAGGAAAGACCCCTCTGGATCCAAAAGCAGCGTGAAATGTTTGCCAAGGTTTAAGCACATTGTTTGCCCTCCCATTCATTTGCTGTATATTCTAGTCAATACGATATTGCTGTGTAAACACTATAGGATCAGGAGCTTTTCAGCGTCCAAGGTTTGTCAGAGACGTAGCCACCAGAGAAACGGCCATCTGAGTGACTCAAACCCGGAGCTAAGCTTTCTATTAAACAGCCAGCCATCTGGAACAACTGCCTGCAGCTTTGCGCTGGTGGCCTGAACTACCATCCCATGCATGTCCTCCATCACAGCCTGGCCCAGGTCGGGAGGCAGAGGGAAGAAGGGAAACGAACCCATGTGGATGGAGCTTAAGCCCCAGAGAGACCTCGGGCCGACTGGATTAAATGCCAATCGTGTCTGTCACTTAAATCTCCCAGCAGTCCTGAGAACTCCATGCCACTAGGGCTGTAGTGACACATTTAATTCTTCTTATCTTTTCTCCAAACAGATCGAAGACCTAAATAAGAACAGTTTTTAAAGTAATAGTTCACCCAAAAATGAAAATTGTCATTGTTTATTCCCCCTCCACTTGTTCCAGACATGCATGAGTTTATTTCTTCTGTTGAGTGCCAAAGAAGATATATATATATAATATATATATATATATATATATATATATATACTATATGGACCAACAATTATGGTGACCAACAATTATGATGTTATTTACTCACTTCCATGTAGTTTAAGATCCCTTTCCTGGTATTTATTTCACATAACACAGAAGGAGAATCTTCAGGCTGTGTAAAAAAAAATATTAAAAAAGGTAACTTTGACTTAATATTCAAACAAAAAAACTGTGTGGACACATAAAAAACAAAAACAACAAATCTGATTTGAATTGTATTAGAGACATTATCAAACCAAGTGGAATATGTATATAATATAAGAAGCTTTTATCAAAATTATTTTTTTTACAATAATTTTTAACCAGCTTGTCTTCTGCATAGATGCATGAAGTCAGTTTTTCTTAATGTTTCTTAAGTTTGACAATCCAAATAAATAAACAAACAATCACATAAATAAATAAATATATGTTTGTTTGTATATTTACATATTTAAATATATATATATATTTTTTATTCTGAACAATACGTATTTCTTTTTATTTTGCATTTTGTAAAATGTTTGATACAAAAATTGTGCTTCTCATACATTTTGCTATACCGTACATTTTAAAATCATTTTAGTGGCTTAAGTGTCCAAAAACAGATCACTGTATATCTCAGAGTTGTGTTAGGATATGTTCAATTTAATAACAGTGATGACAGTAAAAACAATTGATTTTTCCACAAAAAAATTAAGCAGCACAACTCTTTTCAACATTATTTATACTAAATGTTTCTTGAGTACAAAAACAGCATAAAAGCAGCTGACATGACTACACTATATTACAAAAGAAAAGAAATCCAGGGAGCAAGTATTGCCCCTTAAACAATCTATATATCACAATAATTTAGCATATACTTTCAGGACTAAAGGTACAAACACGGGGGAGGGGGTACATTTGATAAAGCCGTTTTACCCCTAAAGAGTAAAAGAGTACATGTTATTACTGTAAAAGTAAAAGGTACTGCCCCACTGACAGCTTTGTGTACCTTTGTTCATAGAGTGCACAGACTACTTTGCTTCATAATGTCTAAAAAGCTATTTGGAGTCTTTAAAAGCTGTATAATAATTATTCAGAATTCCATATTTTGTGTTCCAGAATTTTCATTTTTGGATGAACCATTCCTTTGATTTAAAAAGTGGACTTATTGAAATAGTCCGCACTCCTAATTTGACTCTCAGGATTCAGTCTACATGTTCCCAATCTTTATACACTCTCCTTGATCTACTTCTGCCTGACCTGCTGAAAGCCATAACATCACAGAAATGAACTCTCCTTTACCCCAAGACACAGCGAGTGTGAACGCACAGACAGAGATAGCCGCGGGCGAGGAACAGCAGAGATACGGAAGGCACTGAGTCAGCAGAGCCCTATGGGAGCACGCCAGGCCTCGCTGCCAAGAATCACGGACTATGATGCAAGCACCAAACAAATGAAAACCAAACCCTGTGTTTAGGAGACGGAAACATCATTTGACAGCTCAGAGCATCCAGACTTTATATGTTCCTGCTACCTGTCACATAACAGAGTTTCGGAGGCCGGGTTTTTTATAAAATACACAGCAAATGAAAACGAACGGGGCAGTTGACCAATCTGGAGCTTTGTCTTTAAACGCCCTGAATGAAGCACATGTCTAGTTGAAAACCCCTGGTGTTAGACATTCTGATCTGAAAGTCCAAGCTGTGGTTGAACATCATAAATGTGATCTCGGAGCAAGACTCAAGATGAGGGAGACAGAGAGAATAGAAGGAGAAAGATCAGTAAAGAAACGCTGTCAGAGCGAGCAGAGGAATCTGAAAACCCTGCAGCTTCAACAACACTAGCGGCAATGACACATCATTTATGGGTCTGAAACCCTCTTTGTCCTGAACATAAGCTTTCGGATCTTTGATATCTGTTCAAGAGCTGAATTCACAAAGCGTTGTGGAGCAATGGAGCCTGTTCCTGGAGCAACTTTCCTGCGTAGTCTAGCATCAGCGTCGATGGGAAGAGAGTTGGAGCAATATCAGCTGCTATTCAGTATTCTGGCTAGATGTGTCCGCATGCTATCCACAGCTTACCGACAAAACCAAAACCTGAGTGAGCCGGCTTTCTGTCTACTGCCTGCATTTAACGGCAGCATCCTAAAATAAATGGAACCTTTTTAAGTAGAGACCAACCAATACGTTTTTGTTTTACTAATATTTTTAAAGACACACTCATTTGTCTACTTGATGGTTGGCTATCTTTTTATTTAATTGTTAATTTTGTGTTTTATTTTAATAGCCTACACCCTTATTTGCTCGACGGGGTTCCATCATTTTCAATGTTCCAGCAGATTCTTTCCGTCGCAGGTAGTTCCGGCAATAGTTCATTTTATGGGTATTGTAATGGCCAATTCAACAAAAACAACTGAAACATCTTAAATATGCCAAGTGTTCTAACAGTTTTGGCCACTACTAAAATCATGTGAATTACATTTAAAAATAATTAAAAAACTACTATTTTAAATTGTAATGATCTTCCACAGTATTAGTTTTGCAGTCCCCCCCCTCCCCTTCTTAGTCTTAGAAAGTTGCATAATTGTGCTAAAAGTTTTGAAAATCGTATTCCTCGTGTCTTTCACAAGGTTTCGGATCAGAGCCTGGGTTTTTGACCACAGATCAGAAAATAACTCTTTCTTCTAAGTCACTTTAGTATGAAAGCTTCTGCTAACAAGCGGACTCATTTATGAAACTTTTCTCAGTGTCTTTGTCCTTTGTAACACCTGAACTTTTAAATGAGCTATTTGGAACCGCACCATATGTTCACTGGGCAATTTGAGAGACGACTTGAAACAGTCATATTAATTCATATGGCATGGCTATATCTGTACTCAGATTCTAGACTCATCTTTATTCATGAGTGCATTGTATCAGTGAGAAAACAGTGCAGTTTACAAATGAATATTAACAGATTCAGCTTACGCCGTCATGACTGATACATCATTCTTCCAATTCAGAAATTACGTTTTTTATTTTTGGGGTTCCCAAAAAGCAGATTTTTTGCTAAAATGTTTTTAATAAAGACCTTCCAGAGAGCGCTGGAAGCTCAGAGAATTGTACAAGGCCAAAAAAAAGCAGGCGGTCACTTTTTGCTTTTTGTATCATTTTGATTTTCCGTTTTCATCTACAGTAATATCCCAGATGAAACCGATTTATGTTTGCGTGTTAGCATTAATGAATTTTGTTCAGTGTGTGCAGAAAAGTGAACAGCGTCGGGAACTTCTGAGTGAGGGAGGAAGAAAAAGTAAAGTGTTTTTAATTATTTTACTTTTTACTGTGTAAGTGTCCCTTATTGAAAACTTTTATTAGAGAGAAGAAAATGAAATCTTCAGAGCCAATAAATCACTGGCATGCCTAATTCTCCCTCTTGCTACATTTGATTCTTGTTAAACGAGAAGCTTCATTAGGCTGACTGGAAAGCACTGTTCCACTCCTGCTCTCCCATAAGAGCACTTTCCATGCAAATGATAATTGTGTTAATTTGCAACACTTTACTTAATGGAAACACTCATTCTGAATCATTGTTTTTTTCATTTGGTCCCATTGGCTCAGAGTCCTTGGCAGACACATGTAGACTCCATGCTGAGGTCTAGAAGTTGTTGTTGTTGTTGTTATTATTGCATTTGCTGAATGATTGAGTTCTGTAATTGCATGAAACTGCAGGTAAAAGTGTCAAAACAGTGATTTAATCTCCCTTCTCTGAGTTTTTGAGTACTTCCAGCTAATAATCTCTTGGCCGTAACTAAAATGAGTCATCTTCCACAGCTATAAACCACTTGCCAGCAATATATGTTTTTAATCCGTTTAGCAAATGCCAAATGACAGACAATTATTTTTAATTGATGGAAAAAGCCACATTTAATTTGGTGAATTTGAGAGAGCAGGCTTTTTCAATTGCTGAAGTCTGTTATCATCTGGTCTTTTGACTGGTCATCTGTTGCTGTTTTTTGTGTAATAAATCAGATTAAAAGATATTGTGAATATGTAATTAAAAATGAAATGTTAAATACATAAAATGTATATATTTTTTATTTGTATTGATATTTGTATTATTATTTTTCTGTTCATTTCGAAGTTAATTTATCATTTGTATTTTCTCATAACCTCCAGTATGGGAAGTGCTGGGGAAATATAGATTTGTCCATCGCTTGTGTTGCTAAATCAATATTTGATACCACATTTTGGCATTATGATTATTATCTGGGCAAGGTTTGTCACATTTTAGCATGTCTGTCAATAATGGGGTTTGTACAGATTCATTCATATGCTGGTTCTGTCACCAAATCTGACACAACTCTTCATTCGTATTCTGGAAGGTGATACGACGCCGCAGCATCAATCACAAACGCATCTATTTAAGGTTAAGTACAGAAGTCTGACTTCTGTCAGAATCAACTGCTCTGCTTTTAGAAACAACTACTTTGCAATCAGATATTCCATAATAGCTCGCCATGCTCAAATGGTTATATTAATGGCAACCAATAATATCTCAATTAGGCCTATATCTCATCCACTTTACCTCGAGCAGCTAATGGATCTCATGGTAAATGGATACTTCTGCGTGTCCTTTTTTATTTTCAGATCTTTAGAAATGATTCAAAGAAAGTAAGTGTTTTATCTATAAAGTGCACAAAGAAAGGAGGAAGAGCTAATCACTGGACCTGCCAATATTTGCCAGGTTAGTGAGAGTTTTGTTTGAGGGAATATTTCTTTGTAAAGAGCGACTTTAGTTGATTTCAGCAAGCATCTGTATATTCACTAGAACTAAATGTAAGATTTATGTATGTGAATTGTATTTACTTTTTCTATCCATTTAGATTACACACTTTAAACATGAAAAAAAAATAATTGTCAGTCACAAATAAATGAATCCGGTAAGATTTCAGTACACAATAACCAGGTTTGTATATATATTTATTATCAATAAATCCTTTTTTTTGCAGTCTCATACATTTTAACTAATTGATATTGCTCCACATCTAGTCATATTTTTACCATGTTCATACTTTTTAACTTCACACTTTTAAATGAATTCACAATGAACTGATGTCTGCTCACTCTAAGAATTTGAATAAATGCATTTTGAAAATGTGAATATTTAAATAAAAACAAATAGATTCCAATAGTTAATAATAAACCAAAGCTTTATCATTCATTCATTCATTATTTTTGTTTGTTTATTTTGTGCAGAAACTTGTTTCAATTTATGCATTTATACATTTAATATATGCATGACATGTATTACACAAGTTTATCAGTTTATGTTCAAACTTTGTAATCAAAATGGAGCAATCTTTTATATGCAATTCAAATACAAATATCCTAAAACATTTTTTTTTGTCGTGTTGGTTTTTATTGGTTGTTCTTGGCACTTTTGGGCCTGCATAAATTCTGATTACACATTCAGAGCTGTTTTTACGGTATTTTCGGTGCAACCTTTCCCAGATGCTGGTACAACTCTAATATAATTCATGTTTTCGCACTCACAGGTTCATCTTGGACTCTACTTCGCATTTCAGTAATTCCAAGCAATGCAGAGCGGAACGTTTTTACGGAGAGCATAAAACGGAGGTGTTTGAGATTCTGATGTGGATATTTATTGATGTGCAATGAGAAATCAGAGTGCATGGGGCAAACGCATAAATAGAGAGTAATAATAATAGCCTGTTAATTGTATTACTAAAGGTCACAATCTAAATGAAATGCTTACGAAAACAGCCCCAGATGCCCATCCTCAGGGGCCACGGGGAGACCCCATGATACTCTTTAGCATTCGCTCGGCCCTGATCTGATTTGCATGATTATGAAGAATGAGGGGAAAAGAAAACAGCACAAATCTCTCTATTCCCTCATGTGGCAGCAACAAGAGCTTTTTCTAGGGCGCTTATAAAGAAGCCGATTGAATTTGTATTTCAGAGGTGCGTGAGTAAATAAAGGTGCCGAGGCGTCAAATTGAGAGCAGTTAGCAGCGGCTCTTAAATAGGGCCCATTGGAGTATCGCATTGTGCTTTTGTTCTCTGAGGGGCTCTGGGTGAAGAAGAGGAGGATTATATCTTCATCAGCCCTGCATTGAGACTGATATCTCCTGACAGTCAGATGATTGTCATTATGGCTGTGAGAATAGAGACAAGTCCTCACACACACATCTGGTGATGAAAATGAGAGTGTCTGTCTCTGAAAGAAATACTTGCTATTTTCAGTTGTGCTTATCTATAAGTGAATAAGGGAATGGATGAGGAAGCCATCATAATAATTAAGCTCATTGTTTCTGTGTGTAGCATCTGGTTATTAGATTTATTGTTCAATGTTGCGAGATCATCCAGTCGTGTGTCCGTGTGTCCTAAAAATCAGCCTGTTTAATTAACTACCTTTGTTAGCTTGGGGTCTCGGGTGATTTGACCGGCAGGATCGGGCTGAGGGTTCAGCACTATGAAAACAAATGAGCTTTTCTTGTGACAGTGAATGCAAAAACCTCGGCAGATACAAATATTAAACCTTGTCGTCTTTATCTATTTGACTTCTAGGTCTAATATAGCATGTATAAATTAATATTCGGGGCTTTTTGACTGGGTTTGTTTCTTAGTAGAGGCCATATATAAGGTTTTCAATGATGACAAGAACAGGTATGATCAAGTAATAACTTTCATTATTTACTCACCCTGAATACTTTTATTTATCTATTTATTTACTTTATATTTATATTTTTGATGTATCTTTTTAATCATGGAAAACCATTTTTCAAGCATCTTCATGCAGCTCAAAAATGCATGTATATTTATTTTCTTTTATTGAATAGTTATTTATACATTATATTGTACTATATTATATATTTAATTGTAAATAAATTACATGATTATATTGCATTTGAGGCATGCATTTTATCAGTTCATGCATTTCCACAGGAATAAAAACCTATGACTTTGACATAGCTAAAATTCATATAAAAAATAGCTGAAAGCAATTGTAAATATGTTCCTGAGCTCTGCCAGAGAAGAAAATAAGCCTTGGAAATTGACTTAAATGCTGTGTGGAAAATAGCTGTGCAAATATTAATCATACTTTTTGCTTCTGTGTTCCATACAAAACAGGATATGACGGAGTGAGTAAAATGTCAAAAGTTGTATTTTTGGATGAACCATCCCTCTTTAAAATGTGGCTAAGCTTATCTTGTAGTACAGAGCACTTTCTTTTGACTTTATCTGAATGAAATGTAATTTATGTCTCGCCTGTGTGCATTCACCACAGCCATTATCAGTTAAATACTGCAATATCTGGTAATTACAGTTCCTCATAAAACCAAGTCATATACATATTTTTCCCTCACTGTGGAAGCTGTATGTTTTTATTTTGCAAACAAGAAAATTAGTCCTTGTTTTACCTCAGCAAGATTCATCGCCCCATTTTTTTCCATTACAACTATAATCTAAATGCAAATTTTGATTGGCTCTCTTCTCCAAAGCGCTTGGATGCAACCCGTAGACACAAGCTTTGTTTTTCCTCCTCCCTCTCCAAATGGGAGCATCATTTTTGCTGGTTTTCGATAAAGGTGATGACGGTCTACTGGGTTAACGTGCCACCGAGGGTCTCGATGAAGCATCTCAATTTGAGAGCATGGATTTGTATTAAATGATCAAAAACACTCACGACAAGAGTGCCAATCCATCATACCATCCTTTGGGATATGAAAAACCCACATTTTGTCTTCCTACCACTCATTTCGGTCGACTGTGTGCATTTGAGTGCGCTCAAGTGTTTCTTAATACCCTTTAACAAGCTTAAAATAAAGTTGTATCGATGCGGAGACTCGACAACAGACGCTCTATTGTTAGGACACAATTCAGGTGGGCGCAGTGATGTCAAAGCATTGATCCGAGAGAACTGCCTCTCAGATGGAGAACTGCCCCAAAATCACAAGTCTTCGTTCCCAGATGTACCATTCAGACTCCCAAATTAACACAGTGTTTCTCATCCTTCATTGCTCTGTGTCATCTGACAGGCTGAAAATAACAGCGATGCTTCAAGCTGGTGTTCCTGTCTGTGTTAGCGGCCGGGTCTCGTGGGCCAGCGAGGGAACAAAACCTGGCGGAGCCCTGTAGGTTCACTGCAGATGGGTCTGTAGAGGAAGATACGGACCGGTGGCGGTAAAAGGCTTCGTTTTGTCCACTTCCAGCCGCCCTGGCCATCAATCTTTGCTCTGGCCAGCTGTTAGAATGAGTGACATGACATTCACTTAGCTCTATGTGTCAAGCATTCCCACTCGCACACTCTTGTAAATACACTGACAATACCGCTGGCAGCTCTTGCACAGAGACATGATTGTGCTGGGAAAGATACGAGAACCAGGAAGAAACCGCTTTCATGATGCTCAAGTCCTTGAGCGCCTACACTCTTTGGTTTATGCGAATACAATGCAGTATTGTGATAGCATGCTACTCATATAGTAGCTATAGCACTTCTTTGAGAAACTGTGAGTTGTGAACTTGCCGTCTGCAATGAATGTAATGAGAGAAGAACGCTCCAGACAATAAATACTAATACACATTACTGTATTTTGTTGTCCTTGCCGGTTACTTGCAGTCTGTCTTGCAAATAATTGACTCTTATGAACTGAATCAATCACAAGTCAGACTCAGGCCATTGTGTTTTCTGTGTGTAGTAAGGTTTGCAGTGTGACTGGTTGTTTGTGTCTGTGTTTAAAGGTGTTTCATTGATTGATGAAAAAAAATCAATGTTTCAAGCTATAAGAAAATAATGAGTAAAAATAAGGTTTAGTAGATTCCCCTGGAAAGTGTCTTTAACATAGTGCCAATATCGAAACATATTTGTAATATTTCAATATTTGCTCAACCAAAGGTGAGCTTATTGTTATTATTTTGCAATTCCATTTGTAAAAGTTGGTGGTGCAGAACAACATCAACCATTACGGGCCCTATCGTGCACCCGGCGGAAGTGTTTTTGCTAGTTTCAGCCCGACGTAGTTCTCATTTTCCCGTCCTGCGCTATGTTGTTTATATAAAAAAATGCATTTTCCATAGACCAACTCAAATCTAGTCTAAAGTCAATGGCACAATATTTTATTAATTTTAGTTATTTAAAGAGCGTTAGTAGAAAATGCGCCTCTTGGCGTGTCCACAATGTGCGTTCACTTTGCTTACACAAAGGGACTGCGCAGCAGCACACAAACATGCCAAATATTCAAAATGAAAGGATTACAGTGTAAAAGAATATTATTGTGTAGGCTACATAAATATAAAATGTCATACATGTCATAATGGATAGTCATTGCGTGTATCAAAATTAGCATACCTATATGCTCGCGCATGAGCAGCTCCGTTTGCTCTCTGGAATAGCGTTCAGTCTGTGCGCCTTAAAATTCCGCCGTTTAAATTGTGAATCCGCCACGGAGCGAGCACAACTCACTCTTAAAGGGAATGGGAGATGAGACTCTGATTGGTTTATTGCTCGTTATGTTCAAAAA
The DNA here is from genome assembly GCA_027564155.1 of Gymnocypris eckloni scoliostomus. Lineage (NCBI taxonomy): Eukaryota > Metazoa > Chordata > Actinopteri > Cypriniformes > Cyprinidae > Gymnocypris > Gymnocypris eckloni. The sequence continues at coordinate 24,378,584 of CM050430.1, read as the reverse complement.
CACACCCATTACTCATTAAGTGAATAGGGACAACCCTTTTAGACCATGTGCTAGATGAGTCAACCATTTTTTCCCGTCGTTATACAAGAAAAAGTGGATTCGGAAACGCCGTAAGTGCACCTGCGCTGTGCACTTTAGACCATGCGCTTAGTTAAAATGGGGCCCAACATCTTTTAAAAAATGCCTTTTGTTGGTTTTCATTATAGTAGTTATTGACCGTTCGCAAAGAGCTTGATAGACAGGTTGATCTGACCAATCATAATGCCGAATCCATCGTCTTGCCTGACAAAAAGTAAATATGAAAAGATGATCAATATAGCAATAAGGCAATATAGCAATCTGTCACGACACAATAAAGGGCCACACAACTATATTTATTGTTTGAATTTCTTTAAAAATACACAATTTTAAAGCTGAGTCCTTGTTTCATTCCAGAAGTTACCTGGGGCACGTTCAAGCTCACACACAACATTTTAGTACAGTTTCCGTGTTGAACGACGTGCAAACGGTGTGCAACGGGGTGTGAGATACGTTTTCTCTTGTTTGGAATTGAATTGAAAATATTAGAAGACATGTTTGTCGAGCGTATTTTGCAGTATTAAATATGTATTGTTTATATGTAAATACATATTGTTCATAAGGTAGAATCTCCTACAGTCAGCATAAAGCCTACTCATCCCTGAACTCAGACCACCAGCAGCATGCAATTAACTGCTTACAATAGTCATATGTTCAATAACAGTGATTCATAGCTGATCTGATTCAGTCAATTTATAGTCGACTTTCTGTTTATGGTTAGAAGCCAATTAGCATGTTGTGCTCGCAGGCAAAGCCGTAGCATGACTGACACGCGCAGAACGCTGAACTTTCTTTAATGAGCCGTTTGCTCGTCTCTGCATAATGTTGCTCATTGTTGGGGCATGTGTAGCCCTGAGGAGATGATGTAGGCCGCATAGATACTGACTGCACTTGGAGAGAACGGTTTCCTCAATGGTGCATGATGGCTTGGCTGTGGCTTTTAATGGGAACATTTGCTGTATTCATATAAAACCATTCTGGAGATGTTAACCTGTGCTTATGTGTTGTTGAACAGACTGCAGTATTAGAAAAATAATAATATAAATGTGAACAAATAAAAGGTTTACCATGGCATGTAGCCAATTATTTGCAGTTAAGTAAACACTGGTTCAGATTAGTGGTTTTCCCAGTCAGACAGTCCTCAGGTACCAAACTCAGTACTAACGATCATTTGAAATACTGTTTGTTTCATATTTGATCTTTTTTCAATATTTCACAATATTTGTAGGTACCTTTCAATAGATGATATTGGCAAATTATTACAGAATGTGTTTTAGCTCATTTTATCATTTTGATAAAGTGTTTGAATGGATGGATATTTAGTAATACTAACCTTTCAAATATATATGTTATTTCCAAATTATTACATAATTTGTTGTTTATCAAACAGTTATTTTTGTTAATTTGATCATTCTGATAGTGTTGTTTCTGGATATTAAGTAATACTAACCTTTTACCAGATAGTATTGGTATATTATAAGAGAATTTGTTTTTATCAAATAATTATTTTTGTTAATATGATCATTTTGATAAAGTGTTTCCATGGATGGATTTATGGATATTAAGTAATACTAACCTTTCAATAGATGAGTTATTGCTAAATTACTCTAGTAACTATTTAGTTAATTTGATCATTTTCAATGAATGCCGTTAATAATCCATTGATCGATTGTTGAGTTTAACAGCTTACTTGTGAGAGTTCTGCATGAATGATAGTTTTGCTAAATGAATAACATTATTAAATCTGGAAAATGTGGTCTATATAGTATTGCTAGTGGAGAGGGTTTCGACAGAACCAAGTGATGTTGTAACTAAAGGCCAAGGTCAAGACACAGGCAGCCAATTTCAATGGTGGCAGTGGACACAATAGATTGAAAAGCTTTTCAGTCTCTAGGATTTGTAGAAAAGGGAATGTCTGATATTGGTTATTTTACAGGTGACATGGAAGAAACTTTTTTGAGCTGTTCTTTTTCAGTTTCTTGATCTTTTTTGTCCACAAAGTAAGAGTTTAGAAAGGGGCGTTTTCCTTTAGTCTACACTTAATGGTGTGCAGACTAGTGTGAAGTAATGATATACTATTGTGTTGTATTGGATTGTATTTCTAATTGAGATATCATTACAGTGTGTGAAGTTACACGTTAAGTCATCATAGACAGCATGCAAAATGGTGTTTTACTAGATCACTGCTTCTTACGTTTATAAAATCTTAGCTTGTATTCAGGGTTGCTCGTGGAATTGCTTGCGTTTGGGCAATAGGGTAATAATCTATAGAAAGTAAACATTTTAAGGTACTCCACAAGTAATTACAGAGTGCAGCAAATGTGCTATGGTCCAATAAGCATGTTGCATAAATAATGAAGGATTTGAAACTTGGAGAAAGGTCTGATTAATTATTTAAAGCTCTAAATGGATTTACAATTTTACTCCGAATGAATTATGGCTCAACGTTACTGAGGAACAGATAACAGGGAGTCTAGGGAAACTCAAGAAAAGTACAAGAAACAATGACATGCCAATATACAGTAGAGTCAGATTTCAGCTTCAAGACCAAATTCAAATCTACGATTTAAATAGGATTTATATTTATATTGAATATTATATTCTTATATTCATTCATTTGTATTTAAATAACTGTTTTATATAACATGTTTTTAAATGTAATTTAAAGTGTGATTAAAATGATAATTCTTAAAATCCTTTTTAACATTATGAATTTCTTTACTGTCACTTTTAATACATTTAGTGCATCCTTGCAAAATAGAAAATCTGATTTAAAAAAAAGAAATCTTGTAACCAGGTTTTTGTAAGGTAGTGTATTTCTTATTTTAATTAATAAAAAAAAATATTCAGCAAGGATGCATACAATTTAGCATTATATAATATTTTTATGGATATTTATACATAAAAATGTGTCAGGAATGTATTACAATGACCATTTAGCTCCTTCATACAAATGTCAGACTTACACAATTGCAAAATTGAATTTTTACTAGTGGCGTCATATTTTTGAATTCCATTTCATATTAAATGCTATTTTACTGACAATGTTATAGTCTGTTTCTGAGAAAAAGAGCAATAAATCAACTTATTGAAGATATTAGCTCTATAGATGGGTTCATGTTGGTTAGTGCTCATTACCAGAGAACAAATAACCTACAGCAATTCATAATTTCTTTAGCATGTTTGAGAGTGGGAATGAAAAATCTATTATATATTGATTATATCCTCAATATAGGCATGACTTCTCCCTGTTTCACAACACACGGGCACGTACTCATACAACAAACATGAGCTGCTTCATTCAAACAGACTAGAATTTAATTTCTCTGCTATGAAAAACAAGACCATGCAACGGATAATGAATTACCATGAGACAAGGCGTAGATGTTCCATTACGTACTCAAAATAATGAGCTCAAACCAATGCATGAAAATAATAAAAAAGTTGCATTGCTTGGAGGAAATAAAATGTATTTTAATATAGTTTGCAGAAGGAAATTTGTAGGAGATTTCCCACATGCACATTAATCCATCACTATATACTGTACATACGCAGACATAAACGGATATATCGCTGATGTTGTGTACAAAAAACACTGCTTTTACAATACCACTGGAATTACTTGAGAGCAGACACTAAAGATGTTGCTAGTGTCTATTTTTTTCTGAAACAGAACCAGAGGCATAGACGACCTCCAGGGAGACGTGCCATTAATATATCATTTTCTTCAAGGATGAACTCGAACAGATGAACAAAACATGCTGGCCAGAGGTGTCAGCTCATGATAAGGATACTCTCTCCACCTGGATGTGGTGATATATCACCAACGATTTGTCACCAACACTGTATGACAGACAAGGGGAGTTCAGAATGGATGCCGTGCATTACCCACTCTCTATCGACCGGCCCCAACTCTCTCCAGTGCTTTGATGTGCTTTTCTTGGTGTTTAGGTCGGTTACTGAGGTCATTCTAGGCTATAAACATGAGTTTACAGTGCAAGGTGAGGACAATGTTAACCACCTGACCGGTAAAAACACTGGTTCCCTATCAGTCGGTCACTCTCGACGTCACGTCGGAGGACCGACGAATTGGGATATCGCTTAGAGAGACCAATCCACTTCGAGTGTAAACTAAACGAGCCAATGCACATTGGCATGCGATTATTGCATCCAGCTGCCGCTGATCACAGCGTGAGCATAAATAGGCAGCAGGTGCAGCGCATATTCAGCTTTCGCTCGAGCCGGCGGTTACATCGTTCTGCTCCTGACTTCTGCTGAACGAGTGAATTCAACGAGTTGAGCACGCTCTTCGGAGGACTCTCGTGCTGGTGGTACGGCACTACAGCGGTGGTGGTTCTTCCCATGTCGAGTGGACTGCACACATCAGGCTGCACTACCCCTGTTTGTGTTGCAAATGACCATCTCCCTGTTTGCTTCAGCATGCTAAAAGAGTTTTTCCTAAAGAGCATTCACGGGTGCGTCTTTTTAAAGACGATGTTGCATCTGGCAAACTTGACGTTGCGTCTTTATAAAGACGAGTTGGGTTTTGCTTCAGACAACGTGTCACCCGTGCGTTTCTGGATGCGGTCGTTGCCTGGCGCTGGGTGAATGGTCACGCTGCTGCCTCACGTGCCTGGGGCAGCACGCTGAGGTGGCGTGGATGAGTCATCTTCTCACTGTGGATGCTCATGGCGGAGCTGACAAAGCGGAGCTGTTGCCTCCGTCTCGATCTAGTTCTCGCCTGGCTGCAGACAGGCGAGGTCTACTCAGGCGGTAGCACGGCTGGTCTGAGGACTACAGTGGTGGCAAACCCTCAGGGGACCATCGCTCCTCTTGCGCTCCGCAACCAGTTGAGCTGCCAATGGAACGTGCTGGGCCTCTAAAAGGAGCGTACCAGCAGTATCCTTGGTGCTCCTCCCGACGACCAGATGTCGATCGCTGCATCGGAGGGTGAGCCGGAGCTTCTGGAGAGGAAGATTCGGCTGCGTTGCCGCTCCGGCGGTAGCAATGCCTGAGTCGGATCTGGAAGTGACGGCTATGCTTTCCGGCCACGGAAGGGTAGGGCTCGAGTGGAGAAAGCCACCGTGTCCCGAACCCTCGAGGTTGGACGACTGGTTTCTCGGGTAGCGTGTGCTGGTTCTCAGCGCCCTGCCCCGGGTGCCTCTCTCCCGGACGTGCATGAGGGGCTTACAGGTCGTGGACGGCACCTTTTACTGCCAGAAACCGACCTGCTAACTCCTCCTCCCTCACCACCCTCGGTGGTGCAGCTAGGGGTTACGGGGGTCCCCCCAGTGGAGCGGTCAGTTGCGATGCAAGTGTGTCCCTATACTGTCTCCACCCGGCAGGGCAAACCGTGCCTCCTCTTCCGGGCCTGTAGGTACTGCCTGGTCTCATCCGGCGAGGCTTATGTGGCCTGTGGAGAGGCTGCCTCCACCTAATGCTACGGCATTACTGCAGGTTCTTTTCAGGCTAAAAGCACTGAGGGACATGCATGGGGGTGGTTACGATCCGGAAGTTCTGAGAAGAGCTCCGTACCGCACCTGACCTCGCGCCACGAGCGACGAAGGTTATGGCACGGTCTCTGGGTCGTGCGATGTCCACACTTATGGTCCAGGAGCCACCTCTGGCTGTGTCTGGTTGACATAGGGACGCCGACAAAGTCGGTTCCTCAAGGTTCCTGTATCCCAGACTGGCCTCGGGCGACGCAGCCGGTAACCTGGCCCAGCAGTTCCCGGCTGCACAGGAGCAGACTGAGGCGATCTAACACTTCCTGCCTCGGCGGGCAGCTGCTGCCTCCACCCGTCCGCCTGTTGCAGCGCCCAGCCTGCTGCCGCCGAGGGCGGCCCCTGCATCCACCCCTGCTCCCGCACCGCATCCGCAGCAGCCTCCAAAAGCGGTGCCAGAGCTAGGTGTAGGCAGGCTGCCCGCCCGTCCTGGCCCCGTCTACTGGCGGTAAGCAGAGGAGCAAGAGGCCTCGGGACGGGTGACCCAGAGAGAGAGGGAACTGCTCGGGAGAGGGTAAGTGCATCTCCCTCCCCGGAGGAGGGCCGGGTGGATAATCTGTTTTTTCAAAAATCTCGACAGGAAGCGGTTGTTTCTGTCTCTGGGTCCCAAGAGGGCTTGGAGAGTCATGGACGAATCAACTTGGACCACACTCATCCTCCCTCTCGCCAGCAGGCAGCAGTGGGCGGTTCGAGGCGTCATCAAAGGCTACTCACGCACCCTCTGCCAAATTATGGAAGCAGGTAAACGCGTGCACCGCACACTCAGACCCTCCACGGTCCGCCACGGGCCAGGTCCCTGCATTCCACCTCGCTGCCCTACTGCGGGTACGCCGGTGGTCCCGATGGTCCCGCTTGTACGGTGTCTGGGTGCCGGGAGCTGCCCAGCAGCCGTCTCGCTGGCTCCTGAGGACCATCTGACTCGGCTATGCGATTCAGTTCGCCGGTGTCCTCCCAAGTTCAGGGGCATCCACCTCACAGCAGTGAAGGCAGCCGATGCCCATGACTTGTGAGAGGAATCTCTGTCCTACTGGCGAAGGACGTGATGGTACCGGTCCCTCCAGCCGATATGAAGGCAGGGTTTTTCAGCCCTTACTTCATTGTGCCCAAGAAAAGCGGTGGGTTACGACCAATCTTGGGTCTGCGCATCTTGATGCTCATGCAGAACCGCGTCTTCGGATGCATCCGTCCCCAAGTTCGGTCTGCAGCATTGACCTGAAGACCTGTACTTCCATGTGTCGATCCTTCCGTACCACAGGCCATTCCTGCGGTTTGCGTTCAAAGGACGAGCATATCAGTACAGGTCCTGCCCTTCGGGCTGTCCCTATCGCCCCGTGTCTTCACGAAAGTAGCGGAGGCAGCCCTTGTTCCCTTGAGAGAACAGGGCGTGCGCATTCTCAACTACCTCGACGACTGGCTCATACTGGCTCAGTCTCAGGATCAGTTATGCGAACACAGGGATTGGTGCTCTCGCACCTCAGCCAGTTGGGCCTTCGGGTCAACTGGGAAAAGAGCAAACTCTTGCCGACGCAGAGGATCTCTTTTCTCGGTATGGAGTTTGGATTCGGTCAATCAGACAGCGCGCCTCACGCAGGAACGCTCAGTCGGTGTTGAACTGCTTGAATACATTCAAGAACAGGACGCAGCACCACTGAAACAGTTTCAGAGGCTCCTGGGGCATATGGCGGCGCGGGCGCGGCGGTCACGCCGCTGGGGCTGCTCCATATGAGACCGCTTCAACACTGGCTCCATGGCCGAGTCCCGAGGTGGGCGTGGCAGAGCGGCACGCTGAGGGTCCAAGTCACTCCAGCCTGCCGCCAAACCTTCACCCCGTGGTCAGACCTTTCATTCCTTCGGGCAGGAGTGTCCCTGGAACAGGTCTCCAGGCACGCTGTGGTTTACACAGACGCCTCCGCCAAGGGCTGGGGGGCCACGTTCAACGGGCATGCAGTGTCAGGGGTTTGGACGGGTCCCCAACTGCACTGGCACATCAACTGCCTGGAGTTGCTGGCAGTACACCTGGCCTTGAACCGTCTCAAGAGACGCTTACGAGGCGAGCATGTACTAGTCCGTACGGACAACACGGCGACTGCTATGCATATCAACCGACAAGGTGGTCTACGCCCCGTCGCATGTCACAACCGCCCGCCACCTCCTCCTCTGGAGTCGGAAGCATCTGAGGTCGCCGCGCCATTCATATCCGGGCTTGCTCAACCGGACAGCCGACGAGCTATCACGAGCTGCGCACCGGAGAATGGAGACTCCATCCCCAGACGGTCCAGCTGATTTGGCGGCGTTTTGGACTCGCACAGGTAGACCTGTTCGCGTCCCTAGAGACGTCGCATTGCCAGTTGTTCTACTCCTGACCGATGGAACACTCGGCACGGACGCACTGGCACACAGCTGGCGCGGGCCTTCGCAAATATGCATTTCCCCAGTGAGCCTTCTCGCACAGACTCTGTGCAAGGTCAGAGAGGAAGAGGAGCAGATCCTGCTCGTGGCACCATACTGGCCTACCAGGACTTGGTTCCCAGAGCTGATGCTCCTCGTGACAGCCCCTCCTGGCAGATTCCTCTGAGGAAGGATCTACTGACTCAGAGACGGGGCACCTTATGGCACCCGCGTCCAGACCTCTGGAAACTTCATGTCTGGTCCCTAGACGGGACGCGGAGGTTCTAGGTGACCTACCCCAAGAGGTAGTTGACACCATCACTTCGGCGAGAGCACCGTCTACGAGACACGCCACGCCTTGAAGTGGAACCTGTTCCGAATGGTGCTCTTCTCACAGAGAAGACCCCCGGAGATGCCCGATCAGAGTCGTGCTATCCTTCTTGCAGCAAGGGTTGGAGCGAAGGCTGTCTCCCTCCACCCTCAAGGTCTACGTGGCCGCGATTGCTGCCAACCACGACCCTGTGGAAGGGAAGTCGGTGGGGAAACATGACTGGGTCGTCAGGTTCCTTAGGGGGGCTAGAAGGCTGAATCCTCCACGCCCCCCCTCTATACCCTCTTGGGACCTGTCCTTAGTGCTTAGAGCACTACAACAGGGCCCGTTTGAGCCCTTGCAGACAGTCGAGCCCAAGTTTCTTTCAATGAAAACTCTGCTCCTGCTTGCACTGGCCTCCATCAAGAGGGTTGGGGACCTGCACGCATTTTCGGTCGACGATTCGTGCCTACAGTTTGGACCGGCGGATTCCCAGATAATCCTGAGGCCCCGGCCCGGCTATGTGCCCAAGGTTCCCACTACTCCATTTAGAGACCAAGTGGTGAGCCTGCAAGCGCTGCCCCCGGAGGAGGCAGACCCAGCCCTGGCTTTGCTTGTCCCGTCCGAGCATTGAGACACTACGTTGACAGGACGCAAAGCTTCAGGACCTCAGACCAGCTCTTTGTCTGTCACGGAGGCCGGCAGAAAGGGAATGCCGTCTCCAAGCAGAGGATGGCCCACTGGATAGTGGATGCCATCACCCTGGCTTATCAGGCACAGGGTGTGCCTTGCCCGTTCAGGTTGAGAGCTCACTCTACGAGAAGTGTAGCGTCCTCCTGGGCGCTGGCTTGTGGCGCCTCACTGACAGATATTGTAGAGCTGCGGGCTGGGCGACCCCTAACACATTCGCTAGATTCTATAGCCTTCGTGTGGAACCGGTTTCCTCCTGTGTTCTCACCTCAAACGGGTAGAAGCACTGAGGGGCCCCGGTTTCGGGTCGGCTTGCTAAAAACTGCTCCAGAGAGTCCAACTGTAGACCCTGTCGAGCTCCTCCATCCCCTCGGCAGCTGGACGTGGCGGAGCGTCCGGCGCCAGGCCCTCACTCGATGAATCCCTGAGAACCGGTAGAGGGCTGGGTTCCATATGTAGAGACCGTTCGGATCCCATATGTGTATTTCCACGGTTAGCCTTAGAGCCCGTGTTTCCCGGCAGACTTCCTGCTACTCCAAGAGGTTACAATCACCTCCAATCTTCCATATGCATCTGACTATTGTCCATATGTGTAACTGCCTCTGAACCTCCCTCGGAAGGTAAGGGCTTCCAGCGTTCTCTGTTCTGAGCTGAACGGGTGCGTTCCCAGTGTTATCCAGTCCTACTGAGTGGGTAGTGCCATAGCAACAGTAATGGATCTTCCTATGGGGCCCTAACCTGCGCCAAAAGTAATGGCACAGGAGGCCTCCACGGGACACTGGAAGGGCAGTATCCGTGGCCTTTGGTAGATCCCAATTCGTCGGTCCTCCGACGTGGACGTCGAGAGTGACCGACTGATAGGGAACGCCTCGGTTACGTATGTAACCCTCGTTCCCTGAAGGAGGGAACGGAGACGTCACGCCCGCTGCCACGGCTCCTGTACCACCGCTGAGCGGCCGGTCCCGGCTCGGCTCCTCAGCGAAAACCTGAATATGCGCTGCACCTGCTGCCTATTTATGCTCACGCTGTGATCAGCGGCAGCTGGATGCACAATCGCATGCCAATGTGCATTGGCTCGTTTAGTTTACACTCGAAGTGGATTGGTCTCTCTAAGCGATATCCCAATTCGTCGGTCCTCCGACGTGACGTCTCCGTTCCCTCCTTCAGGGAACGAGGGTTACATACGTAACCGAGACGTTCACTAGTTTACACTTGCATATAATTAGCACGAGTATAGTAATGGGTATTTGGCGAGTATTGTAATGCATGATTGGCATTCAGTCCGGGGAAGGGTTTCGAGCTCGGGAATGGCCCGAACCCAGAGTACCCCCCCGGTGTGGTAAGAACTCCGTGGTAACCTTTGAGTGGAGAAGGGGCGGTGAGGATGCTGATTAACCGTCGAATGAATAGAGGTAAGTCAGCTGTATTTGTATCCGTGCTTTGATTAACTGAGAGCGTTCCTCTTGTGTTAATTAGACTAAGTATCTGACGTGCTCCACACAAACTCTTTAATAAAACATAATTTAGTGTCACTTTAGAAGGTGTAAAAAAAAGAGAGAGAGAAGCATGTGTTCATGTGATAAATCTATCTATCTATCTATCTATCTATCTATCTATCTATCGTTCTGTTCTATCTAGCTGTCTGTCATTTGTTCTTTCATTCCATTTCTGTCATTATATCATCTGTTCTATATGCTATTCTATCTATCTAATTGCCTGTATGTTTTTGTATCTATATGTCGATGTCATTATATCATTCTGTTGCTCAATCTGTAAATAACATATCTAAACCATAAATGTATTAATTTTTTTCTTCAAAATGTTCAAACAAGCCTGTCAAACCAACATCAAATATTAATCTTGAACGTTTTATCTTGTTAAACAAATCATGTTTGAAAAACAATTCTCTATCATATTTGCTACCTGATTTCATTTCAAATTCCAACTCTATTCAAAATTCTAATAAAATAAATGTTCAGGTCAAAGCAGAATGGCACATAACCCTGTTGAATATCTATTTCATCACATTAGCATGCTGTTAGTGTAAGTGATATAGCAAGATGTCCTCTCGGTCTGGGTCATTCTTTATGCAGTGTTGGTTTAAAGTCTCGAGTAAAGAACATTCTAAGTGACAAAGACAAATGAAGTGTATTTAGGCAGTCTGTTATCTGCTTTAATTAATACAGTACTTGAGTACATGTGAAGGTCCTTTGCCCCCTTACTATGTGTACTAATTAATTAGGAGTAAAATGAATGGCCACCTGTCTGGTATGTGTATCTCTGAACCTGCCTTATCTTGTTCTCATGAAATATCTTATCTGAAAGTTTGATGAAACCTAAACATATAAAAAAACCTACATGATGCATTTCAGGAGTATTCCCCAGCAAAGCGAGTCATTATTAGTCTATATCAGATATTCATGTGACTGTACCAGTGTAGGTGTGTTGTACAGTATCAGTGGCTTTGTGTATATTTTTGTGGCACTCGTACACATTTGGCCTTCAGCGGGATAGGTTCTTGCATTACAAAGCTTGATGTAGTGCAAGAGAATTAAACAGAAGCCTGGATCCTATTTACAGGAAAAGCTGCTTCAGTCCCCTAAGAATCTGTTGTTTTCCCAGCTGTCAACACTAAAATGTGTGATTGTGATCTCTCTTCACGTTTGCTAAAAACAGCACCTGCAGTAAGTTATCTGAGGATTCTTATTCTGAATCCTAGTCATTACAAATTCTGCAAAAATGAAAATTGTCATCATTTACTCATCCTCATGTCATTGCAAACCTGTATGATATTCTTCTGTAGCACAAAACATATTTTGAAAGTGTCTTTTTTGTCTCCATACAATGAACAAGTCAATTTTGTTTTAAAACATTTCCTTTTGTGTTCCACATAAACACAGTGACACAGGTTTAGAGTTAATGATTATCCTTACCTCTAGTCAGTGGCAAACAACACATTTTGTAGGAACAACACATTTTTATGACAAAAATAATTCGTTTGAGGTGATGAAATAATGTAATAATGCACACAAACATGACATTTATGTTAATTCCTATAAAACTTTGAAACTTAAAGATTTATTTTTTTATCTTTAAAATAAATCAAAGTTTCTTTTGACAAACTTTTCTTATTCTTTAAAATAAATACACTTATTGGGATATCAGTGCATTGTAATTCTGCATTAAAGGGATAGGACATCATTTACTCACTCTCCAATTCTTCCAAACCTATATGAGCTTCTTTCTTCTGTTGAATATAAAATAAGAAAATAAGATAAAATAAGATATTTTGTAGAATGTTGGTATTATTTACATATATAGGAAACACCTTCTTGAAGATAAAAACTCGTAAAGATTTGGAACAAGTTGACGGTGAGTAAATGATTACAGATTTATTTTTTTATATTATCCCTTTAATTTCAAATTTGAGTTTCAGATTTAGTTTCTGTCTGCTAACTCAATTTAGATCCAATATGAATGTAGAAACCGTATAGGAATATATACTGGAATTGGACTTTATGATAAGGATTAGAATTTGGTTGTACATTTTTTATACAACCCGAATCATGCATTTCCCGAGCCACCTTATACAAATTATTATGACTTCCCACGAGACAGGTTGCAAAGGGCGGAAGACATTTGTCACAAATAAATGTTCCATTTCTTTCCGGTGATTTCCAGTGATTGCAGCATACTAGAGAAATCACAAAAAACAACAACAAAATCAATGCACCCACCAACAATGTGCCATCATTTCTGATGTACATTTAATGAAAAAAACAGATGCAATTTTAATTTATTTTTATATATATGTCAAATGTAACTATTATTTCGTGAAACTGTCCATCTGTTCCACATACTGACGAATAATTACGAAAATGGAAACAGAATGAGTAACAAAATATGCTTTTGCCCACATGCTGCCGATATAATGAGAACGCTTCTTCCTCCACAGCATGTGAAACAGGATCTACCCCAGTAAAAGTCCGCCCTTGAGTTCTTGTTCACCCTGGAGAGACACCACCTATTCTGATTGCATTAAACAGTAGATTTTGCCAACTCAGTGAGCCTAAAACGATGGAGCTGACCTTGTAGCTCACAGGGCGTTGAGTACTGGGGTGATTCAGCTGTTTCACGCCAGGATATGCACATGCAGGTCCTTATTTCTCTCTCTGTTTCACTCTGTCAGGCCTCTGGCTGCTTTTGTTCACTGTAAGGTCTGATTATTCCCCAGTGCTTTAGTGCTTTTTGGTTTTGTGTCATCTCTCTTATCCCATTCTAACTATTTGCCTTTCTCTCACCAGCCTTTATGCTTTCACAATATTTTTTTTTCTTCATTTTTCTAAAAGCTCTTTATAATTTTGAACTTGAAACATGCCATGAAACGGCAAATATTTCTCTGGTGCTTTAAGGGTCGTTAGTTGCATCGAGACTCATTAGCGAGTTGAGAGCGAAAGGCACAGTGAGAGTACAAGCGTGCGAACGAGCGAGAGATGAATGATTGCCAATTGGTTGCGCACTTTTGATCTCAATGGATCAAAAAACACGAGGAATTTCTCTGCGATGACATCACAGGTCATTTATAGCAAAACGCTAAAGGGGTGTTCATGCCGGCAGCGATTTGCAGTGACAAAGTGACTGGAAGTCGTTCGTTTTCGATTTTGAGGCGGCATGAGCAAAAACAACCATTAGCAATGCAACAGTTGAGTAAATCGAGCAACTCAAAGGAATAGTCACCTAAAAATATGTCCTTATGTCATGTCAAACCTGTGTTCTTGTACAAGCCATTTTTTATACTAAAATCATAGATAGTTAAAATCAGCATAAAGTATTTAATTTAACTAGTCTTCTAAAAGTACAATAACTACAAATTCTGGAAAATCTGGGGCCTCATTTATAAAACTCTCGGTAGATTTCATCCTAAAATTGTACGTGGGCACAAAAGGTCGATTTGCCAAAACCTGCGCAAAAATCCCTTTATAAATCCCAGTTAGGGGAAGATTGTGCGTACGTGCATCTCCACCCCGACTCCTCCCCGAAATCACCATATATGGAGCGTACAACGCCTAGTTCTACTATGCATAACCTCATCTGCATATCATTTCCATGCAGATTCTCATCCATGTGACACCATGTTTAACACCGTCAAAGGCCCAAGATATTAAGGATATATGAGATCAATTATTATTTTGTTTTTTGCTAAAAGTAATCCACTATCAAAGTAAGTGTGAATCATTGATCGTTGTTCTCGCTGAAAATATTTTATCATTACATGAGATCTGCAGTTTAGAGATGAATTATTGTGCAGTGCGCCTATAGCTGTCATGAACTGCTCCAAGACACGAAGGTAGAGGATCCAAATGCAGTGTATTTAATGAAGGGGAATCCACACACAGAGTCCAAAACATGCAAAGGTCATACACAGGCGATCAGTTCAAACAAGCACAACTGGAACAAAACTTAGAATTGCAGCACTGACACATACAAGACTTCGCAAAGAATGACAAACTTAACCAGACTTATATAGGGTGAGCAGACACAGGCACGGACGCAGTAAATGAGACACAGGTGCAAACAGTGAGTGCTAATGAGTCCGGGCAAAGGATTATGGGAAACGAAGTCTTTGATGGTGTGCTAGAAGTCTGGGATGGAGTGCCCTCTAGGGAAGCTCAAGGTCAATAAAACATAGCATGTTACAGGATAAGTGATGAAGCGCATCCACTACAAATATGTCTAAATTCATATAGCCTAATTTTTGTTTAACTTCTGCATAATTACTTTGTGTAATTTCAATGCTTATTTACATTATGAGAGTGGAATAGTTAATGTAAATGTGTATATCGCCATGAAAACAGAGTTTAAAATCGTTCCTTCCTTCATTAATTTTCTCAATCCTGGAAAAGGTGTTTGTATGAAGGGGTAGAGTTTGCGTGCAGGTGTGCAAATTTAAGTTTGTTTTTATAAATCCCACCTTTTGCATAGGAAGTGGCGTACGCTTCTTTCAGGGCAGGTCTTAAAACACGTTGACGTCAACGTGAAACATTAGCATATTGTCCGCCCACTTGTTGGTCTTTTCATGTTGGTCTGGAAGAAAATGCTAATTCATTCTTTGACACTAGGTGCTGCTTTTGGAGCGATAAAAATAGCGGATTCCCCGGTAACGCTGTACACAAAGAAGCACTGCGCTCACAAACTCTGCTTTATCAGGCGTAAAACCAATATATATAAGACCAATCACCGCAGTTTAGCGTCACGCAAAAGAGGGGTTTGGAAAAATTAATCGTTAAACAAATCATTTTTGGAGTCGCTGAGCAAATAAGGTACAAATAAATGCATATTATAAGACAATGAACATGTTTTTTACCTTGCATGCATGTTAGCCTGTTGTTGGGGACTCCCAAAACCAAAATATGAACCTGTCATTACCCATAATAGGGAGACTTTGAAATCCATGGAGAATATCTGAACTAAAAGTAGTTCATAGGCACTTTGAAGAACGTTAAACATCCATGGAACCTTTCCATTGCACAAAAGTTGTTTAGAGTTTCTTCAGACTAAGAAACAATATTTATTTTAAGAACTGTTCACTGAAAGGTTCTTTGGGAAATCAAAAAGGTTCTTCTATGTCATTGTTGCTAAAACCCCATTTTGGAACCTGTAATTTTAAGAGTGAGTGGAAAAGGTTCTTTGTATTATTAAAACATAAAACAGGTATTTTAAGTGGCATTTTAGGCTACACTGATAAAAATAAAGGTTCTTTATTGGCATATGCAGTTCCATTTAATATCAAGGGAAACTTATCATTGCACAAGTGGGAAAAGATTATTCAAATCTTCTTGACATTAAGAAAAAAAGTTATTTTAATAGCAGTAAGGTTCTTTGGCGAACCAAAACATTTTTATTCTGTGGCAACACACCAAAATACGTATTTTAGAACCTTTATTTTTAAAAGTTTTGTGTTTTTAAAAGCTATTAAATTGCTGTTGCTGTGAACGCTCTTCTAATTGTTATTTTATTGTGTTGCTAATGGTTCAAGTGATCTCATTTCTGTCTAATTGAACAGCACTACAATAGCAGTTATTTAAAATTCATTGGGACTGAGCCATAATCTAATTATCATGTGAGACGATCGTGCAATATTCTATTTATTATTGCTAGTAATACAGCCATTAAAAGGAAACTTTTCCATCCAATTTTCGTAAACAGGTCTATCAAGTTTGATTGCAATGCATTATCCATTTGTCAGAGCTCTGTATATCACTGCATGTCGAGGCCTCTGGGTCTGATGAAGGATGTTAACCGGCACGGGCTTCTCATATTGTGAATATTTATGGCTGATCTAGCCAGGCTTAATTTGACTAGGCATTGCACTGTCATGCACTTGTGAATACCAAAAACAATTTCAGGCAAAGGTGACAGGAAGAATTAGGCCTTTATGGGGTGATGAAGTTCTCTGTACATTCAGGCCATTAAAATATTGTCTCGGAGCGCTCTGCCTCCATCTATCTCTGTCCGTGCCTGGTGGAAATTGAATAAAGTTTCAGTAAAGATATGTTGCTTCAGCTTGCGTTGGCATTTTCATTCATTTCATGTTTAAGTACATCGTATAAGAAACTGCGGCCACTGTCTGTGTACTCAGCAGTCAATTCAACTGAAAAAGAAACAAAAAACTTTTTGCATTCACCAATAATCGCATACAACACTTGACCGGGCATTGCTCATGGATATTTTCAGCCATTTGTTCTTGGTGGCAGTAGCTGTGGCAGCAATCAGCTCATTTGCTGAGTAGCTAATAAAACGCTCTTGAGGACAAGTTACCGCTTAAGTGGGTTGCCTTTTTGTTTGGCTTGCACAGCTATTTCATATGCTGTGTATTACAAAAAGTTTGGTGAGTCAGATCTATTGTAGATATATGATATTCAGACAGATATGTATTGTATATTATATATATATATTTATTTGTATTTTTTTATATATACTATTTCATAAAGTTTTGATGAAAGTTTCATCTAATAAAGGATGTGTTTGTATCATGTAAGCATTCAAGAATGTTTCAGCATCCATTTCTCCCACTTTAGGCACTGGTTTAAATGCTAAATTCATTTTTAGAGGCCATTAATTATTCAACAATTTGATATTGAGGGTACTCATGCTTCCTGGATCAGAATGAAAATATTCTCCATTATGCACCTCACAAACGCTAATGTATTTTCATTTAATAGCTGAGCCAGGTGAAGAAAATGTGAGCGGCACCAGGCAGGCTTGGTCTCATTAGACCACTAAATGCAGTAATCAAGTAGCAGGAAGAGACATATTAGCCCTGGGCCATGTCACAGTAATCCCACTGCCAGGTATTAAAGCTGGCTATTTCAGGAAATGAGATGATACAGCTCACTTAATCAAAGACTTATCATGCTGTGAGGACACACAGAAGCATGCAAATCCCCTAATAAGTGTGAAATGCCTCTATCAATGAATTAGATTTACATGTGAAGTGTAGGCAGTTTGACGGTGAAATACAGATAATCGCTCCGGGACCTCAAAATTATTGGTACTTCAGTACCCAATAGGTAGCACAATAAAAATAATAAAAGGCAACAGTCTTTCTACTGCAGTAGTAGAACTTAATTTGTTGCCCGAGGGCTGTGTGATTGACATGGAGCTGCTTTGAAATATTTGCATCTTTGAAATAATATGCATATTTATGCATGCACTGTGTTTACTTCAGTAATTGCATGCAAACCTTAAAACAACATTTACTGAGTTGACATACTTCTTTTATTTACAGTTAATTTGCTAATATACATTTTCCTATTTAAAAGGAGTTACATTTATTTATTTATTGAATTAATTAAATTTAGATATTATAAAAATGATGTGCCTAACTAAACTAATTTGCAAACATAAGGTTCAGAAATATTCATGATATTCAGTTCAAATCAAGAGATTATTATTATTATTACAGTAATAATACTATAAACTATATTTAAATAGTTATCATGCATTACTACACACAAACACATTTACATAGAAGTCAACAATAGTAATAATAATAATAATAAGTTGGTGTACTGTAGAAAACTAAAGTAAAGTAAAAAAGAAGAAAAAATTGAATATGGCTCATTGAAACCACATTGAAATGATCAGTTTTCAATGGAGCGTTTCATAGAGAATACATATATTTGGCAAGTTGCCGACTATCCTCCATCTGTTATAATCTGCATTTTTCCTTTTTTTTGTGCAATTTTTTTAAATCGTTTTTTGGAGGTAGATCAGCCCTTAGCAGCTTCTCAAAGGAGGACAATATTTCCATGTGCTTTTGACTGCAGGCAATCCCATTGAAATATTGAATAGCTCAATTATAACATTCACAAAAGCTTTGAAACTGCTTCAAGTGATTCTTTTTCTGAGCCTGAGTGCTATTAAAACATCCCGGCGCGCCAGGTACGAGAAGTTCTCAAAACCCAAGATGTGAAAATGGATCTGAACTTACACGTAGGCATTCGTGCTCTCAATAGTGCATCAACATTGTCAATAATTAAAGCCTCCGAAAAGGGTTTAAATGCAACCAGCCAAAATTATTCTGAAAGTTCTCCATGAACACATGCAGTTGCGGATTGCATAAAGTGGTCTATAAAGTGGAAAGCGGGTTTCGATATGTGCGTGTGTAGAATAGAGCCATAGGGAAGCCCCCTTTTCCAGTTCATCTGTTTTGAACCTGACTGAAGATGTATGTGTTTCTGCATACCTAAACAGCTGGATGTCACATCTAGGTTGCGTGAAGCCATTCGCACACCTATCATGGAGACAAATCAGTACTCTTTCTTGGCTTTCTCTGAGAAGCCAGTGAACAAACGCTAATCGATCATGTAAAACCCATTTAGGGTGTCAACATGCTCCAGTGCTTTGTTAGGTGCGGATGGTCATGTGTTCAAAGCTAGAAATGGCAGAGAGGTAGATTGAAAACAAGTATTGATAGAGAATAGGGCAATGCGAACATAAGACAAGTATGAGACCTTCCCAATCATGCAGACACACAAAACTCGCTATTGATTTCCCCAGGGAAATTAGTCATATAGTGATGCACATTCAGGGTAGGCCTTGCACAATATAATTTACTTTTAATATATTACTACCTCCTCAATATGACTCATCATGCATTTATTATATACTAGTGTGTTTGTATACCATTTGTTTCCTCCTGGTTCTTCTGGATTAACCACGAAGAGCTGGTTTTGAATATAAAAGCTAATCTGCTTTCTCATAAACAGGTTTACCAGGAGCTTTATACTGTCGCCCACTCTTCCGTGTATATGTAGTACATTGTGACACATAGAATCTCTGCAATGTCAAAAGGGAAAGGCATGTTGTCTAAAATCTCTCCATCCTTTATTTGACCTATGGAGGGAAGCATAAATTGATTGGCCTTGGGCATATTTGTGTAAGATTTAATTACAAGCACCGTTGGACTTAAAGGAATTTACAACAAGAGCTTGTTATTTAAATGAGTGAATACAAGCGCACAACATTCAGTGGAAGTCTTGACTCTTTGTGGAGTACAGGAAATCCTCAACTATTTCAAGAGAACGGTCTTGATGGCTCCCTGTAGTGCTCTATTAAAACAAATCAGAAGAACAAATACAGACTGCAGGCTGCAGGCACTTCACTGGAGGAAAAGTGGGACGGGGTTTGATTGACCTTTGTTTGTTGTTTTGGAGCAGAGAATGCTGAAGATGGCTGATTTCAATGGGCCCTTTTCTCTCTGAAGGAATGTGTGTTTTGTTGTGCTTTCGGCTTTTGGTTGATTCATAATTCCCTTTGAACGTGTTGCTAACAAGATTGTAATGATGTTCCAAATGTGCAGGCACTGTCACGAATAAATAAGAGCACTTTTGGACTCCCAAATACTCTTAATATTTATTATTATTTAACAAAAATTATATTTTTGTTACTACAAAATACCGTTAATTCTAGTGGAGCTGTAATTTGCAAATGTTCATATATATATATATATATGCTGGGTTAAATATGGACAAACCCAGCGATTGGTTTGTTTTCAACCAACAGTTGGTTTAAATTTTATATTTATATATATATATATATATATATATACAATGTTTCAGGATCTGAAATGTAGGAGAATATTTAGATGGACTGATTAACTTTCTTGATGATTGTTGTTATGTCTATGTTTTCGATAACTATGCTCTTTTTAATTATTGAAGTAATGAAAGCTACAAAAAAGTAAATGATCAGTGCATTTCTATCCAATAAAGAATAATACAAAATCAAATAAAATCAAATAAAGTATCCACTTAAAAACATATTAAGCGGCACAAACATTTTCAAAATTGATAATAATGATTGATTCTGAATCAGCAAATTATTAGAATAATTTCTGAAGTATCATGTGACACTGAAGACTAGAGTAATGATGCTGAAAATCCAGCTTTGCATCACAGGGATATTTTATTTTTTTAAATAGATGAATTATTGATTTATGTATTGATTCATGTATAGTTCATAATAATACTATTTTACTGTATTTTTGATCAAAATAAATGTAGTCTTGGTGAGCCTAAGGAACTGACTGCTCATGATGAGTTTTAAACTTACAGGCTGAACAGATGTTTTTCTTCTTCATCTTCTCTGTAAGAACAGTAAGCCAAGAACTAACCAGCCTCAGTAGGGGCGCTAAAATCTCTCTGGATCACTGAGGATGAGAAAGATCAACCCTCCTGGTCCCAGCACACTTAGACCATAAGCTAGCTCAGATGCTGTGTGTGCCATGTTCTGCCGAATGGAACAGAGAACAGTGACATACTGTAGACAGACATGCTGTTTCAAATAGAGCTTTCAAATCACTTACTGTATATGGAGTTACGCCTGCAAGGCTCCCAAAAGCATTGGCGTATCTATATGCAAAGTCTGCTGAGCACTCGTGATTATCTCTCAGCAGGCAGAAACGGGCAGTCATTCTTTTTTAACAGTGCTTTTTGACAGATGATATTGGATTATGACATTTCTGTTGTTCTGGAACGCTGCAATTTCTTATTCTGTTTCACCCTGTTACTATTCTGTAAGCTATTTCAACAGTAGAAGGTTTTTCTAATTGAAAAAGACTTACGTTTTAATAATAAAACTACATATAAGTGTCTACAAATATTTTAGGAAGACAGTTAAGCCTTTTAGTTTGGATGATACCAATTTCTAAGAAAAACGTATATTCTTCTATTTAATTACATGTTGTTTTATTTTATTAAAATAAAGTTTATTTATTTAATGAAACATTAAAACTCCTTTATTTACGAATGTAATTGTTTTGTTTTATTTAATTTTATTAATATAGAAAACCGTTATTTTAAAATGTAAAAAAAAATCCTAGATTTTTAGAGCTAAATTATTTTATTTTTTATTAAAATAGAAAACTGATTTTTTTTATTTGATACAAACTTCCAAGCAAAACTATTTTTAATAATCAAAATTATTGTATTGTATTTTATTAAAAGTTCAAATATTTATTTATTTAAACAGAAAATTGTTATGTTTTTTATTTATTTAAAACTAATGATTTATTTTGCATTATTCGTTAACATTGACTGGGTCTCTCTCTCTCTCTTTGCCACAAATATTGTTTGATTTATTGCAGCAACATACTAGACAGATGCATTAATTACACATTTTTGTGCTGTTTATATTCACTTTAGACAAAACTGTCTTTACATGAATACTTTGTCCAGGACTGTGCACCGCGTCAGTGAAGTGCAGCTTTTGTTTTTCTTTCTGGCTCGTGCACTGGCTAAATCTGTCAGTAGCTTTAGTGCATCATCCATCTCCCGGGTTTAGAAGAATGGTTCACATGAGTATGTGAATTCATTTGTGTTTCTACATTTCCAGTTGGTAATGTATTTTTCCTCACCCTGTAGGTCATGTTTGATGGAGAGGGAATCTGCGAGTATGGATGAGGTGGGAAATAACTATTGCCTTCCCTTCACCTGCAGAGTATCAGGTTCAACACCCGCGAGCAGCACGACTCCGCAGGAGATACTGTTACAGGTTTGGCTGCAAACACTCATATTCATAGTTCCTCTCCTCTTACTCTTACTTTGTTTTGTTTTATGTCCAGCTCCAGAGTCAGAGCCACGATTCATTTCTTAAAGGGGCAGATATTTATCTCTTTTTATGTTTAAAGTTATGCAGCTACATTATAATGAGTAGTTGTGTTTTGTATCCTCCGGTTTAGTCATGCATTTTCAGTAATTAGAAAATATACATAATTGATACTAGATGTGCAGCGCAGCGACTCCATGTTGCTTCAAGTGAACCAATATGCACCCTGTATGTGCATAAAAGCTTTGCGCTGCTTTGTTTGAAGAGTTTCGCATCAAAGTCTTTTTCTCATGATTTCTATATTACTTTCATGAATGTATTTTGTAAGAATACAAATAGTTAACCGAATAAACGTGTTTAAATTGTATAATGTGTTTTTAATATATATATTTTTCTGCTAAATTATACCATCCGCTAGTTTAATTTCATAGCTTATATATTTGTATTAAAATTTAGTTTTTCTCTATTTAGTGGATTGTGTTCATGGAAAATGATCTTTAATTTATACCCTAATTTTACGGTAGAATGTATTTCTAAAGTTAGAAATACAATATTATACTATTATTATAAATTGTTAACACAAAAAGAATCAAAGAATCAAATAATGATGTCTAGTGGTTGCTTGCTTTTCGTGTTTTGTTTTAAGTAGTATTGAAACTATCTGCCATTGGGTGTACATTAGGAATCTGATCTGTACTGAACACTGAATTCATTGTTGGCTTCCAGCAGGTGAAGAGACTTGTTATGAGCAGACCATTTATCCTGTTTCTATGGTGCAGACAGATAGCAAGCCAAGAGAAAGGAGGCGGTGATGTAAAGTACAGGGAGCTGCTCGGAGAAACTTATGCACTAGGACACTATTCATTTCAGTGAGATGAGCGAGCAGAATGGAGAAGAGAGCAGTCACGTATCCCATGAAACTGCCGGAATATGCAGCACACAGTGCTATAAACTAAATCAGAATCCTGTCTACGGGGTGATATGGCACTGTTCAAGGCTCAGTGTTTCACGATTGGTTCATTTTATAGGCTAAGCGAATTACATTGTGGTTGTTAAAGACATGAGAAAGATATCAAGGTTGGTCAAATATGACATTGTACCTCAGTGATCTGGCACAGGGTGACTCTGTGCAGTATATCCAGCATGAGTCAGCATTATACAGTGATATATGGCGAACCAAACTTCAGTGTTGAGATTCTTGTGATAGCAAATGTCATAACACTGCATCTAACAGCAAAATGTCATCTTGTTATGCAAGATTAATCATGTTGTTTCTGAATTACATTTCGATAAAAAGATACAGTAATATCCTGGCTCTCTATCTGGCACTTTGACATCCTTCCCTGTTTCTTTCTTTCCTTTAAAGCATATCGGCTTCCCACCTTAAACCTTTCACCTTTGCCAGACTAAACTGAATGCATTAACCCGTGCTCTTATCAAAACTGGCTGGCTTCTTGTTTCCAGGAAAGGCTCTGAAAAACAGTGACCTTCAGCCTCCCTTCATTCCCTGTGTAACTCGCCAGGCCCTCAAGACGCTTTGGCTCTGTCAGGATGACTTCTTATTCCATTTTGGTGTTTGAAGAGCAATGATTTATCTCTAGCCCGGGTTTATACGAAGCAGCCATGCTGGAACGGTGGGGGGGACGAGCCCTAATCCAAACTGTAAGCTGTTTAGTCAAAGTATGGTGATGAAACAACGTCCTTCGCAGTCACTGTAATTTAAAGGGGGCTTTGGGAACAGTTGTAAATCCATAGCCGTCTGAGTCTTTGAAGGATTGACAGATACTGTTTTAACTTTTCTCTCTTCAGTGACTCGTTTTTATTCAAATTCTGTTTTGTATTGTTGGCCATTGTAAGACAGAAGGTTGAGTTTGCGTAAGTCTTTGTGAGGGGCTTGTGGGATGTGGTTCTTTGCTCTGAGGTGCCGGAAGGTTAATCTGCATTGACTTGGATGTGGGTCAGAATTGACAAGGCGTAGACAGCATGTTGGTTTCTTACTGTTAAACACATCAATCATGAAGTTGTTACTTCAGCAATAGCATTTGAATTCGTCTAAAGGCTGCTCAAGGGGAACGTTCAATCCTTTTAGGGTTGCCAAATTTGGCCTGATTGATCCCGTTCCTTTTCTGCACTCAAGAAAGCAGTCTTATTTCTCCTGCTTGATGTGATTTGAAGAAGGATGAGTTCCTGGATCAACATCTTTGCTGGTTCTGTAAGAGTATGTTCATCAAACATACAATCAGATCCCTTTGATTTTAGTATGGCGTATGAATAAGTAAATGCATACATACATTTTTTGTATAAATTATTAAATTATATATTATATTATTATAATCATAATTATACAATATTATAGATTTATTTATCAGTATATGAATTTTAACAGTACATTTTAATAAAACATATTTTATGTTATGTTTTATGACAGCATTTTATCATATTATATAATACAAACAAACAAACATTTTAGCCTAATTTCACATTATTATTGTTTCATTATACTTTGGATAAAAAATACTTTTAATAAAAATAATATTGTTTACTTGAATTTAATTGTAATTATAATTTTAATGTGTTATACACAGCTACCTTTATATTTTAGGAACGGCGTCACTTGTTGCCAAGGGATTGTCATATTTGGAGGTCTATGATATATGAATATATAAAGATACACTGTATTTTGTATCACTTTTGATGGATTTTTTGTGCCATTAACCCCCCCCCCCCAATAATAAAAAAAGATTCTAAAAAAGAAGACTAAGAGTGTCTTTGACTTGCTTTAAAATATAATAGTTATAATCCAGAGTAAAATCATAGATGCACTCAGAAAGATCAGCACTTCAGGCTACAAATCTCTGCGTGTATAAATACTTTAATGGTTGCTTATGTTTAATGCTATGACTAATCGCTGACCATCCTGAGATCAGGCAAATGTCACTGGTATTTACTCTGTAAAAAGGGATGCATGAGAGCGGGTAAGACCGTGACCCTGCAGGAAAGGAACATGAGAAGAAGAGAAAGCAGGAGCTGGAGGAAAAGAGAGAGAAATCTCTGTGATTGATGAACAAACACTGAGACTGTTTGCTCCTTCCATCCAGCTCAAGGGAAACAGAGAGCCAGGCCAAAATCTGAGCCAAGATGCCTCACTTCACTAAGGTTTAAGCCACTGCAGCAGGAGCGTAAAGACTGAGATTTTGATTTAATTATGAGTCACAGAATACCATTATTTGGGCACAAACATAATTTAGTATTTGTGTGTTGCCTTTGTGCAAACTTGGAGCATATGTTTTCCACAAATGTAATGTGTAGCATCTGTAGCATAAGCAAGTAAAATGTCCAGTGTTTGGCGCTAAATAGCATGTTTAATTTTCTCGGAAACAGTTAAACATTACTCAAATGTGATCATTTTATTACGTTGTTTGTTATACTTATCATATACATATCATATTTTTTTTGTGGTCATATGAGTATTGTGCAAGGAACAGCTCAAAATGAAGCCTTATCCACCGATAGTTGGCCCTGTAATCAATTTGTATGAAAAGGAGCAAAATGCATTGGTGTTTTGTTGTCTCTAGTGTTCATTTCACCTGGAAAGGACAGTGGAATTCATGTATAGGCATATTTTGGCAGTTTTAGGCAGTCACGCATTTCCAATGAGCCTGGGTAAATGTATGTTAGCATACACTTATTGTATTGCATGAACTAATTCTGAATGGTCAATCGTGACAATCTGTGAATGTCAGAATGAATGAAACTTCTGTATTTTAACTGCTGAACCGTATGTTGTATCTTTGTTGTTGTGAGAGGAAGATAATCCTGTCATACTGGCTTTGATGGTGAAATGAGGTCAAATGGAGTAAGCAAGTATATTTATATTTTTTTATGAAATTCAGCTCCGTTGTAGATCAGACAGATGACACATCAACAGATGTAAAACCACTCGGATGATAAACCCTTGAAATGATCAGTTGATTTTCTGATGAATTCCAGCACATCACTGAAAAACCTATTTATGTATTTATATATCACATCAAATACAGAAGGTAATTGAATGTATATACTGCACTGTATACACTATTAGTATTCTTTAAAAAAAAAAACGACTGGGAAATGACTTAATCAGGGGAAACGCATTTTCCTCTTAATGTAATGAAGATAGGTTTTGGCATGCATGGATATAACCTCAAATTTTCTGTGACATTCAGCAGCGGATGAAATATTAATTTCAAAGAGGTAGGAAAGGGCTCTGGTGAAATGCATGATTAGAAAGTAATACTTATTCATACTGACAACCTGTGTTTAAAATGAGTGTTTTCAGTCAAAGGCTTCACTTTGGCCTTAGTTGTGTTTAAATATTGTGGTTAGCATTAGTAATCTAGACAGATGCAGTAGTATATGAATATTTTTAGTGAGGTGGATCTTTCCTCTGTTTTCCATTTCCAGATAATTACACAGTTTCCAAGGATTAATGCACCTCTAAATAGTCAAATCATGGTATTCATGTTATTTCAGCTTCTCGAATGCATTCACAATATTGTCATGCTTAGAAAATCCTGTATTATTTTTCCTCAGCAGTCATACACAGTCAAATGTAACTTCATTCTCATAATATCAGACACAATTTCTGACGGCTGCGCTAGCTAGAGGGCTCTTTGTGATGGACAAGTGCAAGACAATGTGTGGGGCGGCACTCAGTGCTGTCACTCAAACTATCAGCTGTCTTCCACTGCAGCTACAGAGTCACCTGCCTTCCATGAACATGTAGCTCAGCTGCTAATGCATTTCACTAGTAACTAGTATTCATTTACATAGTTTTAGGCATAGCAATTGTGTTTTAATGCAAACTTCATAATAATTCATTTTAGACAAAGAGGTCACTTTTTGGTTACAAAAATAACATTTTAAATGACAAGAACGTGCTAAATTCAACATGACTTACACATGCTGATTCGTACATTACTCAGTCCAAGTGTACTTGTGCATTTGCATCACTTTGTGCAGTTGTAAGTTATAATATTACATTTATGTTGTGTACTGTATTTGATTTATACCAGTGTTCAAACACTATCATTCAAAATTTGGGGGTCAGTAAGATTTTTGTATTTATTTATTTTTAAACATTATTCAAGTCTTATCAGTTTAATGCATCCTTACTGAATAAGTATTCATTGCTTAAAAAGAATAATAAAAAAAAATAAACTTTTGAACAATGTTGTATATGATTATTTGAAATTCATATTATTATATTTTTTATCTGTTAAATTGTTTGATTATCAGTATTATGCTCATTTTTATCACATTGTCTTTGACAAAATCAAAAAATCCCTTTGTTAATTTTATCAGTAATTTTGTTGAAAATATTAACACCAGTCAAGGGTTTGATTCACAGTGAGCACTGACACACTCTCAAATACCAAATGCGTACATGTAAATACAGTATCTTCCATTATTAGTCATAATGCATGTTAGTCCAGGGTCCAGAGAGATTGAAGGTAATAGTCTGAGCTCATGCAGGCCAGAGTTGAGTTTATATATCAGATGAATATTCTCTCAGTCTGACACAGAATATATATTCATAGAGAACCCCTCGGCATGGCTTGACAACTTCCAGGTATAGATGAGAGTGAATATGTATGGATGGTATTGATGTGGCACTTTGGGGTGTTTGTCTGAAAGTAGCATCTCTAATGCTTTGAAGTTGCTTTATTGATTTTGTTTAGTCCCCGCTTGTGGCTGAGACTCTCTCCTTGTCGTCTCTTCTTCCCTCTTCGCTTCCTCTTATTCTTATTGTTTTTGCACAACAACCACTTCAAGCTTTTGATCATTCAGCAGAATTCAGCCTTTCTCTTTTCCATACTAGCCCTTCTGCCATTCAGAAAGGGTAAAAGAGAAAGGAGGGGAAGAGTCACAGAGAGAGCGAGAGACTGTAATAAGGCTGGGGGAAATAGTCAGAGCCCATCTCAGAGGACCATTAGACTCTTCCCCACTTCCCACTGTCCCTAAACTAATAGTCATTCACCTGGTTGACAGGAAATCTTTCCCCTGGTGCCAATGGGCGATGGCTGGGTTATGTTTAAGGTTACAATGCCTCGGAGGAGAGCATCAGTTCTGCAGGCCTCCTCTAGCATTCCTGTGATCCATGGGGCTTCACCGCCGACCCCAGACTGATGAATGCAGCTAAAGCGGCAAGAGAGATGTGCTGCACAAATGTCTGTCAGTCTGAGAGGATATATTGCTGCTGCAAAGACGAGTTGTTGAGAGTTTATCTGGAGGCCGATTACTAGCCACGGCCTCAGACAGCACACCCACAGAGAGTGTGATGCATATTGTGCATGAGAGAAAGAAAAAAAATGTGAGTTATTTTCTATCTGTCTGTCTGTCTGTCCGTCCGTCTGTCCGTCCGTAAGATCTCCAAATCAGCAAGCTTTGCATTTATGTCATTGGCATGATTTTTGTGACATTTTTGAAGTTATGTTTAATTTTACTTCCTTTATTTCACATTTAAATAGTAATTGTCTATCCTGTCTGCTACCTCGATTCAATCAAAATTTTGTTTAGATTCAAAATTCAAATTAAATTAAATGTTCATATCAATTCAGAATGTCACACAACCCTGTTGCACATTGTTTCATCACATTCGCTTGTCTCTAGTGCAAGTGATACTGCAAGGTTAACTCTCATACTGTCTATATGGATTTCTATATGTTTGGAAACGTCATGCTGAGATTGATCCAAATGCAGTATATGCAGACACACAATAACTCTCTTTCTATTTTACACACGAGTGCTCACACATTCTCTGTCCCTGCTGCAGAGGTGGTGTTTTCTGCATGGCTCTGGTAGGACTTCAGCCAGTTCGTTTCAGTCTGGATGTTGTTTCACTGCGTTGGTTTCACTTCGGCCCAGGAATACCCATGAATATATTCAATTTCTTCAACAGCCTGAATCCATCAGCTATCCAAACGGCACTGTCTTTTGACAGATATTCAAATGGAGGGGGGGGGGGGGACTTCATAAATTACACCTCATGCAATTTCAGTGTGTTGCACTGTAAAAAATTAAATAAGTTGAGCCGTCAACTTTTTGTTGTATAAACTTAAAACAAGAAGTTGAGAAAGCTTCTTTTTTTGCCTTAAAATTTTAAGTTGGTTCAACATTATTTTTACTATGGAAAAAGTAGAGTGGAAGAGGAAAAAAATATATATTATTCATGTAAAATACTGATGATCAAAGCCACGCAGAGATATGAGTTAACAGTAGGCCTACTAGAACAGAACAAGTGGATAATGTCACTGCACACAGAGCATCCAAAGAAAGAAGAGAGAAAGGTTTAAAAAGGAGAGATATCATGGCACGGCATGTGAACCGCATGCTGTTGATCAGAAATTAAACATGCAGAGAGTAATGCAAATGATACAGTGATCCCATTTTTTAAGTTCCATAATCATACAGGTTTGGCACAATCTGAGAGTGAGGATTTGATGTTATTATATGTGCAGCCTTGCTTACATCAGAAAAGTTGTTTCAAAAGCTGAGATCAACATTTTTTATAAAAGGTTATGAACACGTTTTTTTTTTAAACAAAAAACTGATGAATCATGCACAAAAATAACAGGAATGTTTATTTGAAAAAAACTTAACTAAAGAGGGAACATTTAGATTTCACATTCTCTTTTCACATTGCAGAACATGTTTTCTTTTCGTGTTTTTTTGTTGCCATTTTTTTTTTGCCACTGTCTTTAACTTCCTTTATTCTTCATCATAGCCACCTCCGCATTGGCAAAGGATTTATCTGCATCCCACCTTTTCTTGCCTTTCTTTCTCTCAATGAAAATGCAATAACGTGAGTTCTTCATTGTCTGCAAACCCTTGGAGAAAATGCAGAGAACGAGCAAGAGGGATTCAAATAGGAGGAAAGATGTTTGACCCTTAGTTGAAGTGTTTATCTATTAGACAAAGGCATCAGAGTGAAATTCTAGTTAGTATGTAGATGCGTTGAAGCATGAGTGTTCATGCTACTGCCATGTAATGTGTGTACGAGTAGCTGCTGGAAACGAGCAGGGAGGATGGAGACAAATCAATATAAACGATGGGGAGAAGTGGCTATCATTCAGGGGGAAACAGGTGCAATATCTCTCTCAGATAGGAGCCCATCCATCACAGCCAGACTTTAATTTGAGATGTTTAGGCCCCCTTCTGCTGATTGTCTCACTGTGTGTGTGTGTGTGTGTGTGTGTGTGTGTGTGTGTGTGTGTGTGTGTGTGTGTAGGGGTGGCTGGTGGAGGGTGACAATGAGGGGTTACATGTTCAAAATAAAGCAAACGAGCTTGAAAATGTAAAAAAGCTGAGGTCTGATAGTGAAAAAAGACACATGTGAAAGTGATGGAAACTAGGACAAAACGCAGTGGCTCTGTTCTAGTGCCAAGTGAACTGCCTTTCTGTTTGCTACAAAGAGAGTATCTGAACTATAATGGACTGATATGAAATTGTCCAAATACAATGCAGCTCTCTGTGTTACACAAATAGCACTCTTCTTGCAAAAAAGCACCTTTCTTCCACTCTTCTGTAGCTAAGGTAAAACATCTTATTACATTTGCACTGTCATGGAAAGGTTTGGGGTCAGTAAGTGTTTTTGAAATGTATTTTATACTCACCAAGATTACATTTCTTTGCATCTTGCAAAAATACAGTGAAAACAGTAAATTAAATAGTAGAAAAGTTGAGTTGAAATACATAGGATTGCAATTACATTTTGTTTATGTTAATATATTTTGAAATGCAATTTTAATTATTCTAAAATGCAATTATTATAAAGGTTGGGGTCAATAAGTATCTTTTGCTCACCAAGGCTGCATTTATTTGATAAAATGTACAATAAAAACAGAAATACTGTTAAATAATATTACAATTTTAAATAATTGTATTCTATTTTAAAATATAATTTATCCATGTTTTCACAAAGCTGAATGTTCAGTAGAATGTTCAGTGTCACATGATCCCTCAAAAATCTACCTCAGCTGATTTGGTGAAAACGGTTGTGCTGATTAATATTTTTGTGGAAACTCTGCAACATTATAAATGTGTTTACTGTTTATTTTAACCATTGTAATGTATTCTTGTTGAATAAAAGTATTAATATATTTAAAATAAACAAATATATAAATCCCCCAAATTTTGAACTGCTACACCTACACGAACACACTATTAGTAGAAAAATACATACTAGCTAAAACAGACCACTATTAAACTATTTTTGTTAATATTTTTAGGTATCAAGTCTACCTACATGCTGCAACGCATTATGGGATTGCATTCTTTTTGAAGGACATATGCAATGCTGCCTCTGAATTTAGCTAAAAGAAAGCATTTATAATGCCTGGCTACGTAGGCAGCGGAACAGAGTTGGTAAATGATGTATTGTTGCCTCAACCTTGAAATGCATCAAAACTATTTTACTTGTTTTTTAGGCTGCTATCCGTTGAATGGATACATCAGAGATGGTGCATTATACGTTTCAAGACTTTCAGAATAGCAGTAACAATGTCACGGCAGCGACGGATATATCTGTAACCGTACCAAGGTGACATCTCAGTTGTGTGCGAGCAAACGCGTGCACACGAACACACACACGCAAGCTGTGATAAAACACTGTAGAAATGAGTCCCTTTATTGAAGCTTTAAACTACATATGGCTCAAGGTGAAGGGAGTCCAAATAATCTCAATTATTGATCGGCGTTGGGCAGAAGGCTCTCCGCGGGAGTGTTTGCGGCACTGAGTGTAGATGGCAAGCATATCCGGATGAGTGATCTGGTCGGATCTCTCGCTCTGGATGAAAATGATAATGGATACTCTGACACATACACACACATCCGTCCAAGTTCAATACCAGGAGCTATCATCGCTGCGGACACGAAGGAGGGTGAGAGCTGCTGTGCTGTTCTTCCATTAAAATTGCATGGGTGAAGAGAAAAGAATAGAGACGGGAAAGCAAGAAGTAGGATCCTTGAAAGAGTTAGAGATGCAGAAAGAAAATAAAGAGATTATCAAAACCAGAGCGCAGAAAAAAATAACAAAGGCGTAGTTCACTTGAAAAAATGAACATTCTGTCATCATTCTGTTTCACCTTCATGTTGTTCCCTGTATGACTTCCTTTTTCTGTAGACCACAAAAGAAGACATTTTAAAGACAGTGCTATTTTCATCAAAATAAACGCTGATTTAAGATTTCAAGCAACAACAAGGCATCATAAAACAAGTCCATATGACTCGTGCTTTTATTAATTAATACTTGTATTAATGAATGATTAATCTTCTGGATTTAAATGATATGCAGCATGTTGTGAAAAAAAAGACATTTGACAATCTTTTCCTCCAATAAGCTGTTATCCGTTGTGACTAGAATATTAAGTGAGTGAGTTGAACTGGATCAGTCGGATATATTAATAAATCATCTAGATTGGATTCCGATTCACATTCTGAATCGATTACTGATGATTCAACTGATTCATTCAGTTCAACTCATAAAGAGGTACATCTAAAAAGAATTGAATATTGTGAAAAAAGTAACAATACAATACAAAAACTTTTTTTTTTGTAACTTATTTCAAAAAAAAATTAACTTTTATATATAATAGATTCATTACATGTAACGTGAAACATTTCAATAGTTTTTGTTGTTGTTGTTTATTTTATTTCAATCTTTTGAAAGTCAAAAATTGAGTATCTCAAAATATTAGAATATGATCAATAAAATAAAAAACATTCGCAAAACAGAAAAGTTCAAGTTCTTTAAAGTGTGTTCGTTTATGTGCTCGATACTTGGTTAGGGCTCCTTTAGGACATATAACAGCATCAGTGAGGAGTGGCATGGAAGCGGTCAGCCTGTGGCACTGCTGAGGCACTATTGAGTATTCAGCTCATCTGTATTGTTTGATCGACTGTTTCTCATCTTTCTCTTGAAAATATCCCATAGATTCCATCTGGGGTTCAGGTCAGACATGTTGGCTGGCCAATCAAGCACAGTAATATCGTGGTCAGCAAACCACTTGGAAGTGGTTTTGGCAGTGTGGGCAGGTGCTGAATCTTGCTGGAAAATGAAATCAGCATCTCCATACAGTTTGTCAGCAGATGGAAGCTTAAAGTGCTCCAAAATCTCCTGGTAGATGTGGACCAACACCAGCAGATGACATGGCAGCCCAAATCATCACTGACTGTGGAAACTTCACACTGGACTTCAAGCAACATGTATTCTGTGTCTCTCTGCTCTTCCTCCAGACTCTAGGACCTTGATTTCCAAATGAAATACAACATTTATTTTCATCTGAAAAGAGGACTTTGGACCACTTAGCAACAGTCCAGTTATTTTTCCCCTTAGCCCAGGTAAGATGCTTCTGACGATGTTTCTGTTTCAGAAGTGGCTTGGTAGTGCTTTTCCTGAAGATGTCTGAGCGTGGTGACTCTTGATGCACTGACTCCAGCTTCAGTTCACTCCTTGTGAAGCGCTCCCAAGTGTTTGAATCGGCTTTGCTTGACAGTATTCTCAAGCTTGCGGTCATCCCTGTTGCTTGTGCACCTTTTCTTACCCAATTTACTCCTTCCAGTCAACTTTGCATTTAATATGCTTTGACACAGCACTCCTTGAACAGCCACCTCTTTCAGTAATGACCCTCTGTGTCTTACCCTCTTTGTGGAGGGTGTCAATGATGTCTTCTGGACCATTGCCAAGTCAGCAGTCTTCCCCATTACTGTGGTTTCAAAAAACAATTTAATGAAACTCAAATGTAAATATTATAATATTTTGAGATACTGGATTTTTGACTTTCATGAGCAGTCAAATCGAATCATTAAAATTAAAACAAACAAACAACAACAACAAAAACATGTTCAATGCTTTACATGTAATGCATCTAGAATATATTAAACTAATGACAATTTCACTTTTTAAATGTTCCAAAAAAGAGATAACTTTTTCACGATATTCTATTTTTTAGATGCACCTGTATGTTTTCCAGTCAGCTATAATGTGGCATCAGAATATAGCATATGAGTTATATGGAGCACTTTTATTGATTTTTATTTTATTTTGTTTTTTGAAGCTTGAAAGCTGCAGTGCTCATATTGTGTTTTTTTAAAGAGCAATCAAAACATTCTTAACATTTTCCCTTTTGTTTTCTGCAGAAGAACATCACAGTTTTGGACTAAATGTTGACAGAGGTGTCAGTTTTGGATGAAATATTCCTAGAACTAAGGCCTTGTTGATTTTAGATGTGTAATAATTTGTGGTAAGAATTACAAAAGTATTAATTTACTTGACAGTCTTTCTCTTTAGTAAGCTGCTAACTGTTATGATATCAAGTGAATTGAACTATAGCGGTCTGATTCATTAATTAATCATTCAAACTGGATTCTGGTTCTCATTCTGAACCAAATCTACTAATGATTATAATGATTCCTTCAAGAATTGAATTGTGTAACTGTGATTTTGTATTTTAGTTTATAATTAATTTAATTTCAGTCTCCTTACCAGTCAGCTATTGTGTTGTATAATACAGCACCCGCGTCATATGGAGCACTTTCATGATGCATTTTTATGTAATCAGTGCCAATTTACTGTAATTTAATCAAAGGAGCATATCAAATAATTATTCAGTTGTTTTCCTTTTGTGTTTATTGGAAGAAAGGCAAACAGTTTTGGGAAGACATAAACGATGACAGGTCTGTCATTTTTGGATGCACTATTCCTTTAATTGCCTAAGGCCCTCTTGACTTTGGCATTAGATATGTGTAGCAGTTTTTTTTATTTGTGTTGAAAACAAATTCTACTAAAATACTGACATTATTTCCATTCAGTAGTAGTTATTTGTTGTAACTACAATGTTAAATGAGTTAAACCGGATCAGTCTGATTCATTAATAATAATTCAGACTGAATTCTGATTCTTATTCTAAACCGAATCTCCTGATAACTCCAATGACACATTGTGACTAGATGTCAACTTTTTCAGTGAATAGTTCAACTTCAGCAGCCTCTTACAGTCGGCTTTTGTGTGGTACACATAGAGTAACACAGGGCACTTTTAAGAGCCTTTTTCTAAAGCTTGAAAGCTTCACTTCCCATGTATTGTAATTTACTAGAAAAGAGCATTGAAAACATTCTTCAAATAT
Organism: Gymnocypris eckloni scoliostomus; assembly: GCA_027564155.1. NCBI lineage: Eukaryota > Metazoa > Chordata > Actinopteri > Cypriniformes > Cyprinidae > Gymnocypris > Gymnocypris eckloni. The sequence goes on along the minus strand of CM050430.1, from coordinate 24,343,341 downwards.
TTCACTTTCGTGTTCTGCAGAGAGTTCTATAGTTTTGGAATGACATGAAGGTGAGTAAGTGATGACAGAGCTGTCATTTTTGGATGAACTATTCCTTGAAGTGTCTGAGGCCTTGTTGACTTTGGCATTAGAAAGGTGCATCTGGCCACCCATTCAGTCTCCAGGATATCTGAAGGCCCTCGTCAATCACACAATAAGTACACGGGATTACCGTGGATCTTTCCTGCAGCCCACAGCAGCGTGCGGCACACCAGAGAGGATATCCTCCTCTGTACAGCACTGCCCAGCCATTCACACCCTCGATGCTCTTGCACTGCATCAGCGATAGCTTTCTTAAAAGAGAGAGCTTATTCAGCTGCATTATGCATTGAGATCGCTTTAAGAGAGAACCAGAGATAAGCGGCTCAGGTTTGTGTGAATGAAAAGAGCCATTGGACTGGTTGAAATAAGGAACTTGATACTTTGGTGTGTAAAGGGAGTGTGAAGTGTGTAAAGGAGGTGTTGTGAAGTATCTGCCATATCATATGCTTTAGCAGCATTTTCTCTTCTCTTAAATCCACTTATAATGTTAAAGGTTTCTTGCAGCAGAAACAGTATAATCTTTTAGTTTGAACATCTTTCACATGACCATTTGTCTCCTGATTTGTGACCTTTAGATTGAATAAACCATTTATATGTTAGCTACTGTTCCATTAGTATTTCTACAGTACACAAATGCCTTTTTGAATGTGAAATGAGTAACTGCAATTACAAGCTGTGGGTTTACTGTGCATTCTAATATATTTGATGGATACAACATCTTATTTACACTACAAATCAAAAGTTTATGGTTGGTAAGATTTTTAATAATGTTTCTAAAATAAGTCTCTTATGCCCACCAAGCCTGCATTTATTCAAAACTACTGTAAAAACAGTAATACTGTGAAATATTATTGCAATTTAGACATTGTATATATTTATTATATTTTTTTACATTAATTATATTTTTTAAATGTAATTTATTCTTTGAAGGCAAAGCTGAATTTTCAGCAGCCATTAATCCAGTCTTAAGTGTCACATGATCTTTAAGAAATAATTATAATATACTAATCTGTTGTTTGTTTAAAAAGCACAGAATATGTTTGAAATATAATAATGCAAAATCATTACTGTCTATTTTCTTCAATTTAATTGTTCCTTGCTGAATAATAATATTAATAAAAATAACAATAAATCTGACTGTACCCAAACACAAAACAATACAAGCAGAAATATGAAAAAATTAGGTGAAGTTAATTTAGTAAATATCTTTTTAAATGAGATAATCTGCAAAATTAGATGATGCCTGTTTGATACATGCTTATAATTTATCTACTTTTATCTCAACACTTCATTATAATTGATTGTATTTTTTTGTAGTATTGCTTATTTAGTTATTTTCCATTTTCAGGAGGATAGTGATCATGTGTTATAGTGATTTCATCCCTGTGCTTAATTTCAAAGTAGTTTTACTGTGTTACAACAACTTCTGGTCTTTCAATTGCTCACCTCTATCATTAGGATCCTTCAGAAGGACACGGAGAGCCACACAAGAACAACATTTCCCCACATCTGAATACAATGTCAGAAAAATAAATGTACCTTTAACTCATCTATACCTTTGTACCTGCACCCAATGGGTGCCTGTTACTGCCTTAAGGTACCCTGTAATGGTTAGATATGGTACAATTGTATTTATTCTAGACATATTCCCCGACAATGTATAAGATGGAATGTTTCTTGTGTTTGGGAATAATAGATGAGTTGCTTACCTCCAAATAGGTGTTATGTATATACGGGCTGTCATATGTGTATATGTGCTTTCTGAATGACCCATTTTTGCAGCTTATTTCCATAATGGTCTGGTTATACTGGGAACAGAGCATCTACATTGTGCATTTAATAATTTTATTTCAAAAGAGCACGTAAAACCTTCCATGATATGGTGTTTAATTTGGTTGTTTTATGGAGATGGATAGTTTTTTTTTATGGGAATGGTGAAGGGGTTCAAGGTATATATGGATGTTTGGGTTTATAGTACCTGCACACACACTCAAATATATCAGTGTGTCCAGCTTTTATTGACCCTTGTGTTTATCTCCCTGGACCCGTGCCACTTCATGTCATCACTCCCTCTCAATTCCAATTGAATTCTGATGAGAGGGACATAGGGACATGTCAAATCTTGTGCTCGCGTTCCCCTCCGTCTCAGGGTTCCCATCTGCTTTGAGCTGATTAGACCTCATTTAGCTCACCCTCAAAGCCGTCTCTCCCTCAGAGCTGTCTCCCTCCCTCTGTGCTGATCGTCTCTCTCGGATCTGTCTGTCTCTTGTGTTACCAACTGGTCAAAAGATGATTCCTCATTAAACCCAATGCTAGCGCATCTGCTATAGCTCGCTCCGGGGAATTGGACTCTTGTTGGGACACAGCTTTGTTTTCACCAGTAGCTCAGATCACTAGGAGCTCTGCTTCTTCTACTGTCTGCTCTGATCTTGAGCACAAAAAGCAAACCGAGACCTGCCAGCTCGGGTTTTCTAAAGTAAGTTCAGGAGGGATCTTTGGATTGTCCCTGCCTCCTGATTTCAGACACTGATTGAAGCCCGCCGTTCCTCGTCTTTGTAAAGGCTGGCTTGATCCCGGGAAGAGATAGGATGTGTTTCGGCATCAACTGTGAGTTAAATTCTGTCCACTGACTGTTGTGCATTCATCTTTAGAAAAAAATATGTCCTAGAGTGCCCCACAAATCCGTGCAACCTTTAACAGATGGACGAGATCAGATTTGTTTTATTGTGGGACGTTTGCAGTGCTGCAACAGATCAAATGAAAATAGGTGGATAATACTGTTTGAGATGGGCCGATATTGTGTCATATCCCTAGCACATCACATCCTCTCATTTATGACAGCTAGAGACAGGGTCTGGATGAATTTAAGTGGATGTCACAGCTCACCTCCTAGTATTTTTAATGCCACTTTCTACTTTGTGCTTTATTCTAGGAATGCTGATACAGAATGTTACCATTCAGAAGGGATTACGCCACACCGCCCCTAACACACACATAACAGCTGCCACGATACGGTTGTACAAACAACCAATGAAAATGATAGATATGTTGTCTCTGAGGGAAAACTCAATGCCAGAGTGTGATTCTATATTTGGTTCCACTTGCCAAAATAATGAGTAATTCTGACATTCATGAAGTGCTTTACAAACAGATTTCTAACACGACTCATGGCTTTGATATATATATTTATATATATATTAAATCTGCAGATGATGTTCACCTTGCATGAGACTCTGGAGTGTTTCCCACAAGGTAATATGATATTAGATTAGCAAATCCCATAAGGGGTTTCATTGGTGCAACAACTTGTACAATGGGGTCCAAATATATGAGACCACTTGCAAAAACTACTGTTTTGCATTTTTTGTCATCTAATACAAGCCTTTTCCATTTATATTATCAGCATAACAATCTGACTTGAACAGGAACATTTTAGAAACATCTGCATGAACTCAACAAAAGTAAAACCTGATGATCGATGTTCTCCAGCATGATTTAAAATGTTTCAAAGAGCATCTTGTGTTCATTGAAAGCAAGGACAACTTTTGCATAAAGGAGTTAACTTGCTTAATTTCACAAATGTGTTTACATTTGATGAGCAGGTGACTATTTTGTGTAAATGTGCAAAAAATACAGTAGACTGCTTTTTTTGTGTGTGATTCATATAACTCAGCGACACAGAAACTGCTTGAGGTCTAATCCCTCTCGCATGTCAGAAATTCCATAATCTCTGTGAGATTAAATTAACATGAACATAAACACCAGACCCCTGCGCTTGGTACATGAATATCTCTATTAATAGTATGACAATAATGTGTGAGAAAAAAAGACTTAACAAGTGCATTATGCGGATTAAGTCTGTTCTCTTTCATAATTCACAACATGCCAAAACTGTTCAATGCTCTGCTGCTTCATCTGGGAACAAACTTTCATGGAAACACTGCATTTTAGAGCCACTTGAGATATCCAGCATTGCCAGTAATTTGTCTGTCTTTTCGAGTCCTCAAAAGCACTTGAAGCAGGTCCTTGATGTTGCCCAAATGTCTCTCGGAAGCAGCTCTTTTTTTGTTTTACCTGTGATTCACTACTTTGTGGCAGCGAGAACCTGCTTTTATATGTAAATGTTGGCTCACACTCATAATTGAAGCTCACGCATACTTCAGGAATGAGTGTTTGCACTGGTGGGTTGCAATCAGGACTTCCACTCCAATCTCTGTGAGCATCAAGCCAGTTTTCAGGCAGTAAAACAACCTTCCCTCAGCTCAGCCTCCACAGCCAAGCTCTCATGTCTTTCCAAAAAACGAGGACAGAACCTGTTAGTTCTAAAGGGTGCAGGAATTAATCATAGGCTTGTTTCTTTCCGGAGTCTTAGAACTGAAAGTATTTCAGCTAACATGGCTACACGATGGGAGATAAATGCTCATAATTGAAGATGTTGACAGGTCAGTGATTTAGCTGGAGCTTGAGAGGAATCCAACACTTACACCAAGAGTAATATGAGCTATCTCTTATTGCTCCAGGCTCCCTAACTATTCATTATTGCCCTGGTAAGAAAGTCCACATCAGCAAAACACACAGATTCAAGGGATTTGAGCACAGAAAACGTCCTACCTTAATTGAGTCCTTTTCCACCAGCAGAAATAGATGGATGGAGGCTTGAAATCCGTAAAATCCAAATGCTTCACAAACTCTCTTACTTCATCTGCCCCTCAACCTCTTCCCCTCTTCCTTTCACCTTGCCTTCGTGGTTTTAGTTCCTTGTTTTCTCATCTACTCTCTCTCTTAAGAGTCTACCGTTCTTGTTCATCCTGTACAGTGCAGAAGCGGAGTTAGATGCGCGTGCCGTTAGTGAGGAACGGAAAAGAGAGGTGAGCGAACGAGAGAGAGGGAGAGAGAGCGCGCGCGGAAGAGAGTGTCGAAGTGTTCGTCCCTGTGGTTTTAGAATGAACAGTGTGTGTGTGTGTGTGTGTGAGAGAGAGAGAGAGAGAGAGAGAGAGAGCTGGTCAGAGAGAAAAAGACTGAGTGGAATGAGGGAACGCTTTACTGACTGGCTCGCGGCTCCACGGTCCGTGGCGCGCGTGATTGGAGAGAGTGCGACCCCTGTCAGTTCTCCGGAGTGAGGGATCTTCATCAGATATATTAGAGAGATGGAGCCTCCCCTCCATCCCTCGTTCCCTCCCTTCACCCCCCTCTCTCTCTTCCGTCAGTCCCGCAGAGAAGCACCGATCGGTGCGGTCATCGCAGGGATATGCTAATCATCCCGTTCTCACGGGAAACGTGTCTTTTAAACTAACGCACTTGCAGATGTCCTGTGTTTGTCTGGTTTGTTGGTCTCACTCTGTGTATTATTTTGTTTTGTGAGCAGGTAAATAGTGGCCAGCGAGCTTGTGTGGGAATGATTTTGGCACAAGGCTTGGTAAATGACTTTAAATTCCATTCCAGTTCCGAATTTTAAATGAGTAAACGGGATGCATTTAAATTTGAACTCCAAATCAAAAAAACTCTGCATTAATAATAATAATAATGATAATAACAATTTAATAGCGGAATAATTTTACCCACTGCTTAATTAAATTTAAAATTTAATAAAAAATATATTTTTATAACATCATCTGAATATATTTAGCAGAATACTGCATTGTTTAATTCATAGCCAAAGTATAATTTAACGGTATTGATGGCTGGGTTAATTGTTTTGACAGTGTAAAACTCAATTTGGCGAATTATGTTCATAGAAGTGTCTATTTAGGGAAAGTTTTGAGAAATTGTTGTGCATATAAACAGGCATAATTAGTCGAAATTTATAATTATGTTCTGTCATGAAAGTTGTGTTGGGCTAATGCAATGCCCCTATAAATTCATCTTCCTGTCAATCCAATTCAATATCCAATTTAGATCACGAATTAAAAAGGAGCTGAAACTGAATCTTTCCCTTCTACAACTACAATGGGTATCATTAGTTCATAAAAAGAAAAAACAGAACTGAAGTGATTTCCAAATGCGATAGACCCCCTTCCCACACATCCTTACATGCTAATCATGTTATTTGTGTGTTTATTTATTTATTTTTGTGTCTCTGTAAAATATTTAAACCTTCAGAAGTGGCAGGTCTTCATTAATGCTGACCTATTTTTGAGGGATTCCTGCTGCTCAGCAGAGTCAGTACGTTGATACATGTGGAGAGCATTCATACGCAAAAAAAACACATATTATACAGTGGGGGGCTAAGCCCACTTAGGAAAATCATTCTGTTTTTATAATTTGAACCTTTTCCACAAATTATATGCATAATATTTTTACTGAAAAGTCTGATATTTGACTTCCCCCCTCTGCAATTTCAGAATTTGGTGCAGTGCCGCTATACCAGAAAGTAGTTGGCATGATGGCTGAATGTATGAATTTAGGCTGGAGTCTTTACACTCAGCTCCAACTCCTACTCTCATAAAGTGACAGGCAAATCTAGATGGTGATATGTAACCTTTAAAGATAGGTTTTGTCATGAAGAGGAGCTGTGTGCCTTGACGGCCATCACTCATATGAAAGGTTAACTTCTCCGTTCACATTTCTCCTGCATCACAAATAACTAGACCTATATGATTCATGAATGCAACACAAAATAATGGTTTTCATAAAGTGTACAGTACCTACAAGGTTTAGGAGCTGAAGTAAACCAACTTTTTCAATGTTCATGGTCAGATAGAAAATAAGCGAAGATCTGTAAACTTCTCTTTGAATTTAAGATGCTTGTTTTTTTAGCATGTCTGACAATATGTCTTATTCTTCCTTTCATAACCTTGTTCAGTTTTTTTGTTCAGAAAAAGCAATGACAGAAGGCTGAAGTTTTCAATGGGTTGTTCTTCAGGATGGGATAGAGGGAAGATAGAACATGGTTTCTATCACTGTCCTCCACCATATATTTTGTTCTGGAATCACGTTGTGTGTGAAGGTGGAGGAGGGGGTTGGTTCGGGTGGGAAGCGTGCCATCTGTGATCGTGTGGAGTTACTGAGGCTTGCTAAAGCATGCAACTGCTTTCTAATGTGCGCTGTTTTATTGGTTTCACTTTCGCTTTCGAAATCGATCACGTTCAGCAAGGAGGGGAGAGGATGGAAAGTGGGGGGCACAGTAACTCGTTTGAGGGGCACGGACTGCAAATGCCCCCTTGGCACCGGCCCTGGGTTTAGGGTTGGTAGAATAAGTTGAAATATACTTGCAAGGTTTCTCATAGTCAGTATGTTGGATGTTGTGGACTCATCAAAATAAAGTGTTAGAAGTTATTAAGCAGACAGTCTACTAATACTCTAATGACTGCTAGTTCACATGTAGTTGCAAATGTTACTTACTGTTTGTATAATGTCTAAAGTGGACTATCAAAACAAAGTGTTACCTTGTTTTCTTTACATTGCTTTAGTGCAGTAAAAGATTAATAGGTGAGGAGGCAGTCCATCAATGCTGTATGAGATCCATCAAAGCTCTGTCGCCTTTACTCTCGAAATGTGATGTGATCACATGCATTTTAAAACCTACTTAATTAACCAATAAGTGATAAACAGTCAACAGCTTTCTTAATGCTAGTTCTCTTTCATAAGCGGAGATTCTCAAGCTCAGTGATTGCTAAAAGGCAAACAAAAACACCCCAAATACAAATTATCAAGAGATAGAGAGTTCAGATCACAACACCCTTTATCAGACATATTTTACACCTGCATTTGTTGTGAACACCTGAGAATATTTTTTAAACCAGGTCTAAGTGAAGCCTTTGTTTTGTTGTGGCACTTTCAGCAATCATTGTGAATGAGTTAATTATAATTACCTCATTACAACTTAATGCCTGACAGGAATATTCTACAGAACTTCAAATTAACTTTCTTGGATCGCTTGATAATTTCCATTTTCAAGTGTTTTTATTTGCCTTAAGCTATCTCTGATCTAACTGAGCGAGTCGTTGCTGATAATCAGAGAGATAGCATTAAGGAAGAAGTTGTTTTTAGTGATTCATTGGGACAGCTCCCCCTCTGCTGGAACTGGGAGTGATCAGAGATTAATTAAGCAGGTGTACAGCTGTGAGAGAGCAACATCCAAACATATGGACATGAATACAGCGAGAAGGAGACAGGCACACGGGGACAGCCGGGCTAAATGATCCCACGTAGTGTCTTCCCATGCATCTCCCTGAAAGATTAAATCCCCAGACTGCTTAGTTCAGATGTGTAGGGAGCAACATTCGGTATGCTTCCATCGAATTGTAACATTTTTGGACAGCAGTGTTGGATTGGAGGACGCACACACATACTGTCAATGACCTCACAGCTCCAGACGTGCCCCATCCCCACTCAGGGTCACCTCCTGTCCAGATGGTGTGTAACCCTCAGCAGGGCATGAAGATAATCCTCTCAGAAAACACACATACACAAATATAAAGCACATGCTGAGGAGGGATTAGGTAAAGATGAACGGTCAACCCTTTTGCTTAAGTGTACTTGTGCTTTTGGTAGTAGACCGTTGCTATGCTGACTGTAGGGATTTCCACATATCTGCTCCTTTATCTCGGCTTGTGTAGCTGAATGAAGCTCTTCATAGTCCCTCGGGTGCCCTACGAGAGGTTTTACATCTAAACTTGTCTTTCAACCAGTCTGTCTTTGTGTCTGTCTCACTCAACATTTTTAGATTTCTGGACCTGTTGAGTTCAGAGAGTCCTGCGAGTTTTTCACATATCTGATGCTGTCTGACAGAAAACTGCACGAGGTATCATGCCCACTGCTGAAATCACTCTGTGAATATGAAATTATCTGTACATTTCTGTTCGCAGAGAATGAGCAAGTCGAGGCATTGGATTTACTAGATAATGTGGAGATACATCAAATGATCAGAGTTAAAAAAATGAAGTGATTGGAGGCCAATGCACCCAATGCACAGTAATTCAGCATGGTATTTTTCACTAATCACTCACAATCCAGTTTAATCAGGCCCTAATTGTGCTTAAACAGCGTGTGAGTATTTACAATTAAGTAATTTTCTTTGTTTGCATTGCACATGGACTTTTCTGAACTTGCCTTTCAACCAATCTGTCCTTGTGTCTGTCTCTATCAACAGTTTCTCGGTAGAGTTCAGAGAATCCTGTGAGCTCCTTTCTCTCAAATATCTGATGCTGTCTGACAGAAAACCGCACAAGGGTATCATGACCACCATTGAAATTGCTTGTTGCACACAAAATTGCAAAGCAAGGCATTGTAGTTCCTAGACAATGTGGAGATAAATCAAAGGATCAGGGTTGAAAATCAAGTGGCTGGCTGCAAATTCACACAATGAACAGTAATGCAGCACTGTATTATTCACTAATCACCCAGTCACCCACCCTAATCAATCCAGTTTAGCCAGGCTTTAAATGTGCTTAAATAGCACTGTGGGTATTTAAAATTAAGTCAGTCTTTGTTTTGCATTGCATACACTCTTAAAATAATTATAGTGTTGCAGCAATGCCATAGAATAATTTTGAACCATTAAAGTACCTTTCCGTAAACACTTAAAAGAACATTCTTTTTGTTAGCATGAAGAACATAAAAAACTAAAGACCCTTTTGTGGAATGGAAAGGTTTCATGGAAGTTAAAGGCTCTTCATGGAACCATAGATGGCAAGTAAATAATCAATATGTCTTTATGTCTGTCTCACTCACACAGTGTCTAGATTTATGGAGCTCTTGAGTTCAGAGAGTCCACTTACCTAGTATGCAGCTTTTAGGGGTAAATACGGTGCAAAGCTGTACCCTTTGTAAGGCTGTCATCCCAGTGACTGGTCTTGTACCTTATTTTCTGAGTGTATGTGCAAGTTCCTCAAATAATTGATGATGTCTGGCAGAAAACTGCACAAGGGTTTCATGTCCATCACTGAAATTGTTCTGTGCATATGAAATTGCACGTAAATTTATGTTTAGAGAGAACACGAGCAACGCAAGGCATTGGAATCCCTACACAATATGGAGATACATCAAGTGATTAGGGTCGAGAATCAAGTGGTTGGAGGATGATTAAATTAGAAATGAACAAAGGGTAATTCATTAATTTATGTATAAAACACTGAATGTATGTAGAGTAGTCTTGAGTGATTTCAGAGTCAGGTGGAAATTCACACAATACACGATAATTCAGCACAGTCTTATTCACTAATCGGCCAATCTGTCTTTGTGTCTGTCTCACTCAAGTGTTTCTTGATTTCTAGACCTGTTGATTTCAGAGAGTCCTGTGCGTTCTTTTCCCTCAAATATCTGTGCAATCTGACAGAAAAGTGCACAAGGGTATCGTGTCTGTATACTGAATCGCTGTTTGCAGAGAACGCGCTAAGCAAATCATTGCACTCCTAGGCAATGTGAAGATACATTAAATGATCAGGTTTAAGAATCATGTGTTCGGAGGCAAATTCACAAAATGCAGTGTAAATCAGTACAGTCTTATTCAATTATCACCCACAATCTAGTTTAACCAGGCCCTAAATGTGCTTAAACACCACTGTGAGTATTTAAAATTAAGTCATTGTCTTTGATTGCATTGCAAAAACATGTCAAATTTCTATGCAGGGCTTATTCATTGCACCTTGTTTGGATTACTTAGTGCTTTATTTGCCAGGTGTACTTTGCATTATTACTGTCTGCAAAAAGCAGGAGATAAATACATGCATTAAAAATATATTGTTTTTGCACATTTGTTTTCATCATGGCGGTAGTAATTTATCAAGGTATGGTTACTGAGCATATATTCAGACTTGTGGTGTAATCAAAAACACTTTAGCCATTTTAGAGAGGCGGTTGGGTTCCCTGGATCACTGTGTTTGAGCTATACTGTTAAGTACTAGTAAAATATGCCATAACTTAGCAAGACTGCACTGTGCAAACAACGTTTACAACAAAATGTTTGGGTGTGAATTGGGTGCTAAAACACCGCATGCAAATAACTGTAACAAAACTGTCATGGGAAGCTATTTGCTTTTAGAGAATTATGTGACTGAAGAGATGCTTTGCAGTCATTATGAAAACACACCAGCTAATTGTGAGATGCAACAGATTATATTGTTCAAATGTTTGGGCAGAGATGTAACGTACATGTAACGGGAAGTCGTGGCCTAAAGGTAGAGAGTTGGACTCTAATCGAAAGGTTGTGAGTTCGAGTCTCGGTCCGGCAGGGATTGTTGGTGGAGGGAGTGAATGTCCAGTGCTCTCTCTACCTTCAATACCATGACTGAGGTGCCCTTGAGCAAGGCACCGAACCCCCAACTGCTCCCCGGGCGCCGCAGTGTAAATGGCTGCCCACTGTTCCAGGTGTGTGTTCACGGTGTGCGTGTGTGTGTGTTCACTGCTGTGTGTGTGCACTTGGATGGGTAAATGCAGAGCACGGATTCCGAGTATGGGTCACCATACTTGGTTGTATGTCACGTCACCGTCACTTTCACTTTTGTGTGAATTTACAATAATTACAAAGCATACGCCATAAAAGTATAGAATCTTGTGCAATGATCCAAGTCTTCTGATACCATATGATAGCTTTGCTTGAGAAACAGAGAGGAAATCTAAGTTATTATCTGCTGAAAATCTTCTGTCATGTCTCTAAAATCTAATCTAAAAAAATACATTCAAACTCAGAACCCTGCAATCGGTTACAAAACACGCTGGAGCTAATTGTATTTGGCAATTGATGTCAAACATCTTGCAATGCATCTTGTGGAATTGCAATGTTGAGTAAAACATTGGAGTGCAGTAGTGGAAGAGACGATTACATTTCAATCTCTTCTTCACACAAAGGTATCGTATGTCTTCTGTCTTGAAATATAATTCACAATCCCCGTGGGCTGGCTTTCTGGTACTTACGTTGTTCTTCTGTCATTTTAAGAGCAAGAGCTTTGGCAAAAATGAATCAGGCTTAGTTTGTTTTCCACAGAAGACAGAAATACAGGTTTGAAAATTAGAATGCGTAAATGATGATATAATTTGGATCAGGGCCGTAGTTGGGGTTTGCAGTGCAGGTTGTACCAGTGGGCCAACAAATGTTTTAATCAATTTTACTGGTAGTCCACTATATGAAGAATTTTTGGGTAAAATATGTCACAGTTTACTTTTTTTGCTATACTCACTTACATAAATGAACTATAGTGTCCTGCACCCACTAGTAAAAATAAATAAAATATTAGATCTGGTGTCTGAATAATTTTTGCTTTGACTGTGGATTAATTATTGTTAAGACTACAAAGTAATTCAGTCAAGAGCAGTTATTCTTTCTTTCAGTTTCTTGGATTATCATTAAAGGAACACTCCACTTAAGAGTTTCAATATTTTTCCTATTTAAAGCTTGACTCTTCTGTAGTTACATCGTATACTTCGCAATGATATTACGCAGCGCCTGAAAGTAGTCCCCAGCTAGGTAACTATTTATGATATAGCAGGGGACTAGACTACTTTCAGGGACAGTGTAATATCATTGCGCCTGCTTCACCCATAGTACGGCAGCAGAGTTCCTTGATTATTACACCAGAATGAGAGTATAGTTCCTAACCATATCAGCCTAGAAAATTGCGTAACTTTTCATTTTCCGTCAGTCTTAGTACAGGATGACTACAGAAGAGTCAAGTTTTAAATAGGAAAAATATCAAAACCCTTTGGTCATTTTTGAGCGAGATGCTAATGGTCTAATCCAAATAAATTATCTATGCTAAGCTACGCTAAAAGTGCTACCGCCAGATCGGCAAGAATGGTAAAACTCAATCGGTTCGGTGTTGCTGTCTGTGAGATGCGGCTCTCTGTATGTGCACCGAACACGGTGCGCGAGAACTCATTTTAGCTTTTCCACATCTTTTGTTTGAATGCTTTAAACTCTTTTGAATGTTTAAATTGGCAAGGCTTAAAAACACTTGCAAATGCTAAGCTTTTGTGACAACACAGCAGTGGCCTGTCAACTGTCCTGAGCTTCTTTTTAGGCTGGCCTCTGAGGCTCAGGCAGTCGGTTGAGATCGCCGGGGGGGCCTCCTCAGCCGTGTCACCACCTTTCACCCCACTAGCGATGGCCCTGATTTGGATTATAAATGTTTAGCCTTGAGTACAGTAGAAATCTGGAAAATCCTCTGAAACTTGACTTAGTGACATTTTGGTGGTGTAGTATAAAATCACATGTTTCCTTTTTAAAAGTATGCTGATCATTTATCATAACTTACCAACACACACACTGTTAACATGACTGGTATAAAGATGAATAAGTTGTAGTTCAGTTTGTTTTGGCACCACAGATCATCTCAGAGAGTTTAGATGGTAAAACACGGAGGTGTTGTGATCGGTAGCTGTTTTCCCTTCCAGGAAGGAAAAACAAAAGATGAGTCATGCTGTGAGACGTCGTCCCGACTGCTGTTCCATTGTATGCACAGAAACAATTATTCTGACTGGAGAGTGTTTAAAAAGACAGCTATCAGTGAGCTCAATTCCCTTTCACTCAGATTGACAAATCGACCTTGAGAATGAGTGACCACTAAGTGACTCCATTAGGCGCAGATGCTCACTGCCGAATAGAGGAAATACACCTCTTTTGTTTCTGTCTTCAAAGGTCCCAATCTCTTTCTCATTATGTCTCTCTATATTGCACAGACAAAATGGCATTGGAATGGAATTTCTCCTGGAAATAGCATAAACTGAAACAAACCAATTCCGATTTTGTTCTTCTTTTTTGCTTGTAGCCCATCAGGTTAGAGTTTGCCCCAAGACACTTGCAAGCATCTGTAAAATGTTCAATAAATATAAAAATAATTTTTACTAGAAATTAACTATATTAGATAATTACTATTATTTTAATTTGTGTTTATATACTGTATAATTTAAAAAAAAAAAAAAAATATTAGTTATGTATTTTTATTTATCTGTTTTGATATAAAATAACAATTGACAATAACTGTCATAACAGGTGTGTTATAATTAATATTTAAATTTTATGTTTAAAAGGATATTTAAGGGTTAATTTAGATTTGGCTTAAAATTACTAAGTTGAAACAAATTGCTTAAAAAAATCAAATCATGTATTGTATTTTTACAATACAATACATTTGTATGTAACATTTTTACCTTTGGGTTTAAATTAGGACAGTCCGTGTCAAATATCTTTGCATGTTAAATATTAATTTATTTAATACATTATTGTTATACCCAGTTTGAATAATATATACAATTCAATAATATTTTATTGTTAATGTTTAAAAAAAAATTAAATTAGGACTTTCATTGTAAAATAATGTATATCTCCAGTAATTAATAATTATCGATATCTCTATTGTTAAATGTTATTTTATTTAATACATTATATTGATATAATACCTAGTTGAAGCCCATCATAGTTACATCTCTTTTCATAACCCGTGTCCCTGAGATACTCTTTCTCAGTTGCGGTGGTTCTTCTTATTCTCTGTCCCTTCAAGTGTGAGTTCAAACAGGACAGAAGATGAGTGTCTGTATTGGGTTGACAGTGTCCGTGTGTGTCCTGTGTGTTTATCAGCGTGTTTCTCTCCTGGGGAAAAAGGACTTTGAGGACTCAGGTGTGTTAGTGTCATTAGTGAGCAAGCTAATCGAAGGGCCCTGCTGTCTGCTGCGGACCACAGCCCTCTTATAACAAGACCGCTTTGCTCTCTCAGGACCAGCTGCGTGTCTGTCTGTGTCTGTGCGCTCATGAGTTTCAACAATCTGTGCTTTCTTTGTTCCTGCCTCATTATATAGCACAGTCTGATCCCTTAATTCACTTCTATTCCTTTCAATTATCTCACCGTCAGTGTCTTTAAAGGGGATATTGTGACATTGTTTCCTTTTCAACATTAATAAAAGACCTTGATTCGAAGCAGGTGCTAAACACACGTTTCTCATAAGCGACTGTTCATCTTGATGTATTTGACATGTATTTATTGCATGCATAATTAAAATGACAAAGGACAAAGGCATGCTTTTGTCTTTTTATATGCACTTGCAAGATTGTTTTATCATTATGTTTATGCATACTGTGTACGTACACGCTACATAACGGCTGTGGAATGCAATGCAAACTTTTAATTGTCTTTTAAATGCTTGAGAGCGAGAGATTTTACTTTTTAAACTTTTGTTTCAAAGAGATTTTGTTTGAGATCAAGACGGTTTTCTTACAGATTATATTATATTACATTATATAGAGAGATTATATTATATCACTGAAAGCTAAAATTTTAGGTTGACCTGAATACATTGTATTGCATTTCAGCAAAAGATGCTATGGCAATGCGTGTAAAAAATAAATAAATAATTCCCCGGTGAATAAGACACTGAAATAACTTGACTGGTGCCACATAGACAGTTCTGGTTCCTGTTAGACTGACAGTTGCTCTTCTATATTGACATACTGTGGTATACAAGGTTAAAATATAAATAAATTCACTCTTTCACCCGGGAAAACACTCCGAATACGAAATGACACATTTTTAAATCCCAAACTGCATTTTTGCATTTTCTAAAGAAAATGTGAGTGGTGCAAAACCTGTGCGAAACTCACCGCCAAGATGGTAGGGGGTTGTGGGTGGTTGTGAACACATTGCTGTGTTGTTGCTAGGCTGTTCTGAATGGTTTCTAGGTGGTTATTTAGTAACTTAAGTCTAAAAGAGCCCACCTCCAAATCCCTATGATAATCTCATTCCTGTATATAGCTGCTAAAGTGTCCTAAATAGTTTTTAGCATGTTGGCGTTCAGTTTCTAGGCTGTTTTGATTGGTTGCTAGATGGTTACTTACTAGCTACTTTATTCAATGCAAGTGTATTGCATTTGTGTTGCCCATTGTATCACCCATGAGGTGTAAATCGGATCTCATGTGTCTTCGCAAAAGGAAAATCTTTTGATGAAATGAGTTGAACATACAGATAACTGGATGATACAATACTGGATAGGTTACATGCTTAATCGTAATACTTGTTAGGGTCATATTCTTGTTGACATATGGTAAAACAAGCTGTAAACTTTCTTTATGTAGTTCCACATTTAAGAGAAGCACAGACAAATAAGAAGAAAGACTAAGTGGAAAAACGGTACGCCCTCAGACACACATCAGCAGTAAGGCCATTGACTGTAATCATCTTCACAGACCAACTAAATTGCACTGCTAATCAGACCTGAATGAACCCTAATTCTGAACTAATACGAGGCACAATTGTCTTATTTAGACACAATTCTCATGAACAATCAGGGGAGCTTCAGTTTCTAAATAACACAGCCGCCACATATGTGTAGTGACTGCTCAAACAAGAAAATGTCCATTGTCTGTATTTTCAAACCTTGTGAGGGATTTCCACTGCAATGTTGGAAAGAAAATGGCCTCAGGGACACAGATGTAGGTTTTGTGTGTGAGCAGAAGATAGAGAGGAACCACAATACAGCGATAGCCTGGCCTGCGGGCCAAATCCAGCCCACCGAGTGGTTATCCTTCCTTGGCCCGCCACCAGAATCCAGACTTTTCTGATAATTCATTGTCCACCTTTGTGTGTAGGCAGAATTGGCCTATTCAGACATGATTCTTATAGACAGTCACAGTTTCTGTTATAGCCATATACTTGTATTTGAACATTATTCCCTGACGCTATCGTACAGAATTGTCTCTGTAGAATAAGAGCTAGCGATGCCCGATTCATGAAACAATCACTCTTTTGTGCATGCAATGTTATGTATTCAGTATATGTTTTGTTTCACATATATATATATATATATATATATATATATATATTTTAAGAAAAAGTGTTGTTTCGTGTTAATATACAAGGTCAACACAAGGTAAGTGTTTGTGTATGGGACATACAGGTCTTGTTCTTCATGGCTGCATGTGAATGTGTTGATCAGTATTTCTGACAGTGTGTGTTTGAGAAGGGGACTGGAGGTCGAGAGAGAGACAGTACGGGTGTGTTGATTGTGTTAAGTGACAGTACACACAGGACAGTAGAAAACACACAGATTGCCTGAGCCTGTAATGCTGCCACCATAACCAGACCTGTTCTTTACTTCACCGGAACATTAGTGCATGGCTTATGATTATGGTGTGTGTGTGTGTGTGAGTGTGTGTATTTGTGTGGTAACCGTCATGGTCAATGTTCCCTCTTAGCTAATGTTGCTCCAGCACAGACCAAAAAAAAAAAAGTCAGCACAGAAGGCAGACTCACATGTGTGGAAAAAATCTAGCGAGTTATTGAGTCAGAGCTAAATGAATGGGCATTGTTTCAACTGGAGTCCATCCACGTGTCCATTGATTTTCAGTATGGAACAGAAAATGTGGGAAATATGATGCGTGGAAGTATGCAGCAATGATTAATTCATAAAATAAGGGATGCATCCTAAAATAGCACTAGGATTTCAAGATCATATAAGCACTGTACGTGTAAATATTATTATATATTTAGAATTATGTGTGTCTAATTACAAATAAAATACTATTTTAAATTATTATCATTGATATTATTATTATCACCAGGGATTTGTAATGATAATCTGAGTGGGATTTATTTATTTAGGCTATTTGGTTGCTATTGCATTTGTAGATGGTTGCTCTTTGACCATATATTTATTTTTCTCTCTCTTTTTTATAATATAACGTATGATATAATAATAGCTCCCACAGCAGCTACTATAAAATATGTGTGTGTTTTTTTATGAACCAAAAGGGGCAACAAATCTAAAATGTTCACAAGCAACGAAAATCTGAAAGCTATTTCCCCCCTCTCGCTTTTTCTCCACCTGCTGGCTTACTCAGCTGTGGTGCATTGTGGTATTGGCATGCGTAGATTGATGTCTGAGTAATGTTTGTGTTTATTTTTAAAAATAGAAACTCTGTCATGTTCACCATTCCATTTCAGTAAAGCTCTACTGTGCAACACATTTGACTACAGATAATCAGATTATCATTGCTGTAATTATTTATTATGTTTCATTTATAAAAATAATTTATCCGACTAATATTTTATGAGTCTTGCATTTTGATTGGTTATAATGCATGCATTCAGTGATTTGCATGTGACTGGAGAGATTCATCGAGCTGTTTTATTGAATGTGCAGGATTGTGTACGTGCATACAGAAACACATGGTTAATGTGATGCAATTATAAAATGTGTATGATTATTCCTTAAAGAGTGTGTGTGTGTGTGTGTGTGGGCATGTTTATGTGGTTTATGAGGACACAAATGTGTATAATGACATGGGTATGACATAGGTATTACAAGGAGAAGGTGATTTATGAGGACATTTTCAGTGTCCCCATAATTTAAAACGCTTATAAATCATACAGAGTAAGTTTTTTTGAGGGAAAATAGAAATGCACCGTCTCCTGTGAGGGCTAAGTTTAGGTGTAGGGTAAGTGTAGGGCAATAGCACATACAGTTTGTACAGTATAAAAACCATTACGCCTATGGAAAGTCCCCGTAAACCATAAAAACCAACGTATGTGTGTGTGTGTGTGTGTGTGTGTGTGTGTGTGTGTGTGTGTCGTTAGAAATTTACACTTGCATTTGAATTGGAATATCAATAAATGAAAAGTCCATCCAAAAATCCATGGGGATTGATTTGATTGGCTGTTTCGTACCAGACTGGTGGGAAGAGGTTGAAACGTAAGAGGAATTCAAATAATAATTTGATAAGAATAAGAGCTGATAAGAGCAGCAATGCATTCAAAAGGTAAATGGGGTGAAATTTGATTTCATATCTACTCTAATTTGTGTGTTTGAGTATCACAGTTGTATTCTCTTGAATTCTCAGGTGCCACAGCAGAAGGTTTGTACAGAGAAAGGGGTTCTGGGTGATCTTACAGCACAGCTTTGTGCCAAACATGAGTCTTTCTCATCTGTGTCAGAGCTTTCATTCATAGGCTGGACACTTGTGGGATATGATCACGTGGTGAGCTCAACAGATGTCCCTCTATCCTCTCTCTCTCTGCTCAACTCTCTTCTTACTGATGGTATTCATACAGAGGTCACAATGATTTGAACTGTCTGGATACTGTAATCCTGTTTTTTATGCTCTAGCAAAGCCGGGCCGGGAACTGTCCTCGCACAGGCATTTGTCATCCAGGACTGCCAATGTTAATACGTTTACTTATAAGATTCATTCATGTTTAATAGTGTTACATTAGTTTATTCTCTTCAGTGGGATTTCTGGTAAAACAAATTGCATCTTCTTTCACATGTTAGTCTGTGTACCAGATAATAGTTTTTTTTTTTTAAGACTTCTTGGTGGGTAATTTGGTTTATAAAATGAATCTAAATTGGATGTAAAATCATTAGCATTATTCTTGGGGTATTTGATTGTTTCTAAATAATATAAATATAATGCATACAAAATATGTATATAATAGATGGATGGATGGCCACACCCATATCACCCTGCAGCCCAAGACAGGTTGCCCACTGAAGCTAAGCAGGGTTGAGCTGGTCAGTACCTGGATGGGAGACCTCCTGAGAAAACTGGGTTGCTGCTGGAAGAGGTGTTAGGGAGACCAGCAGGGGGTGCTCACCATGTGGTCTGTGTGGATTCTAACGCCCCTGTATATTGATGGGGACACTATACTGCCAAAAAGCACTGTCTTTCGGATGAGACATTAAACCGATGTCCTGACTCTCTGTGGTCATTAACAATCCAATAGCACTTCTCGTAAAGAGCAGGGGTGTAACCCCAGTGTCCTGGCCAAATTCCCACCACTGGCCCTTGTCAATCATGTCCTCCTAATAATCCCCATCCACTTGATTGACTCTATGACTCTCTCTCCTCTCCACCTGTAGCTGGTGTGTGGTGAGTGCATACACTTGATTGACTCTATGACTCTCTCTCCTCTCCACCTGTATCTGGTGTGTGGTGAGAGCATACACTTGATTGACTCTATGACTCTCTCTCCTCTCCACCTGTAGCTGGTGTGTGGTGAGAGCATACACTTGATTGTCTCTATGACTCTCTCCTCTCCACCTGTAGCTGGTGTGTGGTGAGCGCATACACTTGATTGTCTCTATGACTCTCTCTCCTCTCCACCTGTAGCTGGTGTGTGGTGAGTGCATCCACTTGATTGACTCTATGACTCTCTCTCCTCTCCACCTGTAGCTGGTGTGTGGTGAGAGCATACACTTGATTGGCTCTATGACTCTCTCCTCTCCACCTGTAGCTGGTGTGTGGTGAGAGCATACACTTGATTGTCTCTATGACTCTCTCTCCTCTCCACCTGTAGCTGGTGTGTGGTGAGAGCATACACTTGATTGTCTCTATGACTCTCTCTCCTCTCCACCTGTAGCTGGTGTGTGGTGAGCATACACTTGATTGGCTCTATGACTCTCTCTCCTCTCCACCTGTAGCTGGTGTGTGGTGAGTGCATCCACTTGATTGACTCTATGACTCTCTCTCTCTCCACCTGTAGCTGGTGTGTGGTGAGCACATACACTTGATTGTCTCTATGACTCTCTCTCCTCTCCACCTGTAGCTGGTGTGTGGTGAGTGCATACACTTGATTGACTCTATGACTCTCTCTCCTCTCCACCTGTAGCTGGTGTGTGGTGTGTGCATACACTTGATTGACTCTATCTCTCTCTCTCCTCTCCACCTGTAGCTGGTGTGTGGTGAGCGCACTGGCGCCGTTGTCCTGTGGCAGCCGTCGCATCATCTAAGTGGATGCTGCACACTGGTGGTGGTTGAGGAGAGACCCCCCACATGATTGTGAAGCGCTTTGGGCGTACAACAATACACAATAAAGCTCTATATAAATGCATCATTCATTCATTCATTCATGGTTAGATGAATACATACTTTTTTTAATAAACGTGAACGTTTATTGTAGTATTTTAATTATGAAATCAAAGGATGTAATCTCATCTTTCATTGACTGAATGTTCAGGCTCAAGCAGGAACGATCCTTTTCAGTCAGTTATTTTTGACCTAATGAATCGCATGACTTATGACCGGACTTTTAATCTCTCCAGAGCATGAGGTAGCTTATTTTGAACGGTTATGATCCTGAAAGTCATTTAGGCGACGGAATAAGCGGATTTCAGCCTTCATGTCCCCTGAAAATTGGGTCAGTAAATTGATGTGGCCTTTGCCAAGCAATTCATTTTTATAGTGGTTCGCTGTCAATACAGCGCGAAACATCATCATGTCATAGTGCAGATGAATGCTTGTTTTGGCAGATGTGCCTAGAATGGATATTAACTTTGTTTGTGTGGAGTGTAATGTGGAGCAAACATTTAAAAGAAAAGTAAACTTTTAAATGAAGTTTCTAATGATTGCTGTTTGTCCGAAGGAGCTGTAACACCGTATATATTTTTGGAAGGTTCACGACACTGATTTATTTAAAGCTGGCTCAAAAATGTTTTAAAATGTGCTCAGATTTGGCATTTTTCCATTATTCCAAAAGGTCAGAGATTTAACTCAAATATTTGTCATCATATTATTTCAAATACAAATTCTGGACAATCCATTTTAATGATATAACTCTATAGTGTGTTTTAACTTTATTGTATACCAATTTGTCTATATTTTGGAATTTTAGGAGAAAGGTTTGAGACAAAGTTGATAAATTCAAACTCCAAACTCTGAGCAATTTAATTTTCCTCTGAGGTCAAATAAATAGCTTCAAATGTGTTTTAAGAAATTACATTTTATCCTTTTTTATTTCCCAGTATCTTTTCATAGCGTTTCTAATTCTGAGCAGCCTGGCACATATTTAAACAGCCTGACATCTAGCTGATGTTAAATCACAAGTCAATGCTGGATCAAAGCTTGTTTATATGGTGAGAGTGGTGTCTTAGTGTGCATTCTCTGTGCCTAATGTTGTTATAATTGTTATAGCAATAATAAGTCGCTGTGACACTGGAGGAGAGCGGTGCTTTACCACAGAACACAAAGCTGGATTATATCCAAATATATGCAGAGTTCACAGACACATCCACCAGGATATTTTCCATTAGTTTTGTTTCTTTCTGTTTTTTATTTTTCCTCTTACTCTTTAAACACCAAGGGAAATCAAACCCACAGATTTATGGACTCGAATATGTGGATGTGTGGGTGTGTGTGTGTGTGTTAAAACCTCAGAGGCATGACTGTTCATACAAACACTCATTGCTCCAGCAGCAGAGGACTGCTGTCATTATCAGCTTTTGATGAGACAGACGCCCTCTCTGGGAATGAAAGCAAAACATCTAAAGTGTTTTATATGGTTTATGCGAGGGAAAAGGTGTAAGCGATATGGAATATGTACAAAAGGAATGTTTTTACAATCTTTGGTTAAATGAAGAAATGCCATCATTTTTACCTATACACATTTAAATCATGTAACCTAAAAATTCAAACCTGTCATTGTTTACTTCAAAGATGTAACCTTATATTTAAGGATGCATTCTTATGTTCATCTTCATGTCATTCTGAAACTGTATCTTTCATTTGATTTGATTTTTCAATCTGTGGAACCCAAAAGGAGACTTCGAAGGAAGGGTGGGCTATTTCAGACAGGCTAGCATTAGCAATCAGCTTTGAAAGTGTAAGATTCCACCCTTCCTGCATAATCACTCTCCAAAGCCAGTGATCGTTATTGGATGTGAAGAGACTTTCAGAAAGCATAACACAAACATGTTTGACTGATAAGACTGATGAGGACATGATTCATGCTTTAGGTGCGAGAGGTCCCAGGTTCAAATCCCTGATGAGCCCTGACGAGGCTTGATCCTGAATCCTGAACAAAACTAAATGATTCAAATCAAAAGCAGTTCTTATGAACTGTAACCATTTTTCACAATATTATGCTTTTTTATGTAGTTTTGATCAAATAAATGCAGCGCAGAAAAGCATAACACACTTATCTCTAAAACATGAAAGCTATGCAGAAACTTTGTGAACAGACTGAAGTTTAATTAAAAATCTGATTGATGTGTCGCTCTAGGTTTGACTCCAGTAGACCTTAGATATATATCAGCGCTATATTTAATTTTTGACTGTAATGAAAACGAGGCTGTGAGGGATGGGTTCAATGGATTATATACTCTTGTTTAACAACATACCAGTTGTTGCAAAATATATTTTATAAAGGAAACTTATAGTTTGTCTTTAGACACGACGTCACTATTTCCATATTAGTGATAGGTTACATATTTGATTTGAGAGCCCATAGGAAGGTTTTTAGGAGCCATAAAAATAATAAAGAAAATGTCCCACACTTACGTAGGACTTGTAATATAGGTAGGACTTGTTAGATCTGCTATATTAGCATTGAAAGAACTGAATTGTCATTTTAATCTCTGCTTGCAATCTTCATAGATTAGGCCTTGTATTTGGTTGAATCAGAAAACCATTAACAGAATAAATATACCCAGCAGTTTTTTAGGTTAGTTGTGTATAATCTATCATCTGAGTTTGGTAAACTTGAGTAAACTTTGATCTGAAGTGAGTTATTGTTGTCTCTGGGTGTTTTCAGGTCTGAGTGTGGGCAGATGTTTCCTGCAGCTTGACGTTCCTCAGTGTGGGAGAGATGAAAGGTGATAGACCCATTCACCTGCTGCAGGAGGCTCCCAGAGGCCTGTGCTCTCTCAGCAGGGGTGTTGTGCCACTGCTGCTCCTTTTGGATGAAGTCTTGCTGATTCATTTCGTAGACTTACGTAGGTGGATGGAGGGACTGATGAAGAGGAAATACACGTTTGAAACTATAAATCAAGTTTGTTATAGCAAGTATTTTTTAATTTTACTTTACTTTTTAATTGGGAAATAGAAAGTGCTGACCTGCACACATAAACATATAGTTGACAGACTTACAAGTGGTTTAGGTTTAGCTGGTTAGCTGATTAGTTGGCCCGTAACTATCATTGGTTTATTCCTGCAGAGGTATTAACTCTAACTGCTATACTGTTTATATGATTATTTGTTTCTTTTTAATGTGTCATCAAATCCATTTAAAATGATTAGTATTGCTGCTTAAAGTATTTTGTCTAAAGTGTTGACTTAATGTGAAGCTATTTCTTGTGTTTATGCCAGGCACTTACTATTCATTTTAATCTGATCTTTTCAGTTCCAAATCATGACAAATCGAATTAGATGAAAGGCCTTCAATATGCAGAATATTTAACTGACCTTCATAAAAAAAGGCAGCGCAATATATAAATAAGTATTAGTATTTCCATCAAAAATTACTTTCATGATATATGCCATTTTGTTGTATTAAATTCAAGATCGTGGCTGTGCCATCCGTCTGTGTTATGTTCCCGTGGTATCTCCTCTTCAACTGTTTAATTAAAAAAGTGGAAGTCCAACTTCTCATTTATATTTAAATACAAATAAAGTCTGCTCCTAAATGATGCATGCATTTTTGAAACTTAGAGATTTTCACAGAGCTTAAAATTAATATTTCTAATACAAATGAAAACAGGGGATACAGTTCTAAAAGTGATGTTTTTCATCTGAAGTGTGACGAGTCAGTGGATCAATAGGAGAAGACATGGAGGGCTAATAAAAAGTAAGAGGAGTGTTTAAGTATCTCGATTTCTCTTTCTGTGCATTTAGCCTGTTGGGCCTCTGCGGTTCACAGTGAGAGCAGGAACTATTGCATTCTGGGAGATGTTTTTTTCTTGCATGAGTGCCTTTGCCAAGTCTATCAGATATGGTGCATTCCTCTTTTTCACTTTCTTTCTTCTATTGTTTCCTTCATTGAACAGCAAGTGGCACAAAAGACCTGAGACTCTTCAAAATGTATGATGCATGTCTCATAACCCTTTTGTGATTTGAAAAGCAATTATGTCCCATGGTGTTATTAGAACGCCAAATCAAGGGAAAGATCCAATCAGATATTAAAGAACAAATGGCAGTTTTATTCATTTATTTATTTAATAAAAAGGAGGGTTGAAATTAATGTGATTATCAGTAACTGATTTATTTATTTTAGTTATAAATTCTTCTCACTGCGGGTAAAAACTATAACGATATGAAAATAGCACCAGTAGCGCTTAATGATAATTGCAATTATAAATGTACTGCATGTACGTACTGTATGCATATATACATTCATGGGGACTCATTACCTCATTACCATTAAAAAAATGAATTCTTACATACTAATTATATCGTGGAACAAATGTTCAGTTCTTTACATTTCTCTTGTGCTGTTAAATCATATATCTTGTATTGTTTCTCATGCTGAAATGCTTCTACCTTTACATGGTGGAAACAGGGGAATTAAATCACTTTGAACGTCAAGAAGAGCAACAAGGCAGAAATGAGGAGAAGGGGAACAGTTGCAATTTACGCTTTGATTCTGGAGTGGCAGCTCCTATTGAGAGGAAGTTAGGAGAAGGAAAACTGATCCCTTTCCACAGGAAATGATGATTAAATAATAGACACCCATGTCCTTGGTGAATTCATGAGCTGTCAGCAGTTTTTCCTCTGTTGGTACCGGATTTGTGATCAATAGCTGGCTCGCAGCCAAGCCACCTAACAGCGCCAAACTTCAGTATTTACACCATTCGTGACAAACTACTGGAGTAATTGAATTATGCCTTGTGATTGAACAAAGTTACGATACTGTTTATTTTATTTTATTTTTACAAAAGTGCAGTCCTTTTGAAAAAGCAGTGTTGGCAAGTAAACAAGACAAGCTATTAACTTAAAGGAATAGTTCATCCACAAAAGTCCTGCATCCTCAATATTGAAGTGAAAAATCTTGTCTGAATCAGGAGAGAAATATGTACAGATCAAGCACTGTTTACAAGCAAAGACAGTCCAAGATGGTTTTAAACAAATATATTGAATATATTTCAGAATGTTAACATTGTTATAAATGATGTACCATAGTTTGGCCAGAAGTGACGGTTTAAAGTTAAATACCTTAATGATGGATTCGTTTACCAAACACGCAGCTTTTCACTTCACAATACATTCATTGATGTACTGGAGTGGTGGATTATTGTGATGTTTTGTCAGATGTTTGGACTCATTCTGATGGCACCCATTCACTGCAGAGGATCTATTGGTAAGAGTAAGTGATATAATGCTAAATTTCTACAAATCTGTTCTCTAAATTCTCCTCTATATATTGGATGGGCTACAAATTTTCACTTTTGGGCGAATTATTCTTCCTGTAGTAGTATGATAGTAGTTTTGTTCTTTTTATTTTATCTTACTCAAGTTACTTTTCCAACACTTAGCAGTGTAGCATGACAAAATGCTATATAACATTTCATATACTTTAAAGGGGTCATATGACGTTGCTGTAAAGGACATTATGTCATGTATTTGGTGTAATGCAATGTGTTTATGCGCTTTACGGTTCAAAAAACACATTTTTTCCCACATACTGTACATTCTTGTTGCTCCTCTATGCCCTACCTTTCTGAAACATGTCGATTTTTACAAAGTTCATCATTCTGAGAAGCGAAGCGTGCTCTGATTGGCCAGCTAGCCAGTGCATTGTGATTGGCCAAATACCTCAAGCGTGTGACGAAAATATTACGCCCCTTACCATATTGTGATGCCGTGTCTCAGTGTGATGACACAAAAACAATACCTGTCAATACCAATTAACTTAAGTCATAAGCGTCCTGACTTGGAATTTCCCCACTTTATAGAAACAGCCTCATTGTAGGCTACTCTTCCAGGTTCAGGAAATAATCCTCCGTAAAATGCACTGCACATACTCTAATATTTGGGTTGAACTGTTCTGGAACAGTATTGTGAATACAACTTAATCATTGATTTCAGCGAGAATAATAGCTCCGGCTTCTTTCTTTGTGCAAACATTTGGGCGGTGTTTTGCAAATCTTCCCACATCATGATGTAGACGTGGGTTTGAATGAGCCGTTTTAGGGGGCCGTGGTCGAGTCTTCAACTTTGTAAAGAATATTCTTATATATCTCTTTGGTTTTGAGACTTTAGTCTGTGCAACTTCAGGGATCTTATCTATGCACAAACAGCTTGTAACGCTCCAAAGAGAAAGGAAAACTTGAAATTGCATCATATGACCCCTTTAATGAATGTCCCAACTATAGTGCAATGTGACTTGACCCATTTTTTTTTTTACAGTAAATAACATTTCTACTGTTCAGATTTAATACCAGTAACATATAACTGTCTGTCTGTGCAGAGAGCAGTAACAGCAGCTCTAAATGACTCCATATGGAACTGCTGTCTGATGTTTCTTCTTTAACGCTAAGAATAGACATAAGAGTCCCTGCGCAATGATTGTTGTTCTCTTATGCTTTGCTGCTGTTTCCTTTTAGCTGAAGGCCCACTGATGGATCCTTTAGTGTCTAGGTTCACTAGTGTCTTTCCCAAAGGAAGACTTAGAAACCTTCATCTGAGGAAAGAGATGGATCTTTTAGCTGAGCTGTGGCATCATTAGATACTTTATAGAATGTGCTCTGACTAATCCTTACATTGCATACAGGGATTTTCGTCAGTGATTTCTCATGCTAAATTGCATCCCAAAACAGTGGAAACACCTCTTTCATTTATTGAGTTATTGTATTTTAATGGGCTTGGCTTTAAAGCATTTAAAGCTTGTGATTTTGCTGAGTCGGGCTGAGCTGAGGGGAGGCAGCTAGGCATTGAGATCAATGGTGTTTGAATCAGAAAACAGGGTTTAACCTTTGAGGGTTCAGCAAAAAACATCTCTAGACGTTGGAGAAAATAATGACTGCAAGGAAGTAATGGCTGTGTCCCACTCGCTGACTCGAAACAACTCGAATATGATCACTGTCTCACCCACCGACTGAAAGCTCGCCCCTTTCTGTCAGAGGTCTGTCACACTCACTAATTAAAGAAGGAAGAGGGCTGAAAGATTAAACGACTGCCTCTTGACATGTTTTATACCATTCACTGTCACATGTAGCTCACTGAAATATAAAAGTAACTACAGCATGGACATAAGTGATTATTTTAGACTATACTGTTATAAACATTATTATTTATAGCATATGAATTTTATTTTTCTTGTGCACAGAAAAAAGTGGTGTATAGAAACAGTTTTCACCTTGAAATTGGTAGTGAATTTAACAAATATTAATGCAAGTAACACATTGAATTAAACATAACATTTTGAAACTGAAATTGTACTTTCTTGTAAAACATATTACAATAATCCTTGCTTTATTTACAACTTTGAAAAAAATAATTTTTACAGTGTAATTTTGAGAGTTATATTTTCCAATTAACTTGTATAAAAGGAAGTTGGCTGTAGGCATAATTCGTTTAATTCTAATGAGTCATAGTAATATTTAACATTAACTCAATGATTGTGAAATATAAAGACTTTGTTCTGAAGATTATTTGGTGTCTTTTGAAGCTAGTAGAGATGCAGACTTTTAAGGTGAATATTTATATCATTTCATATTTATATATTATTTTATTTATTTATAAACGTATGTGTACATATGTATGTATCTCTCAAAAATGTAGATTCGATTTGATATTAGCATATATTGAAATTATATGAATTATTTAGTGGTGTAAATCTTTGAGTAGACAGTTTTGTTTTGATTTCAGCAATTTTTTGTATTTTGTTTTTATTGCAATGTTTAAACAAATAACTAGACAAATAAATATTAAATGACATAACATTTGGAATAGTAGTGCTTGTTACTATTTAATTTTATACCAAATTTATTTAAAAATATAGATGTTTAACCAGTGCATTGATTTCCTTTGACCAAAAACTGGATATGAAGTGTACAAGTTAGAGAAAGGAAAAGTTCCTCTGCTTCTTGGATTGGAGTATAAAACAAGTGATCTGAAAGGTTATGGTTTTACCTAATCGGAGAAGCTAAAGATACATCCCTGTTTTCTTTGAACTCTGGCAAAAAGAAGGTGAATTTGAGGAAGAAGGCGCCTGAAGATCACGAAGGAACAGCCGATGTGAGACCGTGTATCATCATCAAAGACAATAACTTTGAAGCCAGCTTTCACTGGGTAATAATTAGACTCAGTTGAGCATAACATTTTTCAAAAAGCTCGCTAATGACTTTATGTACAGCAAATTTAATTAAATGCCTAACCATTCACATCAGTTGGGAGAGGAATATGGAAAGTGTTCTCTCTACTCTAATGATTTGATATTTTGAAGAGAAAGTAAAAGTGTGGCCTTTCCCCTGTAGAGAATGACTTCGATAATAGCACCATTTAAGGAATGGAGATTATAATTGATGAATCATTTGCAGGACTTTGGTGTACATATTAAGGGATTATATTTATGTATGCAAATGAAGGTATTACACCCTATGGATGGGAGGGTCTCTTCTCAAAGCAGACATCAAAGTCTGGTACGGAGAGAATGTTAACTGCTAATTTGCACGCTAGCGTAATCTCTAGTTGGGTTTTCTGAAATGCTGATGTTATTGCACCAGCCAATATAAATGTTCCACTTAAACAAAGTGAAGTTATGTTGAAGTTAAGTGTACAGCATTGGCCTGTTAAAAGAGGTCAGGTATTTCAATATACATATTAGAAATGTTCATTCCCATTATTTTCAATGACGGTTGCTCATCTACAACATTTAGCCATGGACGAAGCATCCTGAATATTGTCATTTTTCTTTATAGACACACAGTTTAATTTACCCCTTTTATGTTGTAAACAGAGCAGCAGGTAAATAACATCACATCCTAATTAACATCAATGATTGGCTGATGACAATGTGCCCAGTCCCAAGCCCTTGACTAGTATATAACATATCCTTGCTCCAGGCTATTACACAAGCTACGATGCCAACAACAGCAGGCAGGATTGATTTTATTTTATGAAGTCTGTTATTTTTTATTTATTTGATCAAATAGTAACATTGTGATTTTTCCTCCAGAATTATTTTGTCATTTCAAAAGAACACTATTAATAATAATAATAATAATACAAAAAAATACATATATATATATATATATATATATATATATATATATATATATATATATATATATATATATATATATATATATATATATATATATATATATATAATATATATATATATGCACAGATTTAGCCCATACAGAGTATTTTTCTGAAATAGCTCATGTCTTCCTGCAGTAGCAGAACAGCACACGGGAGTGTTTCCTCAGCAGTGCATTCTCACTAATCCTCTCAGTCTACTTCCACATGCACACTCTGTCCTCACTGAAATATGCTAATATTAAGTTGAACAGGTGTAGGGGAGAAAGGCCAGCCTGTTTGGACACATTTACCAAGAGAAACAGACTCTTTCACACTCCTCAAGGTCATGCAGATGGAAGACACTTCCTGCGATTGAGAGATACAGTGTGACACGGGTGTGAGTCTGAGTCAGAGTCTGGCATGGGTCTCATAATGAGGGAAGCCTTTTAACAATCTATCATACACTTTGATGAGTGCATTTACTAATCAGTTCCATCACCTTTGTGCAACATATCTCAATATGTTTCATATTATTTTCACATGGAGGATGCTTTGAATTCTGAAAGATACAGTGCATTAATTTAAAGTGCATTAATCTCTTCTATAAAAATATCAAGGAAAAATGTATTGCTTTAAGACCTATTCAATTTCATACATATCAGGAGTGAATAAAACATGTAAAAGTTTGCAATCTCATTTTTGCATTTGTCAGATGCTTTTATCAAAGTTTTAGATACGTTGGGCTTCATTTGATCAGTTCATGCATTAATCAGTTCATATAGTTCATATGTATAAAGATGGAATTCCATTTATTGTGTTAAAGCAGCTGACTAATTGGGTTATTTGCTTATTTATGTTATAATTAGGTCAATGCATTTTGTAAGTTTGTTTATAAGAAAGTTATATTCAATGGGCTAGAATCTTATTTTATTTTGTTTTGTTTTGTCATTTTTGATAATCACTACTAACTTTTGATTAAATTACAAACTGATTTGAAATATTAATTAAGAAAAAAATATATAACAAGAGCAGCGCAAATTAGCGCCCTGCTTTAAGACATGCATTTTTGGGCATTAAATACCAGTAAAAATACCAGTAATTGGTTTGTAAATCACATTGCTTGAGTCATTGTAATACTCTCCTCCCATAAATTTTGCATCTGAAAGGGAAAATGCTACAAATGCATATTCAATAAGGTCAGGCATAAAAGATAACTGTCTAACTAATTCTTCACTGCGCGTCTTTAGTCAATCTTGACAGGACTATTTTAACGCCTAAATACAGTTTAGTAAATCTGTCCCATAATCGTCCTGTTTTCCTGCATGTCTATAAATAGCATGCGATGTATGTCACATATAACGTTTGTGCTGTGGAAACCAGAGCATGAAGCTTCACAGCGGTACACATCTGTCAGCCGTGTTCCCTTGAGGGATCTTTAAGTCCATTATATTGAGTGTTTGGCAATAAGAAAGCCTTATCTATGCTAATGAAAGTATTGAAATATACATTAAAATACTAAAAAAAGGTCAGGTTGTGCTGCTGCAAGGGTTTCCTGCTAAGTGCAGTCAAAGACGTTACAGTTTAAATATTATTCATATAGCATACATGGAGAAATCATGGGGCGATTGAGTCACTTGCATTGTCATAAAAATCGTCTGGTGGCCGTTTGGTAAACTGCCTATGGCAAGTCTTATTTGAAAATCCAATATTCCTCAGGAACACTTGTTTCGCATCATTAGCAATTGGATTAAGAATTCCCTTTGTGCTTTTTGCTGTATTTTCCTGTGAAGTATGATCTTTGAAAACATTTTTTTGTCTTTTTCTTTCTTTATTATTATTATTTTTTGAAGGTGGAGGTGTCTAATCTGTAAGGTATTTTGATATGAGCTGCTGCAGCAAACCTGAAGCGACAAAGATTTGAACTACAAAAGCAAATCCCCGCTGAGTCTTCATGCAAAGCCAAACCTGATGTGGAGAAGATGAGGATAAATGTCTTTAGTGAGGCAGATCGGACAGGTAAAGGGAGTGATCATCAGGTGTTTTTACAGCCAGAACATGAAAGCAGTGTAGATATTATAAGCCTGGCTAGCTATCTGTGTCTCACATAGATTATTTATCGGGATACGTTCACACAGATCAGATGTGTAAACAAATTAGCACATCTGCCGCCAGTGAGGCTTTGCTTTCATAGAGGAGATTTGGCGAGCAGGAATTACAGAATAACTTCCGTTAAATGTGCTTTTAGGAAACCGCTGGTTCTTAAAAACATTGGACATTTGGAAAAGCTGCAAAAGTGCAAGGCTGACTGGGAAATTTGAGCTGTTATAATGCCTGTGGATAAACTAGTAGAGCTTGGCGTTAACAACACCAAGGTCGTATGTTGTTCCCAGGGATAAAATAGATAGCTTGAATGCTCTGTAAGTCATTGTGAATAAGAAAATGGCTTAACTTGATACAAAGTTAACAATGGTTTTAGTATACAGTGACTTGAAGGGTTTTAAACTGTAAACATTTTGCTGCTGAACTTATAGTACTGTACATTTCACAATCTGAGATGCTTGTTCTGGTAAAAAAATAATAAAAATTTGGCATTGTTTGAATCAGTGCAGATTTGCTATTGTGGTTTCTTGTTGCAAGGACGGTCAGAATTTAGTAATGATGATTATTCATTCTCCCTCTGATCTTTAAATGAATATTGTATGATATATATATATATATATATATATATATATATGATATGAAACAATATATACAGGGCCGTATTAAAATAGGGGCTAGGTGGGCTGAAGCCCCAGGGACTGTGGATTTGCTGTAGAGTAAAGGAAAAGTAGAATTGATTGGCCATCAGGAGCACCCAGGCTTTTCCCGTTATGCCAATTGCCGAAATCCCACCACACCCCCACATATTGGTGTCTGCGCTATTTCAGTCCAAAAGATATGAGCGATAAAAACGCCTTTGTACTCATTTTCACTAGAGTTGCAGGTATCTTTTAATTGCCTCGGTTTTACAGTAGCACATGGGAAACAAACACTAAAAGCCAAGGGATGAAACAGCACTAAGTTACTTGATTAAACCGTGTAGCTCAAGAGAACAGCTGGACCACACCGGACCGGTTTCTCCTGCCCGACAGCGCTGACAACGACTGTAGCTCAACACTTTCACCACTCTATTGAAGTGATAGCTAATAAGCAGCCCTAGCCCTTGATCCGACACACATATGACACTTATATTTGAACAGTAAAGTCTCTGTGGTGAAGCTAGCGGAAACCAGATTGAATAGCACTGACCATGTAAACTGAAGTGTAGAGGTAAACTGTACAAAACTGTAAAGAAGCTATTTAATCCACAGCACCACACCTAGGCTATTTAACATGCAGTTACTGACACTATAGAAATACGGCATTAATGATACTTATATTAATGTCACAAAAGTTATTATAGGCTAGCCTACTTATAGCCTATTAAATATTGGGTAAAATAAATGCAATAAATCACTTTTATTAAAGTTTACTAACACTATACAGTCAACCCTGGATTCAAGAATGAGCTTTTCATTAGGGCAAATACAAAGGAGAATTTAATAAACTTTAATTGCAGAAAAATATGAATTCAGTAATTAAGAGCCTGCAATATAATGGAATATTAAAATTGTTAATTAAATGCATTTTAAGTATTCAAAAATATAATTAGTTTTCTTCTGTTATTTATTAATAAATAATGTATTTATTCCACTTGCCCTAACCTCAGCAACACATGAATGAGGGACTGTGTGGGGCAGATGGGCTGAATTTAGCACCAGTCCAGCCCTGATGATTCTCCTCTTCTAGGACCAGAAAGAAGACCTTCTAACAATACAACTATTTAAAGTAAACTCCTTAAGCAAGCTGTATATGCTCAAAAGTTGTTGCTGCTTCTGGAAACCTGTTTGCTTTGACTTCATAAATCTGGTGTTAATGTATTTATTATTTTAATGTGTTTTAGCCTCGAATAGTTAGTGTGTATACTCATTGTATCTCTGTGTGTTGGAGATTTAATAATACAAACAACAACAACAATGAATTGTTCCTGGGATAGAAAATGTGGCAAGAAAGGCTGCTATAAAGGGGGCCCTTAGGTTTGCTATGGCCCCAGGGCCCCTATGTGTTCTCAATCTGGGCCTGTATATATATATATATATATATTTAAACTGGAACTGCTAAACTACTTGATGCTATCTTACATTTGGCAGTTCAAGCTGCACATTCTGTAGAAAAACTGGCATTTTTCATTCATGTGAATAGGTTTTCTGCAGTGCATTTGTGGGGTTAAAGAGATGTTGAAGTAATCTTTTGTTACATGTAACTTTTTGTCGGTCCACTTTATTGTGTTTATCAAAGGTTAACTTTTAATTTTAACATTTAATTTTAATTGTAACTTTTTCTTATCTTTATATTAATAATTTGGCAATCCATCAAGCCCAGCTGACTACTCAATATGTTTTGAAATGTAAATATGCTCTGTCATATGCTAATCTACTTATGTTTTTTTAGCATAGTCATTATGGTTTCTGAACCCATCTTTGTTGGCATGAAGCTCTGCATTGTGAATGTTAGAGAAGGTCTTTACAGAATATATCATATTTTAAAGCAGATCTGTATAATTATTAAGTACTGTACACATCTCTTTTTTCATATTTTTAAACTGCAGAACTGATAATGAATCAGGGTGATTTCCACCTGCAGTCATCTTATGGTTTGCACCCAGTCTAGGTAACAGAGACTCATTATCTTCTGGAAAACTCTCTGGGGTCAGTGTTATTGCACAGCAAGACACCAAATTAAAGTTATCTGTCCTCAGCATTTCAGTATGATCTGTTGATATAATTAAAGTTTGGAAAGCTGAAGCTTGGGTAGTAAAATGAGGCGTAACTGCCTATTTGTTCAGATATGTCTATTTATTTTCATTTTTTATTTGTTCTTTGCAGCTGGATAATTTACTGATCTGGTATATTCAAAGATTGGCCTTTTGACATGACAAGATTCGAACCCGCATGAACGCAGCAGATCTTTCTACCCATCAGCATTTGCTCATTAAAAGAAACACGCATTTATCCGGAGGCCATCACCAAATGTGAAGAAAATGAAATGGCTTCATATGCATCGAATTCTTCATTAGGACAATGCACTTGGGTATAGAAACAATCCCGTTTTTCTGTTTCCCCCGGAAAGAAGTGCCTAATGTATGCAAATGCGTGCATCAGCCTTCAGGTGGCTCTAAAATTAAAATGTCCCTAAACAGGCGTATACAAGCACGTCTTATTCTCTTCCTCTCTAACTATTCTGAGGTCGTAAGTTTATAACACCACGCTATCGTTATCAGACGAGTCAAGCGGCGAGAGTTTCAAGGGTACAGTTGAGTCGAAGGGAATCCTTGCGTTAGGCCAAATATTCTGACTAACGAGATCTTTTGGGTGCCTCGTGGCAAGGTGTGCCATTTAGTGTCAGGATCCGCAGCGGCGGGTTCAAGGAGAACTGCTCTCACTGATTTATGAAAGAGGAGGAAGGATGTACCGTATCCTCGGCTCTTCGGCTATCGTTCCACATCCTCAGCACTGTTTTTCACCCAGGGAGAGTGCATTATGTGTGAAGAGCGGCGTTCACTGCGGGGTGAGCCCTTTCCGGTCAACAGAGGTGATTTCGAACACAAAAGCTCTTCGGGCTGTCTGGAGGAAGTCATGCGGTACATCCTGCATCCACTGTGAATCACAAACGCTCTCCATTCCAGCCAAATCGTCACCCTCACTGGCTGATTTGTCAAACAGAAGGGTTTCTTTCACCTGCTCTCTCTCCTTCCTCGCTGTCACTAGAGTCTCAGAGCTGCCTATTTGACAGTATTGATCTGTTTTTTTCGCCTCAGGACTGTCTACATGCTTGTAGTTTGATAGACTAGGCTCTGGGTTGGTTTTTAGTCAGGAGGTGTAGGAGATAAGCTTTTCAGACAGCATTCGAATAATCAAGATGGGATGAGGCGAGAGACATTTCGAAGAAACCCATGCAGATGCAGGGCTTCCTGATATCCAGGAATGCTCCTGTAAGGATTTGAGTCACATCCCTGAATATTGAAAACTAATTTTAATCTTCTTAATTGATTTAATGCAGTTTGCGGTTTAGAATCTAATTTACATTTTACACTATACATGTCAAGGCAGTTTAGCATATTCTCGAAATTTAGAATATTGGTAAACAATATCAAACCAATGCTGTTGAAATATATTTTTCCACCAGTATAGATACTTAATGGTTTTTATGTGAACTATTATGTAATACTTTTGTTGTTCCAACTCTTGATACATTTCTTTAATTTAAATTATTTAAAATGTGTTTATGTGTTTTATGCTATTTGCATTTTTGCCATATTTTATGTTAATTTTAAATCTTTTGTTATTCGCTATTGTTTATTTAAAATATTTTACTATTTTCAAAAATGTGGAATTTGCACAAGCTGTATGAACTGTTATTGTTTGGATATATAATGTATCTCTATATAGCTTCTTTCTTTCTGTTTTCATAAAATAAACAGTTCATTATAACACGTCTGTTCAAAAAACAAACAAATAAAGTGGCTATGTCAAATTAATTCATGAATTCATGCAGTTGTGGTTAGTTACACTAAACCGTTTCTTTTGTGAAAACAAAACATCTTCAGAAATACATTATAATATATTTCAGCCAACTCCTGCTCACAAAACGACATTAGAATCATGTGCAGGTTTGATTCGAGCATTGTACCAGCAGCTCTATAGACCCTATTAAGTATTACAAATAAAATATAGTCTAGCAAGGCTCAACCATTTTTTCACAGCTTTTTCTGTGAAGAACTAATACACACCTGAATAAACGAGTCCATAGAAATTAGCGCAACGATGTGACTCTCAAGAACGTTGGAATGTCTTAGAGAGTTCATAAATGTGACCTGTAATCATCCTGTTTTCCTCTCTGTTCACCTCTACCTACCTTTTTCTGCAAGTTTCTGTTCCTGTACAATAATAAGAAGTGATTTAGTGAGTTGGACTCATGTTGCGCTAGATGATTTCCTGTTATCTGCACGCCAAAGCCTCTCTGATTACTCAGACAACATAGTGAGTGAGGAAATCAAGCTAGAAAGTGTTTAAATGTGCCTCCTGTCCTGATGAATATACATTTCTCTCTTTTACACATTTCCTTTTTTAATTATTAGTCAGTCATTCATACCTGCATGGTAGCACTTGTTGCAGAAAAAACAAACAGACTGCATTTGTTCAAACTGTCTCCAGCTGCTGCAGTACACAATAACATATTTACTTATTTATTGTATTATTATTATGTTTTATACTACCATCACAATGACCACAATCACTCTATATGCATGTATTAACTGAGACTATGTAATTTGACCATTAATATCAATTATTAAACATTTATTTTATTATTATACAATTTTAATATACAATTTCAAACATATAAATGTACAATTCAATATATTTCAAAACTTTAAATGCACTATACCGTTCAAGTTTTTGGAGTTAGTCGTTTATTAAAGAAGTCTTCTATTCTCAGGCTGCATCTATGCAATCAAGAATATAATAAAACAGTAATTTCATGAAATACAATTACAATTTAAAGAAACCATTTTCTATTTCAATATATTCAAAAAAGTATAATTTATTCCTGTGATGACAAAGCTGAATGTTCATTATCATCACTCCAGTCTTTATTTGCATGATGAATTATTTAATTATGAATTATGCAGTGAATGATTAATATTATTATCAATATTTAAAACCGTTGTAACCATGTTTGGATTCCTTTATGAATAGAACGTTTTAAAGATCAGCATTTTAAATATATATTTTTTCATGTAAAAATCGTTACTGTCACTTTTTATCAATTGAATGCATCTTTTCTGAATAAAAGTATTAATTAACAGTGTTTTAAAATAAAATGTATTCTACATTTATATATTTTAAAGTTTATATTGATATTGTATTACAATTAAATAGTCTAAACTTTTTTGTGTGTGTACTGTTCATTAGTATTACTGTCCACATGTGTACATGGACAATTCTAATAAAACGTGTGACTAAACTTGAAATTGTTTTGCAATTTTCAGTTAAGCAGAGGTCATATTTTTATAATTCACCGAGAAAACAATAAATCCTGATTAATGTGTTCTGTGTGGCCAGAGGGTCTGTAACACAAGCTATTGATTACACCTCTCACCCTTTTGCAGTTGTAGTGAGAAGTGTGTGTGCTTCCCCTCCGCTTACTGGCTGGAAATGTATCACTGCAACCCCGTGCAAGATATCCAGCATCCATAATTGAGGAGCATTTGACAAATAGCTGGTATTTTCCATTTTCCAGCTGTGTATGCAAGTCTGTTTTGCAGGAGGAAGCTCACCCTGGCCACATCCTTGTGCAGAGAACGGATTCAACCTGATAATTTATCATGCAAATCATGTGACTTATTTATTTTCCACAAAGAGTGTCTGTGCTCAGAATGCAGAAAGAGAGAAGTTCCTCCAACTGCTGCTGAAATATATAAGGTCTGTATGTTCAGTTAAACTCTGAGTGGTCAAACTTTAGTCTGGGGAACAATTCTCATTATTAACTAATTACAACTTTTGCCTCAAACTCCTCATTTGCTGCTTATTAATGGTTAGTCGGGTATTTGTTGAGTTTTGGAATGGGATAAGATATGATCATGCAGAATAAGGCATTACTATGTGCTTTATTAGAACTAATAAACAGCCATTGCTGGTAATATGCATGCTTATAAGCAACGAGTTAGTAATGAGAATTTGTACCTAAACAACATGTTACCCAGTTAAAAAGTTATCTTGGATGTTTTAAAGTAGTTAGTTAATATTAACTCAACCTTTAAAGGCAAAATATTGACCAGGCATGCTGTTTTATAACATGGAGTTGCTAAATGCTCAGCAGAAGTGGTTTAGCCCAGTTCTGTCAGAATAAGTTCTCTTTACTGTCCTGCAAAACCTGCAGACATGTAACCTTGATCACGTTGCATGTCAATCAAGTACTGCCTCAAAATTCTCTTGAAGGTACACGATGGTTGAATGGTCTAAAACCTAAGATAGTATCAATCTTTATGAAATTGCTTTTAGAGTTTGATAGAGATTGTATTTAGCTATTAAAATAATTTTCTAGTTGATTCTTCTCATTCTTCTCTCTATGGCGATACAGTTAATTAAGATACAGTAATGCATTGTATTACAAGTTTATAAAAACATAAATGATACACAAATATAAAAGGTATATGCAAATAGAAAACAAATATAGATTATGTAATAAAATCGATGTATTAATTGTTTGTTTGTGAGATTTACCTTGGAATAAGAGGGAAAGGCAGATTGACTAGTTGTCATTCCTCATCTTTAACATTATACAAGAGAACATGATGTTCCCTGTGCAGCTCTATGACGTTTCTAAATGGATACATTTAAAAGGTGTTCTGGAGAGGTCAGATTTATCTCCAGCTGTCTAACAGGAATCATCTGTACACTGTTGATGCCTCATGCTCAGTCTAAATGAGTTTAACTGGACAGTATGTATAAGGATGTACATCATGGAATTGAATGGTTACTTGTTATGAAATAAGAGATTTACGGTGTGCATAAACCTCTTTCAGAACAAGTTACCATTTCATTCCATTGTCTATTAAAAGTTGAACCCCTGTGAGCTGTCTTGTCATAATAAGGATGAGGAGCATTTTTTAATTATATCAAGGGATCCTCCCAAGGACACACAAATAGTATTTTTTTATCTCCCTCACATTCATTCTATCATCCACTTCCTGGCATGATCATTTATTAGAAGAGTGCTCTCACTTGATTAAAAAATGATTTAGTTGAACATCTCGAATCTAGAGACACTTTGACTGCTTTATTTATTTATTTTTTAATGACTTCCCTGCAAGAGCTGTCACAGGTAGAGCATGTGATGGTTCTCTTAAAGGGATAGTTCACATAGAAATGCAAATTATGGACTTACCCTCATGTTGCTTCAAACCTTTTTGACTGTCTTTCACATAAAGACAAATTCTAAACACTTATAATTTTGTCTGTTTCTCATACAGCGCTATTGTATGACTTCAGAAGACATCAGGACCACTTTTATGGTGCTTTTTGTCCTTTTGAAGCCTAAAAGCCTCAGTCCCTTTTCACTGTAATTGCTTAAAGAGCAACCAGTACAATTCCTTATTTTTTCCTTGTGTGTTCTGCAGAAAGAAGTCATGCGGGTTTGACACGGCATAGGGGTCAGTAAATTATGACAGGTTTTTATTTATTTGTGGTGGACTATTACGTGAAGGGTTTTGTATGAAGCCGTGGTGGAGTTGCATTGACTTAAGACATCAGCCAATAACCCTGACCACTATAAGAGCGGACATCACTCAAAGCTTATTGCGAGTTAGCAAATGCTGGCCTGTGAAAGAGATGACAAGCATGAACTAAATAGGATATTACCTCAGCTGAAGGAGATTGAGGACTGCTGTAAGACATTAACTTAAACTGTCAGGGCACAGACTGATCAATATACTGTACTGATCCATTGGTGAGCAAGTGATATAATGCTAAATATTTGTACATTTTCAGCAAACTTTCATTTTTGATTGAACTATTCCATTAAACATATCAGATGCCCACTTTTAAAATAGATAGTTTGGCTGGGTTCTATGTTTTACCCGAATTTGACAATACAAAAAATGTCTTGAGCAAAATGTAGTCAATTATGTTGTTAAGTGTATAATCATTCAGTATGACTAATTCCTGATGAACGCACTGGTGCCTTTTTCCTGTGGTAGCCGTCGCATCATCCAAGTGGACGCTGCACACTGGTGGTGATTGAGGAGAGACTCCACATGATTGTAAAGTGATTTGGGTGTACAACAATACACAATAAAGCACTATATAAATGCTTCATTCATTCATTCATTCATTCATTGAATCCAGTACAATGCAAATAAGCACATTTGCAATTTACAAGTCTGCCTAAACATATCACCCTCTTCCCAGCATGCACTCTGGCATAAATAATCAATATAGTCACATAGTGTAATTGTGTTGTTTATACTGTTGTTGTTGATTTTGTGTTGTAATGTCAGAAATGTTTGTTTGTCTACTTAAAATGACATTGATTGTTACTATTGTTTTTTGATTTACCAACTAGCAATGTTTCATGAGTGCTCTATGTATAATAATAATAATACATTTTATCAG
This sequence comes from Gymnocypris eckloni scoliostomus, assembly GCA_027564155.1. Taxonomy (NCBI): domain Eukaryota; kingdom Metazoa; phylum Chordata; class Actinopteri; order Cypriniformes; family Cyprinidae; genus Gymnocypris; species Gymnocypris eckloni. The sequence goes on along the minus strand of CM050430.1, from coordinate 24,302,130 downwards.
CATAGTTTTAATGAACATTATAATATTATTGTAGAAGATTAGAACAAATACAAATATTAATGTAACTTTTTATTTTTGCTGGGTTGATTTTTTTTCTAGCTCAGTCTCCAAATATATTTTGTAAATTATATTTCCTTCTTCCACTTATCCAGGGTCGGGTCATGGGGGTAGCAGTTTAAGCAGAGATGCCCAGACTTCCCTTTCCCTAGACACTTCCTGCTGCTTCTCCGGGGGGATGACAACAAATACAAATATACAAATTAAGATAAGATGAGCTTTATTTGTCACATACACAATTATACAGAGTATAATGAGGAGTGAAATGTGTTCTCTGCATTTAACCCATCCAAGTGGAGCAGTGGGCAGCCAACATTGCGGCACACGGGGAGCAGTTGGGGGTTCGGTGCCTTGCTTAAGGCTCTCACCTCAGTTGTGGACACTTCCTGCCAGAGCCGGGATTCGATCCCACAACCTTGGGTTACCTCGGGTTTCAAGTCCAACGCTCTATCCATTAGGCCACGACTACCCTCATGGAGAAGATACCGAGGCGTTCCAAGGCCAGTCGGGAGACATAATACCTCCAACGTGTCCTGGGTCTTCCCTGGTGTCTCCTCCCGGTGGGACGCGCCCGGAACACCTCCCCAGGAAGGCATCCAGGAGGCATCCGGAAGAGATGCCCGAGCCACCTCAACTGGCTCCTCTCGATGTCGAGGAGCAGCGGCTCTACTCTGAGCTCCTCCCGAGTGACTGAGCTCCTCACCCTATCTCTAAGGAGCGCCCAGCCACCCTGCGGAGAAAGCTCATTTCGGCCGCCTGTATTCGGGATCTTGTCCTTTCGGTCATGACCCACAGCTCATAACCATAGGTGAGAGCAGGAACATAGATTGACCTGTAAATCTAGAGCTTCGACTTGCAGCTCAGCTCCTTCTTCACCACAAAAGACTGGTACATCGACCGCATTACTGCAGAATAAAGCCGATCCATCTGTCAATCTTCCACCAACCTGAAGTGGGAAAGCCACCTTTTTCCGACTGAGCACCATGGCCTCGGACTTGGAGGTGCTGATTCTCAACCCAGTCGCTTCACACTCGGCTGCAAACTGTCCCAGTGCATGCCGAAGGTCCTGGTCTGAAGGGGCCAACAAGAATACATCATCCGCAAAAAGCAGAGACAAATTGTGTGGTACCCAAACCGGACACCCTCCGGCCCTTGACTGCGCCTAGAAATTATGTCTTAAAAAATTATGAACAGAACCGGTGACAAAGGGCAGCCCTGCCGGAGTCCAACATGCACTGGGAACAAGAATGACTTGCTGCCGGAAATACGAACCAAGCTCCTGCTCCGGTCGTGCAGGGACTGAGCAGCCCTTAGCAACAGGCCCCGGACGCCATACTCCCAGAGCACCCCCCACAGGACGATTCGAGGGACACAGTCGAATGCCTTCTCCAAATCCATAAAACACCTGTGGATTGGTTGGGCAAACTACCATGCACCCTCCAGCACCCTTGGAAGGGTATAGATCTGGTCCTGTGTTCCACGACCTGGACAAACTGCACTGTTCCTCCTGATTCTGAGGTTCTACTAACAGCCGGATTCTCCTCTCCAGTACCCTGGCATAGACTTTCCCGGGGGACTGTGATCCCCCTGTAGTTGGAATACACCCTCCGTCCCCCTTATTAAATCATATTTGATGTGCATAATTGTTAGAAAATGCCAAAATCATATAAATCAGGGTTCAAAACTGAATTCAGACATATTCTTAATGTTTTATGGATGGATGGATAGATCTGAAATGGAAACAATGAAAAAAATAGACATTTCTAGTAAATTTCACAAAGAAACAAGTAACACTGTTGAAGTAGAAAGACTGAAATCCTTGTTAATTAATTCTTGTAAAAAATATTCTCCGTGATCATTTTATTCACAACTTTAAAAAAGAATGAAAGCATATAATATTTACTTTGTTGTTGACCGTGATGTTGACAGTCAATATTTTTTGAGGGTTAAAGCCATCCTTTTACTCACCTTGCCTTTTCTTCAGGCTCGATTTTGTCCCTATAAAAGTGATTCATGGCTTTGAAATGACCATTACACTTGTGCTACTATGGAACATGTTGCTGTAATGTTCCTATTTGTAATGTTTTTGAGTGTGTAGGCAGCTCAGGATTCAAAGTTTGTGTATGACAAGGCCATGGGACTGTTGAGAATAATGTAAAACTTTTCAATTCTTTAGACAAAAGTTGAAAATTTCATCTCTGTTTCCCATCGGTACTGAAAGACATTTCAAGGGTACGAATGAATGTCAGAGAAAAGCTTTCCAAGCTACAACTGCAGCAAATATCAGAGAACCGGCCATGAACTGGCTTCAAAGACAATCCCTCAAAGAGATGTTGTGTTTGACAACACCGTGTCTGTTTTTTTTTTTTATCCATCTTTTTGATTGACAGTGTCATCACTTTGAGAGTAAGTCATAACTGCAACATGTCAGCTCACCCAGCATATGTATGCATTTATACGAACACATTATTTGCTCAACCCCCCTCCATATAGAGCGGCACACTAAGTCCTTGTGTCTTGAGATGTTTTATTCTCTTCAATCTTGGGTATTCAGATGGACAAATATGAGGATTACTTTGAAGAGGTGTTTTGGATCAATAGGCTTTGGTCAACCTGTTTTTACTGATTGTGACCTATTCCACACTTCCAAAGTAAACCAAGGTGACAATTATACATCAAAACAATGCACAATGTTTCGATTTGTAGGAATTAAATGTCTTTACGATAACGATTGGGCTAATTAAATAAATAAATGGATAAAAGGGAAGAGAGTTAGCATGTGTCCAAAGCAAGTCCCAGGTAACATGGGTCAATTTAGAAATGCTTTTTAACTGTTTAAGAGATAAAGTTAGGAATACATTCTATAAGTGATATACATAATGGAAGCAATACTTGACATTTATTGTGGCAAAACTCTTAAATGACCATTTCTTAATGGGCCATGCATATGGAAGCTAGCAAATTATAGCATTACTTTGCTAAAAGTATTATACTTTTTAATGAATCTTTATTGTGTGTTCTCCTCTTTATATGTGTTGGGAATTCCAAAAGGCTCTTGTTCAAATCAAGTCTTAAAATCATGGACTCTTGATATTTGCCACAATCCCCTCGACAAAAGCTTTAATTGGAAATGTCTGTTGAAGGAACAATCTCAGCTAATTTCATGATGGCAGAGTCAGCCCATCCTCAAGCTCTTATCTCTCTTTTACAGCCTCTCATCCACCTCTTTTCATCAGCTCGAATAGGCATGATTTGTTTTTCTGTTGATTTATTTGTTTAATTTAGCTTATGAACTGTTGCATTATGTACCCCTGCTCAGATCCAAAAATTGTGCACTGGGAAAGGATCCCAGGTCCTGGAATGGCATTTGCATTGATTCCCCAACTTCAGTGCATCATTATGCAAAGTTTGTTTTAATTAAAATGAGTGTTTTGAAGAAACTAAATAAGCTCAACTCTACTAAATGTTTGTAGTGTGACAGTCATTGTGGTGAAACTTTAGTTTGGTAAACAATTCTCACTATTAACTATTAACAATGAAGTTTGCCTCAATAAACTCCTAATGTGCTGCTTCATTAATAGTTAGTAATGTAGTTTTTAAATTTAGGTATGGGGTATTAAGGGATCTAATGCAGAAAAGGTATACATATCTGCTTTATAAGTACTAATATACAACCAATAAAACAAAGTATTACCATAGTTTACTAAATAGTATAGCCTTTCCTTCCCTTAACCTTTTTCTTCTTCTTCAGTGATTAATGACATCTTGTGAAATGCTTTTTAATATGCAGTTTTTTTTATTCGTAGAGTTAATATACTGGTGTATTTTAAAATGATTTGACGATTCATTGTAGGCCCTTCTTAAATGTCCCTGCGATGCATTTATCTTGTTCTGTATGTAGCAAGATATTTAGCACATTTCATTACTTCATTATGTTTATTAGTGTAAATGTGTTTACTTTTTTCTATTTGTATTTTCTGTTTTCAGTACACTTACTAGCATTGAGTTGTTTTTAATGTTACCTTGTCATATTTTTGAGTTTTATTAGGTTTGTTTTTAGATTTACATTAAGTGTAAATGTAATAAACAAGTTGCTTGTTTTATGGTTTTATTTGGCAATTTTATTTACACTTACATATTTTCCAGTTTTATTGGATGTTTTAGTGAACATTATTTTACGTTAGTATGTTTTCTAGTTTTTGTAGTTGTGTCTACTTTAGTGGGTTTTATAATTGAGTTACTTTTAGTGAGAATCTTTCTGATTTCTTGTTTTACAAGTTGTTTATTATATAAAATGTATGTTTACACTTCCCATTTTTAATTATTGCGTAAGTTTGTTTAGACTAGAGAGTTTTGTTTGTTTGTTTGTTTTTGTTAGTGCAAATTTGTTTATAGTATTCCTGCTGAATTTGTTGAATTTGCCGTCACCTGAATTGAAACACTCACTGTGTTTGTGTCAGATTGCTTTGACTGCTTAATAGAATCCGTTACGAAATTGGAAAAAAGTTAATCACATTAATCGCATTAAAAATTGTATATTTAAATACAAACGCATGCATGTATATATTTAAGACAAATATTTTATGTTTATATATTAAATAAACTTATATATAATATAAAATATAAGAATATAAATATATAAATTCATATACATTTTTCAAATGTTTTCAAAATACATACATGCATGTGTTTGCATGTATAAATAATACATATACACAGTACACATACATATATTATGTAAACAAAAACTTTTATTTTGGATGCGATTAATCGTTTGACAGCACTTCTTTAAATGTTTAAGTTGATTGTGGCTTGCTACAGTTTCCAGGTAAATTATCCAGCATTGTTATACTGTACACAAGTACATTAATCAGTACATCTTTGATTGCACATTGATTTGACATTGCAGGCATCACACAAAGGTTGTTCAGCTACTGTATCTTTTAAGAATCCATATAATCTTTCTTCTGTACTCTTTTGACTGTGCAATGACAGCTAAACAGTATTATTACCACAGTCCACTGTATATTTATAGGCACATTCTGCCTCCCACGATCAGGTTATTGTAAGTCGGCGCGTTCAGAAACTGTAGAGTTGTGAGTACTCAACATCCAATCATCGAGGCCGTATCTCAGCAAAGCTGACACTAATGCACCATCGGATGAGGAAAGTGACACACGATAGACCGATATCAGCATGCCCCCGGGCTAAGATTGTGGGGGCTCATGCGCAGACAGGTCTGAAACGGGCCAAACATCCCATAATTAGATCTGCGGTGGAGAAGGAAATGGCCTCATCGTCTGATCGGATAACTGGAGAGCATGGCAGAGAGATTAGAGCTGTGTAATGGTGAAGCCATCTCGCTTAACACAAGCAGCCGAGCTGTGATAGACTTGCCAGTCCGATCAGATAGCATCTCATAAACGGTGCCACAGATGGCAGCGCTAGAGGTGAGGATTGCAAACTGATGGGACACATGCACAGTCATGTTGGGGCTGTTTCATTAAGAAACCTGCCACGGCGGGACGATGCACTGCCTAATCTCGTTTACTGAGTGTTCTTAAAAGGTTTATGAACAGTGATTACTTTGGCTTCTTTGAACTGCCTGCTAAATGGCCTGAGCGTTTCTATGGCTTCTTATGTTCTGTATGATTTTTACAGTGTAAGGTCCACAAGTAAATAAGGGCAAATTATTGAGTCATGGAAATTAGCTGCCCACTCTGGTTTAGCTGCAAGCAATTTTACATTGACCTTTTTAAGCTGCATGGGCATTTTATATATAGCCTACTTGTACATTTACAGTCGATAATTTGGAATAATTAAGATTTATAATGTGTGGTTTTTTTTAAGGAAGTCTCTAATGCAAATAAAGGCTGCATTTATTTGATTAAAAAGGTTAAATTATGGTTTTCTATTTTAATATATATTATGTATTTATTTATTTGATATTTTAATTTTAATATTTAATATGTATTTAATCCTGTGATATAAAGCTGCATTTTCAGAAGCTGTGATTCCAGTTGCATGATCCTTAATGTATTAATTAATTCATTAATTCATTCATTTATTCTAATATGTGGATTTGCTGCTCAGCTATTATCAGTTTTGGGCTGCTTAATATTTTTGTGGAAACCATGATGCAGTATATTTTTATTTTTCAAGTGCTGCATCAAAAATAGTTTTCAACACTATTAATAAGAAAATTATTGTTAATAAGAAATAAATATTACATAATTGTACTAAGTAGCAATATGCATTCTATAAAAAAGCTACCATGCTCAAATCTGCTCCTCATAATGAGGCCTTATGTACAGTATATGAACTGCTCATTAAATAAATGCTAGGCCATGAGCAATTTAAACATCCAAGTGAAAAGATAGAGTACAGAGAGAGTCAAAGGACAAAGGTGAGGATTTTGAGGGCAGAGCTGCTTATTCTAAAACCAGCTAATGAGGTCTAAAGCTGGAATGCAACTTAAAGACTTAAGAAGATAAAATACATTTTGAGTTTAAACATCCCAATAGGACCATACCCAGATATTTTAACAAGGTATTTCAAAGGATAATTCCATAAATCTATTAAATACATTCATGAGTTGGACAGTGTTTGTAGTAAAATAAGTTTAGAAGATTAAACTAGACTATGGTGATTCTTGCCTTAGCAATCAACATTAATATTTTTGTGTTACCTTCAGGGTACAGCATGTGGCTTTTGTGCACCAAATGGAATGTTTTATCAACAATTTGATACATGTATTCAGAAAAGATGCATTACATTGCTCAAAAGTGACTAAAAGATGCTATAAATTTAATGAAATGATGTTAAATGCTAAATTTAAAAATGTTACCAGCCTCAAACTGTTGAAAATTAGTATACATTGTCCTCATCTGTAAGTCGCTTTGGATAAAAGAGTCTGTTAAATGACAAAATGTAAATATATGTAGAAATTGATATTTAGCCTAAATTTTTAAAGGGATAGTTCACCAATAAATGGAAATTGTCATGTCATAATTTACTCACCCTCAAATTGTTCCAAACCTGTATGAATTTATTTCTTGAATGTAAATGACAAACTCACTCCATTGAGTTCAATGATGCAAGATGCTCAACTGAGCAAATGTTGATAGAGCCACAGTATTTACACTTTTCATGGAAATCAGCTTGCAGATAGCTCTCTTAGAGTTGTGTCTGCATATTAAACCGAGAGAAGAAAGTTTGTTCAACAGTTTTTCAATTACACACATCACTTTTCAATTCAATGAGAAATTATGCTGCAAGTTCAGCCTTAGCAGTGCCTAGAGTGCACTTTTCCTGACGTCAGACAGATGTGAAAGATTCGGTTATATAATTAGTTTCCACTCACAATTAAGTATTTTTACAATCCCCTCCCTGCTGTTGATGTGGTTTGGGGAAAAATGGAGAAGTGGTGTGTTAATTGAGCATGTGCTTGGAGAAACAGTGATGTCATACATATTTAACCGTCTCCTCCTCCTCCCTTGCTCCTCTTATCATCTCTTTCTCCAGTTTCACTTTCAGCTAATGAGCCGGCAGCGGAAGTGATTGTCTTATCGTTCTCATTAGCACTGGGCCCCTTTCTTCTGAGTGCTTTAACTCAATGATTTTGTTGCACCAGGAGAGCTGCTTGTGTGATTTGACTCCGGTTTGATGACGGAGGGTGAGCGGGGTCTGAGATGTGGACCGGAGGCTCCGTGAAGTTAATGAATGAGGATATAGAGGATATAAATGATCTGGTGACACTGTAATTATACACCCAGCCCCTCCTACTTCATCAAACTTCTCTCTCTGTAACTCTGCATCAAATCCATGCAACATTTTCAGGCACACACATCTGATGGCTGTTACAAATATTAGGACATTAGGCAATGAAAAGCATCGTTTTACCTATTTTTATATTTTACTATGTATGTATGTGTATATACACTGAACAAAATTATAAATGCAACACTTTTGTTTTTGCCCCCATTTTTCATGAGCTGAACTCAAAGTTCTAAGACTTTTTCTATGTACACAAAAGGCCTATTTCTCTCAAATATTGTTCAAAAATCCATCTAAATCTGTGTTAGTGAGCACTTCTCCTTTGCTGAGATAATCTATCCACCTCACAGGTGTGGCATATCAAGATGCTGATTAGACATCATGATTATTGCACAGGTGTGCCTTAGGCTGGCCACAATAAGAAGAGAATTTGGCAGTAGATCCAACCGACCTCACAACCGCAGACCACATGTAACCACACCAGCCCAGGACCTCCACATGAAAATATCCCAGTTCTTGCATGGCCAGCATACTCACCAGACATGTCACCCATTGAGCATGTTTGGGATGGTCTAGATTGGCGTATACAACAGCGTATTCCAGTTCCTGCCAATATCCAGCAACGTCGCACAGCCATTGAAGAAGAGTGAACAAACATTCCACAGACCACAATCAACAACCTGCTGAACTCTATGTGAAGGAGATGTGTTGCACTGCATGAGGCAAATGGTGGCATTCGGTAAAAAAACAAAAAAAATACTATGTTTCTTTTCATTTTTTTTGAACAGACAGTAGTGCAAAATATTTTTCCACAAGACCACAAATCTAAACCTATTGTAACTGCAAGCTAGTCTGTTTGAAAGGCAACCTCTGAAAACAATTGATTTATAAATAAGCAGGCACATTTTTAATTTGTTTCTTTTTTTGAGAACATTTTAATGGACTTTAATTATTTTAATATTTATTTTGATTTGTCTGTTTTCTAACGAGGGGAGACATGTTTGGCATTCATGCAGTCATTAAAGCTATATAAATTATTATTATTATTTTGTATATATATATGCATCTGTTTTTAGAAAACTAGTAAGTAAATTATTTAAAACAATTATTATTATTTTTTTTTTTGTTACATTCTTTTTTTGAAGAAGATTTGCCTTTATTATATGAACCACCACTGGTCAGAAACCCAACATTGTTAAATGAGCACAGTTTCAACTGGAGGCAGAGGACTGGATGAAGTTTTGAGTTCACAGTAAATTGAACGCTTTTATGTCAGAAGATCAAGGAAAACGTGAACACCGGCAGACATTGTGTTGTTGTACAGCATGTTGTATCTGAAAACAATTTCCTTTCACTCATTTTTCCTCTGATATTCCACTTCCTCTCTGTTGTTCTACATACAATCTCTCTTTGCCACTCATGGTTTTGCCAATACACTGTTCTTTCTCCTAGTCTCTCTGTTGTCCTTTTATTATGTCACTCTGTTTCCCACACTGCCCCCAGTAAGTGTCAATTTGCGCTCTCACTCTCGGCGCTTCTTTCTGGTTTCTCTCGTCCCTCTATAACCCTAATGAACAGCGATGAAGGGAGTCGTGTTATGGCTGGTGTCGTGTCAGTGAATGCATCGTCTCCGTTCTGACAGATCGCCCAATTAACCTTATTTACCACTATTTCCCTTCATCCTTTAACAAGTTCCTCTGGGCTTTTCCCCCTCTAATGACCAGGTGTCTGAGATGAGGGCTTGCCGCGTTATGACACCCTACGGCCTGACTCGCCATTATTCAGGTGCTCAGGCTGCAGATCACATGCTCCTACGAGCACATTATTGTTTTTCCATAAATGTTCACACCAGAGGCAGAATCACGCGTCAGGGGGAATTACGTTGAGGTTAGCTCCAGTTGCTGTCTGAACTGATGCTTAATTTTAAAGTGCGGATTATAGTACATGCAGATTTTCTGTCTGTAATGATTTCAGAAGTGGGTGTGAGGCTTTTCAAGCTCGTAATGAAGGGGAACAGGGGAGGTGGTGACAGAAAATCAAGACGTGGGTGTTGTTAGCTTTGGCATCACATCAGCAAAACTTCTGAATAGAAACAGCCATTGTGTCTCTCTATTGCTAAGCAACATCAGCCTTAATATTTGTGTGACCTCTAATGAATACCATGGGACTTTGTGCAAGGTAAACATACCCAGTGCATGACTCTATACCCCCTGCTCATTAACAAGCACTAAAAAGTATTGACATTTTTTCTGCCTAATTGGTTCAGGAAACAATTATTCTCATTTTCTTGTTCTTGTTCTTCTTTTTTAGATCCATTGTGCAGGGCACTGAGTAACTGAAGTGAATATCTTTATAAAGGTTTCTACATATGTAGAATGTTGCTGTTGCTGATAAATCAGTGCTCCCATGCAGAGATGTGGGCTAAATTCAATCTTCTTTGCTGAGTGGGAACCTGCACCTCTGCAGCTGTGAATTCCACAGAGGAGAACGTCTTCAGTATGTGGGCTTTAATTACAGCTCACATCTTTTCGGAGGTACAACCTCCATTTTCACACTCGAAGACAGATTCTCTGTAGTCCCAAGGAGACATTCGGCTGTAAAACGTCAAAACGTTTTTCAAATTGAATTTATTTTATTATTTTCAATTAAGATAAATGAAAATGTATAATGATTATATATACATTTTGAAATGAAAAAATAAAAATAAAATTTGCTCGGTTTCCATTTGACTTGGGTTTATTTATGGTGCAGTAGTGAAACTGGAGTGGACTTTCCTGCCTGCTGCTTTTTTGGTATGAGTTTGTGTGCTCTTTACTCAATAGCTTATTGTTCATTCTGGTCAGGTTTGTGTCGAAGCACAAACACTCTTTCTCTCCCCTGGAAGTCCCGTGTGTCAAATGAATCGGTGGCAACTGAGGGAAGTGTCTCCATCTATGAACAGTCACATCCTGTGGAGATAGCAGGGCAACCCAGAGTAGGTTTCTCTGTCAGAGTTCAATTTGCAGACTAATTGGATTCACTTTTTCAATGGTCATACCTGACATACACAAATTACTGAGTGAAAAGGGCTCCGACTCAAATCGGTTCTGCTATTACTGCCTGGAAATTGCTAAAATTGTCTCAAAGGATTAAGCCTGAAGAGTGTATGTAAAGTGTCCTATGGCATACGTTTAAAATTAATAACGATGGCTGTCCTGTTCCACACATCTACTTGATACAGCAGTCTCCATTTCAATGACTTTAAACCTGAAAGCAGCCTATTTTATTTCCAACTAGTATAAAACTTTGAAAACGTATTTGATTGTTTTTGAATCACATGAGGGTCAATATCTGAATTGTAATTTTAGGTTAATTATTTATTTAAGAAAGTATGGAGTCAATTTTGATCTCATTTAGACTTCATTCTTGAATATTTGAGTAGTTTGTGTTATTTTGGAATTGTGTAATCAAACCTGCAAGCAGAAATATGGCACTCATTTGATGAAGAAACCGTCTAGAATGACTCATTTAGAAAGGGAGATGTGGCGTCATTGCTCTGGTTTCACTCACTTATCTGTCTAATAAGCAGAGAAGGAAGCAGGCATCTGGGAGGAAGTTTCTCAGTTCAGGAAGTCCATTTTAGGAAGTGATGTGGTGGCGATCACGCACAATGGGGGGGGTATTCGATACTCAAGCTGCCGAGGGGACTGTCATTTTTAAGACGATGTATTTTACCTGGCTAGTCAAATCTAATTTGTAATAATTTTCTCACCATTTTGATCTAAAGCATTTACTTTTTACGCAATTTAATTTTTTAGAATTGATGGAATTTAAAGACCATCAGTTCACTTTTCATCATTTTCTTATGTATTTAATTGGTGCACATTTTTCAATGGATTTATTTTTATTTTTTGTTAATTAAAATGTTTCAGATATAAAGATTTAAAGATATAAATATGGACATTACAGAGCCTGTTCATCTTGAAATATATTTATAGTGTTATAATTACCAAAATATATGTTGATGATAAGTCACACTTTATAATGATTTGTTATTTTATTATTTTTATTACAGCTGTAAAGTCATTTGTCAGTCAGTTAAAATCAAACGTGGTTTCATCTTAAACTCATTGTACTTTTTTATTTCTTTATTTCCACATTTATTACTGCAGGCCAAACTGGGTAGCATTGTATCATTATCATTAGTTATTTACTGTATATATTTTAATTAATTAATTAATTAATTAATTAATTAATTCATTCATTCATTCATTCATTCACCCAGCACCAGTGCTCAATATGCAAATATATAGATAGAGAAATGGAAACTGCCTGTAATTTTCTTACAAAAATTAAAATAAACCTAGTGTCCCTTATTTTCCTCTCCCATCTCAGGGCCGTAGCCAGCTATTTTCATGTTCAAAACAAAAAATGTTCTCTGAATGACAAATTTGCAGTTAAACTCCCCATATGAATGCTTGCATGACATGTATAATTCAGTTTAGACAGTTTGCAAGAATGTTTAGTGTCCGTGATGTGAACATGATCACTGCGAGACGCTGGCGGAGTAAACGAGGCTCGAGGGAGTTGTGAAATCAGCCTTAAATCAGTCTTGAGTGTGAGTGCAGGTGCAGCCTCCGTGTTGCCAGATCCAGCTATTATAAGCATTTTGGACTTGTCTTGTGAACATTCTTCCTACCCTACCCAAGTCAACTAATACAATTAGTTATATATATATAAACATTGCACTCAAAAGATGTAGCAAGGTACTGTGTGCAGATCTAAAATAAGCAATGTCAATAGCCCATTATAAATGAAGTAGATTTAATATGGTGTTCATTGTGTGTTATATATAATCATACTCTTAAAAGTTAGAACACATTATAAGGTTTTTTATAATTCATTATGCATTTATTATGATGCTTTAAGGATACCCTTATAATGTATTATAAATACGGACTTCATAGAAAGTGTTACCCACAATTCTTTAACCCCCCCACACACACACACACACACACACACACACCTCCGGACATCACTAATCTTCAAAGCCTGCTACGGCCGTGCCTGCAGTATGTGTTGCTCTCAATGACCTGTAAAGACAAAACCAGACAGCAGACATTTAGTTTTTTTTTCTTGTATCTGTCACAACACACAGCGATATATGACCACAGGTAGTTCCCCATGTATCCTTATCTTACCCTTCTCCTTTTCTGTTTTTGTTTCTTATTTCCCATTTGAGTTGTTCTTGGTTTGTCTTCTAGAATGCTCAGGTTATATATCCTACTTCATGTGATTGCTCGGATCAACACTTGAATGACATACTGTATCATAGAATTGCTTTAATGCAGAAAATAGATCTCTGCATTAATATGTCACGGTGTAAATTATGCACAATATATCATTTAGATTACTGGTGCTGCTTCTGCTCGTGACGTCTGCACAGAGATCAGTAGATTCCTAAGTTTGGGTCAATTGGTTCTTGTTGAAATTACTCTTGAGACATTTCAAGATATCGTCAAAGAAAGTACCATGAAAATTCATTAATTTGATTGGCTCTCATGTGGCCAATTGTCATGCACCATGTTTCAGTGTATCTTCATAATAAGATTTTAGTGTGGCACTAGAAAGATTTTCCGTTATTCAGATGAAGCCACTTTTGTGTATCATTCATGATCATATTTCCTGCATTATTTAAACACAATAAAATAATGCTAAGCCAAGCCTGAAGAGTATCCTACAATGATGTAGGATAAACGTCTATACAGTGACATCTGCTTTATGAGACTACCTGTCAGCGGAAATATAAATGTAGGTAATAATATGACCATAATGTAAAGCAATATATGGTTGAGGTTCCAGGTCTCCTGTGTAAATCCCCCTCACATCAAAACATCTGAGAATCTCTGATAACCCACCACCAGACAGTTTTCTTTTGCTCTAATTTCTGCCGTGTCCTCTGGACACAACTGCACTCGTCATTCTCTTTCCAAAATTGAAGTTCCACATTCTCTCTTGGGTGTCTCACGTCTTCCTCTGCAGAATGTGATGTAAGTTGTGAGCAAGCAGGAAGAAAAAAACAGATGTTGTGCACAAGGTGACATTTTCTTTCTGTGACTAAGAATACATGTGCATATTTATTTAGATTTTGGTCACACTTTATTTTAAGGTCCAATTTTAGATATTAACACACCATTAACTATGACTTTTGCCTAAATAAACTCAATGTGCTGCTTATTACTAGTTAGTAAGGTAGTTATTAAGTTTAGCTATTGGGTAGGTTTAGAGATGTATAATATGTAGAATATGTGCTTTATATGTATTAAGGTAACACATTTTTATCAAGCTTGTTGCCTAATAACGTATATCTTCATCATGCATTGACTGTGATAAAACAAAAGATAAATCGGCCAAGGAAAGCAATTATTTGGTATCAAATGGGGGTGGAAAAACATGCCAGATAGAAACTTTGCGTGAAGAAAATGTTTCTTGTGTCGAATTTAGGGCTGTCCAAGTTAAATAAAGCAACAATGCAGGAACGCACCGCTGTTTATGTTGCTTCTGTTTGATATTATAAATCACCCATGGTTGCCAGATCCACGGATCACTGTAAGCTGCTGTGAATCCACATCTCCGGGTGCTTCAGTAACTGGCACAGATTTAAAGAAAATTACAGTCATTTGGAAAACAAATAAATTTTACATATTCTCAACATTTTATTCAGCTTTAAGTTACATCTCAAATGACAATGGATCAATTTATAATTATGTTTATATCAATTAGCCAAAACTGTTCACAGTTTATATTGACATGATGTCCCTGATGGAGGCATATAGGTATGTGTAAGATACAAAAAAACTTGGATTGTTCCTGTATTTTAGAGGTAATGACTGATTTCATGAAAAAATATTTTCTAAATTTGTCATGCCTTTGAAATTGCACTGTGAACTGAAAGGAATGACAGGTAAATGAATCAATTATGGTTATGACACAGGTAAACGCATGCCTGGACAAAGTGTTTGAGCTTGTGGAAGCCTGCTGGTTCTTTTCAAGTCTCTTTGTTTGACATGGTTTATTGAAAGGGGCATCTGAATGGACCGGTGGGCGACACAGACAACCTGTAATCAGAGCGTTTGGACACTCAGTGTAAGACCACCTGATTGTTCACTAATAGTTCGAAATGGCTCCTGTTCCATTCCTGGGTAATTTTCTCATAGAGGACTACAATTAAGATGGATAGAAATGTAAGATTCATATGCAGACAAGCTTTGTGTATGTAATGGTTGGGGTAAATTACCTTGACTCTAAAAATTCTGGAATAAAAATAATAAAATACTTTTTTTGTGAGAGATGATGCAGAGACTTGAAAGATGAGGTGTTCTGTGTACTTTTTCTGTAAAGTTCTGTGAACTTTTTTGTACCAAATTTCTGTGTGGAACATAGTCATTTGGTATACCATTTAGGGTTTATTATTCATTAAATAATTAATAGCATGTATGCTATATATATATATATATATATATGTGCTGTCAAACAATTTTTTGCATCCAAAATGTGTGTATACTGTGTATATGTATTATGTATATGTAAATACACACACGTGCATGTAAATATTTAAGAAAAATATGTTATATTTAATATATTTAGATATAATAAATTATATAAACATGAATATATACATGGAAATATTTTACAAATATATACTGTATGAGTGTGTATTTATATATACATAATAAATATACACAATACACACATATATTATGTAAGCAAAGACTTTTATTTTGGATGCATTTAATCGTTTGACAGCACTAATATATAAATACATTAGTGATACGTTTAAAATATTTACAGGTAAAAAAATATGAGTGTTACTGAAACAGTAAATATTAGCAATAAAAAGTTAGCCAATATATTCGCCAATATAGGATAAATGTAATTTTTCAGACCCATAGACCTTCAGGATTCATTCTTCAATCAAACTCACTTGAGCTTTATATTAATACTTCATGTAAATCTCTCTCTATCCTCTGTGAGTCTGTGTTAACATAGCATATACTTTAGTGAGTTTCGCTTTTGGTGTTCTTCTGAGATTCGCCAGCACTAAGGGATCTACAGAAGCCCACGAGTGAAGAAAGACCCATCACTCAAAGATTGGCAGATGTGATGAAAGCAGTGAGAGCTTGTGAAGTGGTGTGTTGTGGGCAGTGTGTGGTGTTGCTCTCTCAGATGGTTTGCTCGAGTGAATGCAAACATGATTTTAAGCGTGTATTCGCCTGCCCATAAAGTCAGTCCGGTTGCAGCACGTGTCCATGTGTGTCTGCCTAACCTGACATGATCTTGACACAGTTTTCTTGAGTCGGGTGCATGTGTGTCTCAGGGTGAAAAAAAAAATGTGTGTGTGTGGCTCATTTTGAATGGCTGTTGACATGTTTGTGTGGGTTGGTTTGTGTGAGTGAGTCAAGCAGCCGGTCTTGTCGCTCGGTTTAGAAGTAAACTTGACGGGCCCAGTGTGTGTGCGAGCGAGAGTTCATAATGTCAGCAAAAGAACATCATCGAGATGTAGGTGTGTTCACGGCTGTTTCAGAAAACCAACATGATGCATTTGTGCATGTGTGTGTGCATCTATGTGTGTCTAATGCGTCTGAGTAAATGCTGTGCTGGACAGATTGCGTTCACCCTTGCGTATCGCATGCCCTTTGTGTCCGGTCCCTGATGGGGGCCCCTGTGCGTGACAGATTTGGTGTTCAGGTGCCGTCCCCCCCCCCACCCCCACATAGAGGTTAAGTACTTTAGCACATTACTTTAGGGACCTGCGACTGACAGACAGCCTGGTGCCCATTTGAGTTCCAAAAGACTCCACGGTTGACTAGATAGACCCAAAGACCTTATTTAAGCAGATGCCATTCACTGCATAATAATTTATTTTGCAAACAAAGACGGTCGTTGGCTTCCTCCTTTAATTTGTTGGTTTTAATGATAAAAACTACTTGAAATCACAATGCTGGGTTCTCAGTAAAAACGTGTTTTCAATTCCTCCTTGGGATTACAAATGTATTCAGAAAAGAATAACAAATCACTGCCGTCTCTTCAGTTTTAATTTAATTTAAATTTCTAATTAAGAGTGTTTGTTTTTATTTGTGTCAGACCCTGATCACGTCTAGTGTTCTCAGCGAATCAAAACATTGTGCCTTTCCAAATCATTATATTTGAGGGGCGTCCGATGTTAAGGGCTCTAAATGGGGTACACATGAAGAGATATTTGAAGCTGATGGAATGGTATGTCAGAGCATACATTTACATCATGATGAGCCTTTAATCAACGCATAGATGCTGCAGAAACAAAGTTATAAATGTACTTGCCTGTTAATGTGAAAGCCCTCTTTTTTAGTTTATATTCCTTCCTTCCTTCCTTCCTTCCTTCCTTCCTTCCTTCCTTCCTTCCTTCCTTCCTTCCTTCCTCCCAAACAAACAAACAAACAGTAACACAGTATAAATGATTCATACTAAGGAGACTTGCTCCAATATAAACTTCAGAGTGATATTTATTTATTAATGTGTTATTTTATTATGTTTTAATAATAATAATAATAGTTGTAATAGTCAGTTAAATTCTTCGTTTTTTTATTATTCATATATTTGTGATTTAATTTATAACTAAACTAAAAGTAAAATCACAAATATTTTACTCAAAACCTTAAAAAATACCTTTGTCTGTTTTTGTTTGTGTTTTCGGAAGTGAAACTTATTTCAGTTGATAAAAATAGATTTTGGGACAGCTCCACTTATTCGCTTGATTAGAACAATGATTGTAAAAGCAGATATTTAAGTTGAAGTCACATTACATCAATAATTTACAGTCATATCAACAATTTAAAAGTGTTTACGAGCGGCAAAGTAAGATAGTATCAATGAGGAAAAATGGACACTTCTTTGCTCTGAAGGTTTGTTTTTCCTTCTTTTTAAAGAAAAGCAGGGACTAGTGGGAGGTTACGGGGTGTGTTAGCGTCCCGCTGTGTTGAAGTTGTCTTCGTGCTTGTTTGGTATTCCTATCACAAAACTCTCTCCTTGTTGTGTGAAGCCAAGGTCAACGCTTCTATACCATTATGGATGTCCCGCTGTATGTGGCCGGTGCCTCGTACACCTGTAAATATGCAGTCTGCACACTTTTATTTTTAACCTTAAACAGCACTGGAAACACAATACAAGAATGGCATTAATTATTCATGTGACTTATAAATGAATAATGCAGCTCCATTGGAAGAAAAATAACTGATTGATTCGACGGGAAAAAGGGATAGATGAAATGACTAATATTTTCTATTTTTCTTTCTTTCTTAAGGTTCAAAATGTAAAGAACAAGCTGGTCTTTTGTTCTCTAATTTTGGCCGAGTCTAGATTATGCCTTGTTTAATTTTTAAATAAAAACTTCAGAGCTCTATATTGACTTCAAATGCCAAAGCGTCAACATCACTGGGCCGGTGTTTGTGTAATTATACCTGTCTGATGTAAAAACACCCTCTTTTGCACTTGAGATGTGTTTGTGTCATTCGCCTGCTCTTTTATTCATCTCTGGATTGTGTGTGGGGAATGGTTTCTCCTCAATAAGGGAGATATAAGGGATGCTCTTGAGAGTTCCCCTACCGTTCATTTACATAAATCCCAAATTCCCTGCTCCTCACATGCTGTTTGAAGAGGAAGTTGCAAAATTGTCTCCCACATGTCCTTGTTAGAGAGAATAAGTGATTGTGAAGGTTTGCAGAGAGCGCAGAAGTGACAGAGAGAGAGAGGTGTTGGCAAAGAGAATAATGAGGCCTGGGTTTCTCAGTAATTTTGCAAATCATGCTATTAAGATCATCTTAAATAGCAGCATGCGATATTTTATGATGGATTAGCACCGGTTTCCCAAACCAGCATGTAGACTGTTTATTATTAAGGAGAACTTAAGTTTACAAGATTTAACAAGAGCTCAGGTGCAAAGATACTGAAATAAGTCTGAAACATTCACAAATATGTGCAAGAGTTTGTTATCATTACAAAAACAAGTATTGTCTGTCTGTGCTACACGGTATATAAAAACACCATCATACAGAAGTGTTGGAGTCTGCAAGATTGTATTTGTTTACTTATTAAAATAATACTTTTATTTAGCAAGGATGCTTTCAATTGATCGTGGTTCTTTTAAACTTTCTATAATGAAAGAATATTTCACAGATGTCTACAAAATTATTAAACAGCACAACCGTTTTCAACATTGATAATGCTGTAAATGTTTCATGTGACACTGAAGACTGGCATGATTATGCTGAAAATGCAGCTTTGCATCACAGCAATAAATACAATTTCAATATATCAAAAGGCATTTTAATTGTACTAATAATTCAAAATATTACTGTTTTATAGTATTTTTTATAAAATGAATGCAACCAGAGACTTATAAAAACATAAATATCTTAAACAGAAGTGTGTTAGTTTTAATCTATCTATCTATCTATCTATCTATCTATCTGTCTGTCTGTCTGTCTGTCTGTCTGTCTGTCTGTCTGTCTGTCTGTCTGTCTGTCTGTCTGTCTGTCTGTCTGTCTGTCTGTCTATATATATGTCTCGATCTTGGAATTTTAAGAATGAACATAGAGATCATTCAAATGAAGATCATGATTAATAAAAAAATACAAATCAAATTTTCCCCTTCTCCTAACAGCAATAACTCTATCATACAGTATGCATTTCATGCAGTACTATAAATAAACATGTCTATATATTAGATAATGGTACCCTGCTTAAGTACCAGAAGGCCAAGCAGGGTCAGGGCCTCACACACATCTCTGTTGAAGACACTAAAGCGTTTTTTTTTCAGATGTGTGATTAATCTCTTAAAATGTTTCTAGAGTGTCATTTCAGGGATAAGCATATGCAAAATGGCACTTTAATTTGCGACCGTGTCTTATTCTGCCAAATATAATTGCAAAATGAATTGACTCCCCTTTTAATATTAGTCTGTAGCTTCACCGTATGTGTTTGGAAAAGTCCCCGTCAGCCATTAGAGTAGTGACAAGAGCAGCAACACAGAGGCTGGCATACACTCTGTCGATTTGATTTCCGAAGAACACGTGGGCTTTTGAAGAAAGCGACTGCATTTACTCTGGGTTGTAGGCGTGTGTCTGGGGACAAAGATGAGATGTATGAAAATAGAGGGAAGCGTTTAATGGCTTTAAGGTTGCTGGTGAGGAAACATCACGAGAGCAGTATTTGGACTGATGTGTGAGTGTGCGTTTTGTGCGCTGATGTATAGGCGGTTGTGTGTTAGAGCAGTGTGTTGTCTGGGGGGCTTCTTTCGATTCAATTATTATCTAATGAGACGGTTTCCTTTCTCCGGAGTAAAAGCGTACCATCCCGCCTTTTCTGTGTCTCCTGGGATTGCACTGCTCTGACAGTCAATATAATGCAATTTGCTAAGTGTATTAGATGTGTGCATTTAATTTTCCTCACCCTTTATAAGGCTATTTAGCCATCTGCCCCTTTTAAAACATCTTTTATTTATATCCACAATATCTAAATGGCTCCTCTGAGAGTCTGGTCGTACCCTAGACCCTCAAGAAGCACACATAACGTTTCTCAAACACACATACACAGATACATCAATGAGTATCATAAATCTGTGATACATATTGGGCTGTACTGATATGATATCGGTGGTTTCTGTTAGTGTGTGTTTTGGCGCCATTAGATTGGGGTCCAAAGTCGTAAAGAATCCATTTAGTTATTGTAGATATAAATAAAAAATGTTTTAAAAGGTTTTTTTATTTATTCAAAGAGCTGTTATGATGGTGGGTCCTAGTAAATTCACCAGAATACATTTGCTCTTAGGGTTTATTACTGCAAACCCATAATTTTTGGTTGTAACAGTTTGACAAGATACTGTAAACCATGACTGTATTTATGTCGCTCACATTGAAAGTGCACTGAGTTTCACATGGGGTCCAGAATCTGAGACGGCAGGATTTTTTTTTTTTCAAAACATTTTTAAAACAAAAGAAAGTTGTGACATGTAATAGGTGTTATTACATTATTACATGTTTTGTAATGTATCAACCAGATTGGTTGTTGTCCAGAAGATCGTTCTGTGCAAGACAGATAGTTAGTTGAACACAACTCGCTCAAGTGAATTTGCAATGAATGGAAGAAGGGAGACCGGTCTGTAGTTTTCTAAAAGTGCTGGATGTAGAGAGGGTTTTTAAGCAGTGGGGTTACCCGAGCCTGCTTAAATGCTGTCGGAAATGTACCAGTGTGACGAGAGATGTTTATAATATGAGTAAGCGCAGGTATGACTGAAGAAGAAATGGCCTGAAGGACGTGGATACGATCTAGTGGACAAGTAGTGGGATGATTGGAAAGGATGAGTTTGGAAACTTCCGTCTCCGAGAGAGGAGAGAAGGAGGTGAGAGTGAATGTATTTGTCGTTAAGAAGTTATCATTAGTTTGTGGTGTGAAGAATTGGTCACTGATGGTTCTTGTTTTATTTGTGAAGAAAATTACAAAGTCATCAGCTGTAAGAGTTGATGAATGAGGACTGAGAAGATAAAGTTTTGAAAAGTGTGCGAGAGTCAGAACAGTTGTTAATTTTGTTGTGATAGTATGTCGTTTTATCAGTGGAGACATTTGCAGAGAAGGAAGAGAGGAGTGACTGATATGCACTAAGGTCAGTAGAGGGTTTGATTTGTGCCACTTCTTCTCTGCAGCCCTTAGTTTAGCACGATGTTCATGGAGAACATTGGACAGCCAGGGGGCATAGGGGGTAGTGGGTGCTGGTCTGGATGAAAGGGGGCAAAAGTCTAAGCAAAATGTTAGAGTGGAGCAAAGAGTGTCAGTGGCACTGTTTGTGTCCAGTGCTGAACACTGAGAGGGTGAGGGAAGTGCGGATGAAACCATTGAGGAATGGCAAGAGGGAGAGAGCGTGTAGGTTATGGCGAAAGGTGACCTGCAAAGGAGTGTGTACTATGTCAGGAGTTAGTGTGAGATTAGAAGTGATGAGTAATTGGTCTGAGGTGTGCAGTGGAGTAACTAATGTGTTGTCAGTGAAGCAGTAGCGTGTGTAGATGAGGTCAGGTGGTTACCTGATCTGTGAGTAGTCATAGTAGACACTCGCTTGAGGTCAAATAAAGTGAGAAGAGTGTTGAAGTCAGCAGCCTGGGGTTTTTCTAGGTGGATGTTGAAGTCACCGAGCAGTACCAGAGGAGTACCATCCTTAGGAAAGTTTGACAGTAATACATCCAACTCCTCCAAGAAGTCACCCAGTTGATCTGGGGGACGATACATGACTACAAAGTGGATTAACAGGGTGGGTAATAGTAATTGCATGAGATTCAAATGAACTGTTGTCTGTAAGAGATGGTAGAATATCAAATTTGAAATAAGGAGACCAGTACCTCCACCCCTCCAAGTCGTGCAAGGGGTGTGATAAAAAGTTAAATTAGTGAAGAGGGATGCAGGAGTGGCAGTGTCCTCAGGTTTGATCCAAGTCTCAGTTAGGGCCATGAGGTTGAGACCAGGAATGAGTAGCAATAGAAGGAATAACATCTGCTTTGTTTACAGCAGACTGGCAGTTCTAGAGACCGATTGGAATAGAGAGTAAAGTAGTAGAGGACAGAAGGACAGGCCGTAGATTGGTAGGATTGGCCTGCCTCCAATGTACAGTGCGTGCTTTCCGAGTGTTAGTAGTAATAGTGGAGATTTGAAAGCACATAGTGATTACAATTGAGTAAACAAGTAGATGAGAACAAGTTGTACAAAAAGTAAAGAAAGGGGAGAAAGCAATACTCAAGTGTCTTGTCGGTGTTCTTGCTCGGTGGAGTCGTGCAAAGTATAATATATTATATACTATACTATATTATGAACTTGCAGTGGTTAGATGTTAAATACATCTTAATTATTTGTTTCACAATAGTTTAATTGATACATTGGAGTGATGTGGATTACTTGGGGATTATTGTAATGTTTTTATCAGTTTTTTGGACTCTCATTCTTGCGGCACCCATTCACTGCATAGTAAGCAAGTGATGTAATGCTAAATTTGCTGTACAATGTGTGATGCACAGTAAATGTACATTCTTTTCAAGGCTACTTAAACTTCAAAATCAACATCAATAACTCCATAACATGATTTTATACCGCCTGAATGGGTTTTCATTTTAAGAAAACGCTAGTTGCCCCCCCCCCACACTTTTCACTCAACTACGACAAACAGTGCACCAACATGTTTTTCCCCAATGATGATGATGATGTTAATGTAAGCTTACAGGGAGAACATTAGTTTGCTTCCATTAGCCTTGCAGGGTTACCTCAATTATCCTGCTGCACTCTGGGCACCTGCTGTGGAGAGAGCCGAGGACGAGGACCGGGTTTGTGGCAGTGGTTTCTTATGGGAGCAGAGGTGGCTTACAGGCAGCTGGTGACCCACCATGCAGACCCTCGCTGCTTCTGCCCATGGCCACTCTGGCCCTGTCTGACTGACCAACCAGTAGAGCTGGAGCGTAATGACAATGAATGATGCATAAATATTCAAAGATGGTGGGAAAGCGAGCGAGATCGAAAGAAATTGAGAGAGAGAGACAGGGGAGCCCATTAAAAATGAATGGATTCATTTCTGGTCTGATGTGTTCTTACATCAGTAAAGCACTATTTAAGATGTGTCTCCAGTCATGGCAGACAGTGCCCATTTGGCCTGTGGATTGTCCATTAAGTTAGTGTGTCATTAAAAATTAATGACTTTTTCATTTCAGCTTTTCTCTTTTTGTTGCGACTGATGTGGAGCTGCGTTCCACCGCAGTTCGGCTGTGAAAATCTGTATTATTTTGTTTGTCAGAAAACGTTTCTGTCACATGGCAAATAAAATGACTTACATTAAATCAAATAAAATATTACTTACACTAAGCAATGGATACATGATTACAGAAATTGTTCGCTGTACAAGGAATAGTTAGTCTAAAATTGAAAACTTTTGTAGCAAATAGGCCTGAGGGTGTGTACATTTTCAGAAATTCCTGAAACATTTTCAGTACCTTTTCATTTTTGAGTGATCTATTCCTTTAAGGTTTTGAAGCGTAGCATTGTTCAAAATGATCTAATCCTTACAAATTATGTTTAAGTATTTATTTATTTGTTTGTTTTCATTTATTCTTAATGGTACTACACCAATACATTCAGGGGCGTAGCCATCATTTCAAAAGTGGGGGTGGAATGTTTAGTATTATACCAGTTTTTTTCAGTTAAACCTTGTCTAATTGACAGGTTTTATTTTAATCATACATTTTTGCTTAATATGCTCTATGATGATATTATTATATATGATTATAAAACAGAAGGAAAGAAAGATGTTATTCCATGCAGCTTTTTTTCTCCATATAATTAACACCAAAACTTTCTAATTATTCAACAAGAGCAATATGCAGAGTCACTGAACATTGCGCAACACTATTCGGATACCACATGCCAACTTACGCTGCTTGACTTTTTCGTAAAAAAGGAGTGAAGAGTTTTTTGCCACTTTGAACTCATCGCAAACTTTATGAATATTGAATACAGCGCTGGACCGGGGGTGCGAGCTAGGCCGTGTCGTGACGTGACAAACTGAGTGGCTGGTTGCCATGGAAACGTAAACGTCATTTATAGACTATCTCGTCTCTTTGAATTTTAAATAATTCTGCATTTATATACATCGCTCCATCAAAACCTCAACATATCGAGAACACAACTGTCAAATGAAAAAGTGCGTAATCTATGCCCCTGAATACATTAATTTTACTTTGTGAATTCTGAGTTTTGTGAGTAAATAGAGCAAAACCTGGTGTAGTAATGCATCACCATACATGCTGCCTAAAGAATGACACTTTGAAAAATCACATCATATTTAAGAATAGCCTTACCTTAGCTTGACTCCTTCCCGAGGCTGGAGTTGGGGAGGAAACTGCATATCTACTGTCAGCTCTCATATCCTCTCAAAATCCATCTTTCTTTCTCTCTTTTTCACTCTCTCAGCGAGTATCCAGCATCAGCTGTCATTCTACTGTCGGCTCTGTGAAAAATGTGTTCAATTCCTGTAGTTAATCAAATCAAATAAAAATGTAAAATGCTGATATAACAGTTTGTCGAAATGAAATGTCAACAACCAACAACCACAAGGATGGCCAGATATGGCTATCAAACGAATGCTGGATGCAAAACTGTGAACCTTTAATGTACACACATACATATGCGTATAGTTGAGGATATATATATATATATATTTTTTTCTCTGATGTTCAGTTGTATATCATGTTTTCTTTTCCTCACATCACTATTCTATATAGTCTCATTTTGTCTGGCTTTTTGCATGAAACAGAACAAAGTCTGGCTTTCATTGCAGCTTTTTTGGTTTCAAACCCACTGGAAGTCGTGGCCTAATGGTTAGAAAGTCAGACTCGTAATCGAAAGGTTGCGAGTTTGAATCTCGGGCCGGCAGTACTTGTAGGTGGGGGGAGTGAATGTACAGTGCTTTCTCCATGACTGAGGTGCCCTTGAGCAAGGCACCGAACCCCCAACTTCTCCCCAGGAGCCGCAGCATAAATGGCTGCCCACTGCTCTGGCTGTGTGTTCACGGTTTGTGTGTGTGTTCACTGCTGTGTGTGTGCACATTGGATGGGTAAATGCGGAGCACAAATTCCGAGTATGGGTCACTATACTTGCTTGAATGTCACTTCACTTTCACTTGATGTTTTCATTGTAGTGCAGTTTAGCGTCAGACTTGCACTGTGGTCTCTACATAATACACATAATGACATGTCTAGACTTTGTGGTTAGAATTTCTGTCGATTCAAAAGTCATAATTATAGACTACTGTAATACTGTAGCGGTGCTAGTGGGTGTTGTTTACTTGCTACTGAATGCTTCAAACAACACTTTTGAGTATCTTTCCACGATTGAATTAGTCTAATCTGAGTAAATTTGGTGATTCATTCTTATCTTGTTTACATGGTAAAATACATGTGTGCTCTCAGTCCTGGAAGCTACGTAAAGCCAGTGATGTTAGATCTGCTGATGTATGCTAGCTCTTGCTATTCTTTTGTGCTGTACGCATTAGACGGTCAGTGAACAGACTGTGTGTTCTGTGGCTCACTACTATACTGTGTAATTCAGTTCTGCCTCATTGGCCTGATTTTCATATCTTTCACCGACTAAACTCATATTACCTTTTTTTTCAGACTCTTTATAGATACAAATACATGTGTGCTTAGACATTCATGGGAGTGGAATCCAGTTTGTGATTATCTGGAAGTATAAGGATTTCTGTGAATGTGGTTCCTGATATTCAGAACTCTGCAGTATTCATTTAGAAAAGATTAATATTTAACAAATATTTATAGTTTTTTTGCTACTTTGCCACACTTAAAGGTCACCCAAAAATGAATTGTCCTGCATCCCTTCTTATTCCAAACCATGCAAAAACTCGATGGCAAACATCCAGCTGATTTCCATGTATATCTATATCTGGCAATCAATCAATCAATCAATCAATCAATCACATAAAAGCACCATCAAATTGGCTCATATGCTATATTTTCTATATTAGTTCTATATTACATAGATACAAACTGCTCACCTTTTTAAGATCAAAATAGGTCATTTACGAGATTTGTGCAGATCAGATGAGAAAGTTTTTTGATGGGGGGGGGGTATTTTTTCGATTATCGATTGACAATTGAAGAAAAGTTGTGTTTGTCTAATAGGACTGAACATCCACATATACTCTTTCAGGTGTGACAAACAGGAGTGTAAAAAAATATGCACATGAATCCACTACATTGTTGTGCCAGTCATTGCTATGATTGACAGTGATAACTCTAGCAACGGACAGAACGAACTATCTGACAAAATTATAAAAAAAACTGTGCATTAAGTGATGCAGAGTAACATAACGACAGCAGTAACACGTCTGTGTTGGCTGAATATATTAAGGATAATTAAAGATAAATATCAACACTCTTTTTGATGTGTCCTTTTTTAGGCAATGTTTAAAAAATAAGATTTTAAATTAAATCTAAAATATTTAAATGCATAACTATTTAATTGTAAAAACATATGTCTTTGTCACCTTTTTCACCCATGATGTGTTTTTATCCCCTGATATTAGTCTTCTGGATACATACAATAGCTTTGAGTGAGGAATGAGGCAAACAAATCTAATTTTCGATTTTACATATTCAAGTTACTTGCTGTATTTGGCTATTTGGCATCAATAGCATCAAACCAGATATTTTGCTCACTATGAAATGTCCTTGTATGGAAATAGATACAAATTTTGATTTTGTTCTCCACAGAAAAACAAAAACAAACTAACATTATACAGGCTTTGGAAAGACATGGTTTTATGAAAATTGTGACAGAATGTTCAGGTTTGGGTGAACTGTTCCTACCTGCATTCTATATACAAGATATATGGGATATGTATCGCCAGAAACAGTAAAAAATACAAAACACGATCTGAATTCTTCTTACATTTCTACACATGGATAAAATTGTCCATTCTTATCAGCAGAAGCATTGCATGAGCTATGATACAGTATGCTAGTCTGGAACCAGATTAGAGGGAGAAAATATCAGCCTCTGCAGATGACTACGTGTAACTAAGCTGAGAAGATGGAGGTTTGGGCTGAAACATGTTTTCACTCACCAGAGGGCGAAGGCTAAGAAATACCATTACGTCCATAAACTCTGTTGCAGATTGGAAGACGTCTCTCTAACACAATGTCAACAGAGAGAGCAGTAATTCATCAACCCCTGCTGACTTTCTCGCTCCCCTCACGTTCTCCATTGACTTTATTTTTTGGTGGAAGGTGCTTTTTCTTTTTCTTTTCTGTCTGTTTTGGTCTTTCATCTTTTTGCAGAAGGGTAGCTCATTTACAGACGGTAGAAGGTTTTCTTTGATGATAACAGTGTTAGTAAAAAAATCATACATGTAAGATACAGCAGGATCTCCCTTTTTGTGGTCCTAAATTTGTATATGATTTATTTATTGATAGAGAAATGTAAAAGGTTTATTTTGGATCATGCAAATATAAAATAAATCACATAGGAGCAGTAGTGATAGAGTTTTACTTTTTATAAAGCAAGATATTAGTATTCAAAGTGATCAATTGAACAAATGTAGTGCCATTTCTCTGTTTGTATAGTCACTTGAGTATATAATATGACCTCTAGCAATATTTTACTTTGAGAATTTTCCTCTTATAATATTTTTTATTCGATTTTTATTAGATTTTATTAAATTTAATTTATTAGATTTCACTTATTTGATGATTATTGAAATGGTTGATTTCTTAAGTTTATTAGGCTCTAAACACAAGGATTTGGATAATTTTGGCAAATACTTTTGCATAATGGCAATACGTTGCACAACTGAACATTGAACCTGGAAACCATGCCATTGTGCTCTCTCTTTCTTTTCAAAGATTAGAATATAATTAAACATGTATCAATGTATTTGGTAAGTAGCTATATAAAAGGATGCGGTCTTGTAGGAGTACCTTTTTTATTGTGTTTATATCATTTGAGACTTTTCAGGGATTGCAAAATTACCATTTTTGTATATTTTAGGAACATTTGTTTGCTCGTTTATGTTTTAATGTTAGTGTTTGTGAATTTAAAATAAAAAGACCCTTTAGTCTTGTTGTACTGTAGCCTACTCATGAACACGCGTGACCTTTTAAGAGGACAATAATAATAACTCACACCAGGTTGTTTCAGGATATTTGTTTCAATATTCCAAGAAAGTCTGCATTAAACCTGCCACAACATAAGTAAAAGCTTTTATTAGAGCATTGCTATGGTCATAATGGATTGTGGTCATAAATTGAGTGCTTTCAGCTCTAAATTATTGTCTGTTTGTCCTCAAATTGCTTTATTGTAAAGGCTGTGATTCCCCACAGGCCTTGAGACTGAAATACTCCCATTCAATTGTCAATTCACCTCTTCATTTTATTTAACATGAAATCATACCTTCATAGTTGGCCATTATCGTCTTCTTTATGAGGCACTGTAATAATAAATGTTCTGGTGAGGTAGAAAACAAATGGGGAATTTACGAAGAGCCGGTTTCTGTAAACACCTTGTGCTGCTAAATGCAATTTATTCTGCTGAATTGGTTGAGCTATTTAATTGTGTTGAAGGCAAGGAACAAATTATCTTTCACTGAGCCTAACAAATAAACACACTGAGTTAATTGCTCTTAAAGAAATGTATCTATCAAATGCAAAAGCGTGGAAGCTGAAACACATGTCATGGATGGAGAATGCCCCCGAAACCTGTCAACAAATAACGGGTGAAAACATTTGTGCCAAGCATCATTTAGAATGCAATTTCAGTCAGCTGAAATGAAATGTCATACGCGGAGGGATTTTTGGGTAATAAGGTTAATGGAATGCAAATGCTTACAGGCATGACTATGCAGAACAAGCACATTCTGGGCTTTTACAAATAGTTTTTTGGGTGAGGGAAAACTAGAGTAGGAAAACATAAGCAATTGTGTAATAATTGAAAAGGACCATTTTACCACTTAATTGCATGCCAAAACATGACGAGTAAAACTAATCCTGCTTTTTCAGAATGATTTGTGATGGATTTGCACGTGCTGTGTTTGTGATGCAAGTCAACATCCATGAATCAAGTTAATTACACCCAGCTTCTCTCTTTTTGGCTCTGGTTTTGAGATACGATGTGTGAAATGTAAATGAGGAGATCCTGAAAACATCTGTCAGAATCAGACATACTGTAAAACACAGCTCTTCAGCTTCACAGCAGGTGAGCTTCCTCTCACACCTTAAATTATGCCAAATGATTCCTGTTCTCTTACTGTACCATAGTATTTTCAGATTCACACAGATATGAACCAGTTTCTCAAGCTGTGAACAAGCTGGTCAGACATCACAGAGTTATATTCAGTAGAGAGCTTGTTTTCTGATTTGATTATATGGTTATTCATTGTCTGTTTTGCATATCCACAGTGTTTGCTTCAGAGGACGCAGGGGTCTCACCGGCAAATGAACGCATATGAACTTTGCAGTCAACAAACACTCCATGTTCAAAATCTCTAGCAACATGTTCTCATGTGGAAACGCCACTCTAGTGTCTTTTATTCAGTTGAAACAAAACGCTTACACAAGACTAAGCTGTTAATGTTAAAATTCTAAAGTATGTCTTCATTTAAAAGAAAAAAACTTGTATGGTTAGGTTTGTCCCCAAGATTGTCTGAGCTGTGGATACAAAAATGACAAAAGCACCATTAAACCTTTAATGGGCCATTCATTTTATCCCTTAAAACTCATCTTTGATAATCAATCTGACACACTGTATAAAAAAGGCTTTAAGGCTGCTATTTTATTTTTGTTACATGTACTTACTATTAAAATAACAATTAATTAGGCATAATTACATGCAAGACTAACACTTTATGTTAGGGTCTCTTTACTATTTGCTTATTAGCATGCATATTACTAGAATATTAGCCATTTATTAGTAGTAACTAAGCACATATTAATGCCTTATTCTACATCCCTAAACCTACCCAATACCTAAACTTAACAACTACCTTAATAACTATTAATAAGCAGCAAATTTGGAATTTATTGAGGGAGAATTTGTAGTTAATAGTGAATAAGTGTTTCCTATTCTAAAGTGTTACCCATGCAAGTAACCCTAGTCCTAACCCTAACCATATAGTAAGTACATGTAGTTAATTAATATTACCCAGTACTTAAATGTATAATTATACTGTAACAAAGACATCTTAAAGTAAAGTGTAACCAAAATCTTTCACTCATCTTAGTTACGTTGTATCTACACTTTATTTGTTATAATGAAAGGATTTGCGAGCGAAACTCTGGCATATTTAGCAGTGAGTTGATACTGACTAACTTAAATGCGTCTGACTGGCCATTGCATTCAAGAAATCAACAGATATGTCTGTGATTGGCTACAATGCTCAACGCTGCAAAACAAAATTCAGTATTCTATTATCAGTTGAACAATTTTCAGTTGAGTCCATTTTGAGTCCACCCACTTTCGCTGAAGCCAAACTGAGGTTGATGATTTGGTGGTCAAGGATAAAAATGTTTCCTGTTTGAGACTTTATTCTGTACTCTATACTCCAGAACTCCATTAAAGGAGCACACTGGACAGTTTTTGTTTAGTGTGACATCCACACAAATGCCATTGTTTTCTTGTCAGACCTACAACTAACCTATTTTGTCAAACTTTCCCAACATGAATCATCTGTACTACTTATACACTTTAGGTTAGGCTGTGGTTTAAGATGGTTTGCAGATTCTAAAGTATATAAAAGGAAGGCTATTCTTTTGTTCATGCTCTGTGGGTGAGTGACTGATGGAATGTTTTTTTCTGATGTATGTAGGGCTAATCACTTGCAGAGATCCCACACCAGTCATGTCGAGCAGACTAGTCAGCACTGGCACAGTGTGTTGATTTAAGTCTGAAAAATAGCCATTGTGTTTGGCTTTGTTCACTCTTTTTCCCTTCTCACCCCCTACAAAGATAAGCTGTTTCCTTCAAACATGAATGTGAATCAAATATGCTGCAAA
This sequence comes from Gymnocypris eckloni scoliostomus, assembly GCA_027564155.1. Taxonomy (NCBI): domain Eukaryota; kingdom Metazoa; phylum Chordata; class Actinopteri; order Cypriniformes; family Cyprinidae; genus Gymnocypris; species Gymnocypris eckloni. The sequence goes on along the minus strand of CM050430.1, from coordinate 24,270,694 downwards.
GAAGGGCAGCATTCCCGCTGTCATAACGCTTATGCATGCTTTTAATGAAATAAATCACCCAAAATGAATTTCTGTCATTATTTATTCACCCTGCTGTCATTTTAAACCAGTTCTCTGTTATTTTTCATAAAACACAAAAGGAGAAATATGTTTTACACACTCTTTTCCCTTCAAAAGCTGTTCAAGTGACCATACAGGTTTGGAATTGCATCAGTGTTATTAAATAATGACTGACAACTCAATATTGGCAGTTAATGCTTTATATTAATATATATTTTAGTTTCAGATCTATTTTATTCTAATCCTAAATATTGTAATTTGACTGTTGAGAAGGCATTTTAGTGTGTGTGTGTGTGTGTGTGTGTGTGTGTGTGTGTGTGTGTGGGTGTGGGGGTGTAAAGCTTGTTGACAAAGAAGGGACTTTGGGAATGCATGAGTTTGCAAAGTAATAATTTGACTGTGATCATCATTAGTGGCCCAGTATGCAAATTGCGTTCCAGAGAACGTTGCCCTTTTAGTGTTAAAGACATTATTAACAGCAAATGTAATATTTTAGATACAAACACGATACACTTCCTTTGAATTTTAATTTATAGTGTTTGACTCTTGCAGCATTTACAACATTTATTTTCAGACATTTGCTATGCTGATTGTCACTATCATTACACAAAACACAGAAAACACGTTTTAATATTTATATTCATTCTTCATCATTTACATCCATATATCACCATAAATAATTTGCTAAATGTTTCAGTGATGAGCATTTTAAGATTCACACTATAAGGCAAAGCATTTAAATTGCATGTGGGGTTAAATCGAGGCTTGCAATTAATGAAAAAGCATCAAATAGCTTCATTGTGATTAGCTTAAACAAATGTTTTGAAGTGTCATTAATTTACAGCCTAATTCATCCAAATAATCCTCCTTTTAACCTGATCTTTTTTTCTGGATTCCTTTCACCTCGCAATCCCACATAATGAGTTCGATAAACAAACGAATGGCTGACAGGCGGTATATCTGCTCTAATTGGGTAGCGTTTGAAGGCACGGCTCCGTTTATTTCTGAACAATGATTACATGCATGCGGTTTTGTAATCCCGGGGTTTTTGAAATATTGCTTTAAGAGGTTAAGAAGATGAATGCTTATTGCTGTTAATCTGCAGGGACGTCCTGATTAATGACGACTGCCACGCTCTGTCCTCGTGTCTCCAAACGCACAATAGGCCCGGGTCACATGTGAAATCGTGCATGCATCAATCTGCTGGGATGGCAGCATGTGCCATTGGCCTCATACCAAATCATGTCACTTTCACGGAGTCTCCTTTATGTTCTAGTTGACACATCATTTAGTGGGAAGACTTCAAGGATATGCCCGGGTAAATGCTGTAATGAATGCTGGCTGAACATGGCTCTAATTGCACTACGGAATGAGCGGCAATTGAGCCTGGATGCAGGAAATGGTTCATGTAATGCGGTTCTGGATCCGGTCATGGATAGTGGACTGATTTAGTAGATCATGTATGGGTTATGGCGTAAGTCCTTTCATGACACGGCTTTCCAGAAAATACTGCTTATGGGATCTAGTTAGTATAAGGCTGTGATAGATGGTACTGCAGTGTCATTATATATATCAGGACCCAATAAGGGGCCTTGAGAGCTTTGTATTGGTGATTGGTCAAAGTCAAATTACGGCCACCTATCAGGTGATTCATTACATTGAGTCCCATTACATGCCTTTTATTTTGCAAGAAATTAAGACTTATGGGTGTGGAGGTTGTAGAAAATCTTGTTTCCTTGTCATTCTTGCACTAAAGCACACACTACTACAGCCAGAAGCTCATTGCTTTGCACACCAAAAATAAATAAATACATAAATGGAAACAATTTACATTAAGCAAGTAATTGAATCATTCAATCAACCGAATCTTTCAAAAACACTGATTCATTCCACAATAAAACAAGTAACTGACTTTGAGTCAACTCAAGTGAATGATTTACTTGTAAATTACTCGATATTACCTTCTTGTATATTGAACTCATAAAAGCAACACCACACTCGCAATAATACTGTGCTTTTAAAATTTGTGTTTGGAACAATACCGTAATTGCTTGTGTGATATTGCTTACATTTGGTAAAAAAAATAGTATTCATTGCTTCTTCGTGATACCTCTTGCTTTAACTAATGCCAATGAGTTGAAATGTATTGTATTGTTCCAGAAATATGTACCAAAGTATTTCCCAACCACTGTCTCAGTTTTTATTCAATTGTCTGTTTGAGTTCTAGCACAATATTTGACATTTGAATGGTAATGAAGGTGGTGAAAATTAAGTTTTTTTTTTTTTGTCACTCCTTTAAGCTGAAAGTTTACGCCTAGTGTAGCATACCAGTCACTTCACCTAGATAATTCATGTAGGGTCCTGGTTAAAGTTCACTACTGAACTTTACATTTCACTACTGATTATATCCTGTATAATTGAGTATGTGACGAATAAAAGAACCTTGAACCTTGAAGTGAATGTTTTTATTATCTCTGTCTCTCCTTTTTCTGACCTCAGGCCCTTCATGTTATTTGTTAACATTGACAAGACTCTTAGCTTTCAGTGTATGAGACCAAAACCTTGCAGTTTACAATGTGTGTTAACACAAGAGAAAACCAGAAACCTTTGAAATGAGAAAGTCTTTGAATGTGCACAAGGCAGCTTCTTTAGTTTTGCAGTCTTCTCGCCAGTAAGGCCACCAAATAGGTCATTCAAGCTTTTTTCTGTGTTTTCCTCCTCATTTCTTAAACCTGAGAAAATCAGGTCTTGAGGATTTCAAGGTTGTGGAAAACCCCACAGCTCCTAACACACACGTGCACGCATGCAACTACACACATTTCATGTGACGTGGATCACCAGTGTTTAATTTCGTTGAGTTCACTAAGGGCCATCTGTCACTACGCCGGGCGCGGATGATACATTACGCTATGTTTGTCCCGAGGACAGGGATGACTGTCCCGTGTGTCACAGTATGATGTTAGCCATGTCCCATATATGTCTGTTGGCGGGGCTGAGGAAACTCAAAATCGCTCCGTCCTCCTTCCCATTAGACTTCCAGCTCACACCAGAGTGCTGACATATTATTGGCTTTTGGACTAACTACAAGGACAATGCCAAATTAGACCGCCTAATCCTCGAAAGCTTTTTATCTGGCTTGGCTGTAATACCTGAGTGAGGCGAGCTGCTCGATGTCCCCAATGACTTTGAGGACTTTTGAAGTCTTCGCTTCAGACAACTTCAGGTTTCGTGACGATTAGCGTGTTGACGTTTTGCCCCTCGATGCGGGTTGCCATATTAAACTAAAAATGAATTATGTGACCATTGTCTATTTGACATAGTTATAGCGTAAAGTCATGTTGGGTGGCCAACGACCATGAAACAACGTCCATAAAACTTAACAGGCTATGTGAGAAGGCCACGGAGAAAGATTCAAGCTGGCAGATGTGATGACATGATTTGCCGTTCCATTTTTCACCCTCTTTCTCAACGATCCTTGTATCTTATTAATGCGTTCTGTCCTCTCATAATTGAATTGCGTGTATCGGGGGAGCGTAGACTTTTTCTGAGCGATGGATTTGTTGTTCAAGATATATTAATTCAGATCTTGGCAGGCATTGACATTTGGTTTGGGATGCCAGAAAACATTCAAGGGCAAAATCACAAGGATGGGAGGAAGAGTACAGTGTCACATCAATACATGCAGACTGTAAAAGTTTGTCAGGTGCCCTTATCTCTCATTCCAGGTCCACTCATTCAGCATCTCCCTATTGAGTAGTGGTGTGTTTTAGGGTGCAGAAATGGGATATCATTTCATGCCAGTTTGTAATCAGGCTCTCGGATCTGACAAACATAATTCATATTCGACTGTTCGAACCAGCTCAGCAGCAAATGTGCAATTAAATGTTCTGATGACATCTCCTCTAGTCTGATAACTAACATCCTCGTACTAAGATTTGATCAAACACTTCTTTATAAAGAATATCAGGGCCAATGTTAGAAAGCTGAAGAGAATGGCTTAAAGGGACATTTAAAAATAAAAACTGCATCATTAACTCAACCTCATGTCGTTCTGAACCAGTATGACTCTCTTATTTGTGTGGTTCATGTGGAACATAAAATGTGTCAGTATATGTCCATACAATACAATTAATGGGATCTATGTTTGAACCCCAGTTTTCTTCAAAATATCTATTTTGTCTCTCTCGTACAGGTTTTAAACAGCACGATCATGAGTAAATGATGACAGAACTGTTGTTTTTTGTGTCGACTGTCCCTTTAATTGTGAACAAAAATATCACTATTTTCACTTTTTCAGTGATCATATTTCTGTAAGTATAGTATATTTCTCATTAATTTTCTCCATTAGAATTTCAACAAATCCTTCAATAAAGGCCATTTGACAACATTAGAATATTTGATTGAATTATGTATTTATCATTATATGTTTATAATATGTTATATTATATATATTAATAGAATATATATATATAAGAAATGCACCTAAATTTGGTTCTCAAGAAGCATTTTAATTTTTAATTTAAAATATAAATTATATTGTTTCACATCATTCCAGATTTTACTGTTATTTATTTATTTATTTGTACATTCATTCATACATTTATTAAATTAAGCTTTGGTGAGCAAACAAATACGACATTAAAAGCATTAAGAAATCTTACTGATCCCAAATTATTTAAAAATATTTAAAAAAGTGTTTTTTTATTTTCTTTGATGTATTTATTTCTATTGTATTTGTTAGTATTGATTAATGGCAGATATGTGACAGTAAATTAGGCCTTCACTTCCCAAAGCAGCTGCCTATCATGGACATATATATTGTTGCACATTTTTTGTTGTTGTTGTATTATTTTAAGTATCTGTTATTATAGTCAGATGTACCCGATGTATGAATTTCCTTATATTGCAATGCAAAACAAGAGCCTTGAAACATGTGGCAAGAGAAAAACATTATTCTGTAAGATGATGTTGAAAGTCCCTGACAATGCATTCTGCAAGATCATAAATTACTTTCAGGAATCAACTTTGTGTTGATTAATTTGAAGGCAGTTGCCATGAAGTCATATGTGATCTAATTACTTGAACATTCTAATTGCTGCAAAACTAGTGACCCAGCACTTACAGAAATGATAGACAGCGCTTTAAACAAGGTGTTATAACATTTGTATTGATTCTTGGCCAAATATGCAAGGTAGCAAGCCCCTACTGAGTCTGTTGAATGTTTAAAGACCAAAAAAATAAAGTTTTATCGCAAAATCTATTTGCCTCATTCATTCAAACGCTGTTTAACTCTATAACATTGCTCTAATGCCTCCATGAGATTTCAGAATGCTTCTCGTCCAAATATAGACCCCAAAAATGGTTTTCATATCGTCCCATCAGCTTCGTCATTATTCACAGTAATCATTCGATTATTTTATAATGCGATTCCTCGCCCAATGGGAGCCCGCATTTTTCCTCCTCATTCTTATTTTTTACACCATCATCTGTCATTTCTGTCAGCTTTAAAGAAATATTATTGCATTCTTCTTTAACTATCATAAATTCTTGTATTCTTAGGAAGCACGCCGTTCTTACAAGGTGCCGTGGTTACATAAAAGTGGAAATATATTGCACTACAATGCATGTTTTTTTAGCTTAAACATATAAATATATATATATATATATATATATATATGTATATGTGTGTGTGTGTGTGTGTGTGTATAGCATATTAAAATGATTTCTGAAAATTACGTTACACTAAAGACTAATGACGGAAAATTTTGCTTTGCATCTCGATAATAAATTAAATTGTAAAATGTTCAAATAATTGTGATATGTTCAAATAAATAAAAAGTTCTTTTAAATTGTAATAATATTTCAGAATATTCAGAATATAATACAGTTTTATATAATCGTTTTTCCCATCATAAACTATAAAAGTGGATTCGGACACGCCCTAGGTGCCCCTGCGTGATTTAGACCATGCTCTTAGATCACTAAAATAGGGCCCAGAGACTTTCAAAAACATTCAAAAAAAATCTTACATATTCAAACGTTTAAATATATTTATTATATTATATTATATTCTGTGGATAGATGCACAGTCCATTGAGACAGTGAGGCTTTAGTTTCATACTGTAGTTTTTTCACGTTTTTAACCTCACTTCACCTACTCTGTGGTAGTGTCAAGTCCGTAGGCGTACAGCACTCATCTTTTTCTTCCTTTACTCATTCCCTTTGTATCCCACGTTGAAGGAAGGAGGGGAAGGCCGATAAACATCTCGGTGAGATCCGTGGGATGGTTTCTGCCATTGTTATTGATGTCCGGCTCAGTTCATCCCTCATGGGGAAAGAAGCTTTTTCTCATGTATGTTGTTCCTCTCAACTCACTCCTCCTTTTCACGCTCTGCTCAATCTCTGGTGCATTTAGACCTAAATCCATCCCATTGTTCATTGGAGTTGTGAAAAAGAGGGATTACTGGAATTACAAGGTGGTAAACTGTGTGGGTACCTTAAGAGTCTGGTAGCTTAAAAAGATTGACAGTGGAGGAGACAATAGAAGAAAATCAATGTTTGTGAACTGATTTCGAAACAACAAGCTAACACTTCAGGTTGTGGTTTTTGGGACATTCTGAAAGACCTCGAAGCGATTTTTATGTCACAAAATTCCCCCAGAGGAAGAACTGCTCCACATTCTGATGGGTTTTGAGTGGAAGCTCATACCCTGGAGAGACTAAAGTCTTTTGAGACCCCAGACATCCAGTTTAAATGGCTGATAATCTAATATAAAAGAAAGTGTCAGGAATGCAATTTGGCTCTGAGAAGCTCCGTAGGGCATCACTATTGTATTGTAGCCAAATCGACTTAGTTTCCCCATTGTTTCTTTCCGCTCTCTGTTCTTCCTCTTGATATTGGATTGACAGGAGCAGAGCACATCCTAATATTTTCATGTGTCTGTCATTCATTTGAATAACGATTTAGTTTTGCCCTTTATGCTTAAGATATTCTATAGTATGTCCCTGCAATAGTGTTTATGGCCCATGATATTACAAAGAAAATGTTCTGAATGATCAAGTTTTTATGTGCTCACGTTTGAAATGGCTGATGAGTTTTTGTTTTGTGTATACATAGAATCTGTGTTATGGCATTAATGCTAAAATTAAAGATATAATGTTTATATTTTGTATGTATTTTAGGCATTTATTTGACCATTAACATAATACAACTTCTATATGTCTTAGCATACGAATGTCTTACATTATTATTATTATTAATTGTCAATAAAATGGCTAAAATAATGTTTATTTTATTTTATATTATATTATTGTATTAATGGGCAATGCAATGACTAACATTTATGTATTTAATAGCTAAAGAAATGGCTAAAATAAAATTATTTATATATATATATATATATATATATATATATATATATATATATATATATATATATATATACACACACACACATATATATATATATATATATATATATATATTACATTTTACTTTGAACTGAACACATTCCATAAAATATATTAAAATGCTTGCTTTAAAACTCTTTAAAATATATTTCAAAGACTTAAAAAAGTTGCGCAATTATAATACATTCATATGTACTGGTCAGCTAAAACGTATACGCATTTGTGTGTATGAGTCTGTATTTTTGTATAAACACTTTAATGATAATAATTATTACCCATTACCGAAGGCTTCCCATAAGAAACTAGCCTGCACTGGGAATACTTGAAAGAATACATGAATATGTATTATTGTGTATGCATCTGACAGTATAGATAAAAAGGATGCGTGATCCTAGTCTCACAGGTCTTTATCACATTTGGCAAGTCTTCGCACCCAAGCTTTTCTTTTAGATTTTCATCCATGCCATTTTGACATCAGATAGTCATAAACAAGGATCATTAGCATGTCGCTAATTAGCTTGCTGCCATGGTTCTGTAATTAGTACACAAGCAGTGTCTCTCAGATCTCTGGAGTTACATCAAAAGGAAATCTCTCTCAATTAGAAGCTCTGCTCCTGTGTAATTTCTCCTTTGTTTACCTCTGCTGCTGCTCTTTCAAGCCTTTTTATCTTCACCCAAAGTTCAAACGGAGCTGGCGGCTAGTATCGGGGCTAATTGTTACTTTATCATCACCTTTGATGGTAGAGTGTCATGAAAGCTGTCAACCCATTAGTGTTTCCTTTTCTGTTGTTAAAAATGCCCTCGCACAACTATGTCAGAGGGGCCGATATAGATGCAGCTACTGTATCGACTAGAATTATGTAACATGCTATTTTAGTCACTGGACTAGTGTGCTTATTTCGTTTTTTGGCGTTGACCTTAGAAAGAGGACAGAAAATTGTCAGAGAGGAAGGGGATTGGAAATGGGGCACATCGTAAGCCACATTTTAACTCACAAAATATGAACTGCTTGGGCTCCAACACTAATGTGTTTTTTTTGAGAAAAATATATATATATTGCAATACCCAAAAATAGTACACTACTGTTAAAAAAGTTTGAAATGAAGAGAGTTGTATTATTAATATTTATTTTATTGTATATATATATTATAAGTAAATAGAAATGTTGTATGTTTATTGCATAATATATAAAACAGCTATATTATATTTCAAACTATTATAAAATGTAATTTAGTCCTGTGATGGCAAACCTGAATTTTTATCATCATTACTCCTGAATTGCACAGGGAACAAACAAATATTTGTATCAGTTACTTTTCATATTTGGTATAACGGGATCCTGAAGGGAGCATTAAAAACTCTGGATACAGAAAATGGTCACTGTCCAAGCGCACAGATTGGGCCCGACTCAAAACATTTCTATTAAACAGAAATGATAGACTTTATTCTTTGCCTATAATCTTCCCACTAAGAGTAACTATATTTAATTTATTTTATGTTTCACACTGAGATTTCCAAACCAGCAGCTAATAGAAAAAGACAGTAGCGGCTCAATATAAGACTTATAGAACAATTCCATCATTGCCTAGCTATATTGAATAATCTTAATTTTCTTAAACAGTATAGGAGCTGCTCTCCCTTTTTACACAAAACCTCTGTGTTCACATCAAAACACAATCTGTTATCAATAGTGGTGCCCAAGTATGTATAACTGTCCACACATTATACCTTCTAACCCCTAATGAGGGTAGCCTGGGAAGAATGTGGTTTTGTTCTAAAATCGATAATCATATCTCTTGACTTGGACACATTCAATTGCAAACAGGCGTCATCACACCATTTCACATAGTCATCAACCACTAGACCATGACACGTTTCATTATTTTCCAGAAGAATCATGATGACTGTATCATCAGCAGACCTAAAAAATATATATATTGCTGTGTTTACTTATACAATCATATGTATATAAAATATACAACAAAGGAGACAAAACACAGCCTTGAGCAGTTCCTGTAGATGCTAAAATCCAGCCCGCTAAATTAAAATCAAGACCAAAATCAGTATTTAACTTCTCTACTAAAATATAAGGTTGTAAAGAATTAAAAGCAGATGAAAAACAAAGCTTGGCTTTTTGTTTGCACAGGCTTTTTTCGCTGTGTTCTATAAGCGAACTGAAGGGGGTCTAAAATACTTTTAGTTTAGCCAAAAACATTTATTTTACCAATTTCTCAAAACATTTCATTATTAGAGATGTTAGTGCTATTGGCCTAAAATAATTTTGTGTTACTGTATTTACAATTTTAGGCACAGGCACCACAATAGCCTGTTTCCACACTCTAGGGACTCTCTGAAGAGCAAAAGACCATTGAAAAATATTACAGGACACTGGTGCAAAATGCTCAGCACAAACCTTGATTAAATAACCCCCAATGTTGTCTGCTCCAGGAGGTTTTGTCTTCTTACAACCCTTAAAAAAATGTAATTATATCTGATTCATCAAAAAATGTATAGTCACCAGCACCACCGCTCATTTTGTAATTCATATTTTGGGACCAAATTCAGGTGCATCAAAGCGTAGATAAAACCTATTTAGTTTCTCAGCCAATTGGCTACTGGAGTCATACCCAGATAACTGAACTATCTTAGTCTCACACCCTTTAGATCCAGTTATAACTGTCATCCCTTTCCAAGCTGACCCCAAAATATTTATACTCGGCTCTTTCTCTAGGTTTATTTTATAATTTAACTTTGCTTTCCTCACTTCCATTTTAATCTCTTTCTGTAATTCCAATCTTTTTACCAAATCGCCCTCATAAAATTCTCTACGTCTTTCATTCATAAATGATTTCAAGGATTTTGTGAACCATGGCTTATTGTTTGGGAATATTTTGACAGTCTTACAGGGGATGAGCATATCTCCACAGAACAAAATATAACTGCTAACAACATCTGTGAGATCATCTATATCCATGCAAGAGTCATAAAAATGTCCCAATGCGTACATTCCAGGCATCCATGAAAAGATGCAGTAGACTCCTCGGACCACACTCTGATATTCTTAGTTTGTGTTTTTTCTCTTTTTGAAACAGTTTTATAAACTGGGACAAGCAGGACAGTATGGTCCACCGCCCCACAGGAGGCTTAACAACAGACTTATATGCACCTTTAACTGATCCATAACAAAGGTCAAGAGTCTTGTTCAAACGTGTGGGGCAGGAAACATATTGATAAAAGTTCCGCAGGCACTGCTTCATGGAGCATCTGTTAAAATCACCCATAATAAAATTTGGGGCATCTGGAGATATGCATTGCAGTTTGTGCACAACACTACCAAGAGTCTCTGATGCGTTCGCTTCGGATGAATATAAACCACGGTAACAAAAAGTTATGGAAATTCCAGAGGAAGTACTGTGGCCGAAGGGATACAGAGAGTAATTCAATATCTTTAGTACACACACACTCTCTCACAGTAACAGAACTGAACCATTCCTGGTTAATATATAGGCAAACACCACCTCCTTGCTTTCCCCGTAACTCCAGGGGTTAGGGATGCCAAACCCACCAATAATTACAGAATTATCAGAGTCACTGTTTTTTAACCATTTCTCAGTAAGAGCTAAGATACAAGCATCCTTATAATCATGTTGAAATGTACCATTGCAGATTGTCGATCTTACTTCTGAGGGACTAGACGTTAGTCATGATGATAGACGGGAGAAATTTGAGCTGAGGGTTTCCCCCCTAAAAATATAATTACAAGACTCTGTGTAAATAATTTAATGGACATATATTTAAAATAATTGTGTAAGTAGTAAAACAAAATAAATGCAAAAAAGCACAAAAGTTCAATTTCTTTGAGTTCCCCCCTCCCTTGCCTCACAGTGGTTTAGTCCACTGCCTCCTTTCCCTGGCCTTTACCGAAACACACACACTAGCCTGCTGGGAGACAGCAACGTTATTCAGTAGTAGTGTAAGTAACTTAGCATGTCAAGGCTATTTTATTCTCTTGAAACATTGTGTGAAATTATTATTTATATTTACTACAGATGATTCTGAATCATTAATAAATTAGTCATGACAAAAAAAATGTGAACTGATATTAGGCAAATATTATAGACCTACCGATGTCATTATGATGATGGCAGATCAGTGGGCTTGCTGTAAGTTGAATATCTAAAGATAAGTCCTCATTCCCAGATGAAGCCTAAAATACTATGGAGGACGCAAAAAATATAATATGACTGTGTGGTGGTGAACCTATGAACCGAACTCATATTTAATGGAGTGTCTATTTTTACACTAAGTGCAAATAGCCCGCTGTTGCCCGCCTTGATGGCAAAGGCTATTTACACAAACTGTGATTGGGATGGTCAAAATCACCAAAGACCTGTTGGCAAACTTTTTTTCTCCCTTTACAAATTTCAAATCACATCAGTAAAGCATTTTTTATTTATTTATTAAAATGAAGAAAATAACCCCAAATTTGAAATAAAGTATCGGTTAGGGTAGGTGTAAAGAAGGATTTCCCAATAAGGTGGCATCCATTTAATAATTTGAATTAAAATTAAAATGTACACTCAAAAAGTTATTATTGCATACTGTTTTATAATGTACTACAATACTGAGGTGCAGATAATTGCCACTATTTGCAATAAGTAGTATAAATAGCTGAAAATCCTGTTATTTTAACAAAGTTTAAATAGAATCCATTGCTATTTGCACTTGATGTAAATAGCCTCTATCGCTATTTATACTTAGTGCAAATAGACGCTGCCGATATTTAAACACGGTCTCCATACTATCTACCCATGCTGTGTTCACACATAAATCATTGCAAGTACAATTTTGGCTGTATTATTTGTGTCCCCTTCAACAATTGCTCTTGAGAAATGTTATGTTTATTGTCCCCCCCTACTGTTAGATTAAATTTACACCCCTGACTAGGGTGTCCTCGACTAAGGATTTACATAGTTGAATCGGAATTTTTGAATCTTGCTGATTGTAACGGAGCCGACAAGACGAGAGGCGTGCGGATCCATGTGCAAGCTTTTATTAATAGACATGGTCAAAAACACAGGCAGGGTCGAACAAATGGCAAACAGGTATATTGAAGGCAAGGCAGATGAGTACTCATGTAAACGGGCGGTGAACAATATCCAGAGGCATGATCATAACACCCCGCAAATATTCGACTATGAGATTGGGATCAGTCTCCTCCCATCGAAGCATCAAATCGTCAACTATTCGGGGTCACCCCTATAGTACACTATGATATCTGATATTATTTCAGTATTATTATTATTATTATGATGTCTGATATTATTACACTGATATTATTTCAGTGTGCTATTTGTATAACACACATTAGTTGCTCCCTATGAAGAGTTTTCAAATCAGCCACTTCTAAGGTTTTATTTCAGACAGAAAACAGCTTTAGAGAAGGCTGCTGCCTATGTATGCAGTAGAGAGTGAGTCAGCTCACTAGATTTTGGAACAAAAGCGTGGTCTGACACATCTTTACAGGCTTAGTCTGGTCTGGCCTGCCATTTGATTTCTAATATCAATGGTAGAACTAGAAGAAATGGTCTTTTTAACAAATGCAGTGATTTAAGATGCTTGACAGGACTGGTCAGCTTATAGGATCCAGATATAACACCTCTGTTCACACTGCACATTAAATGAGATAGCAGTGCACTGGCAGAGAACCTGTCTCACTGCCACGTCATTTTTGTGAAAGAATAAGCTTTTCCTTATTCTTTACCTTTTTTCTACTGTGAAATGCCAGTCTTTTCAGAACTTAAACTAGGTATTCACCCTAAAATGAATAATGAATTCAATTAATTAATGACTTAATGAATTAATTTTTGACAATATTTACTGTGTCATGAATTTTTATCTCACAATTTGGGCCAAGCTTCCATACACAGGTGTCAAAACCTGTACACTGAGTTTTTTATGGTCATTTTATTGTAGCCAGGACATCTATGCTCCAAAAAACACAATAAAACTACCTTAATAGAAGTCCATTTTACTTGTGTGCTGTATTTTGAATTGTCTGAAGCTATGTTTAATCGATTTATGTGAGGTCCAGACTGATTTTTCTCCTTCTTTCATTCTTTCCTCTGTTTTTCTCATATGATTGTCTTTTCCATTTGCCCCCCCTCATGGTAGCGGTGACGGATTCTGCTGTTGTTGTGGGAACTGCCACTGCACATCATCAGATACGGGCTATGGATAGATCATCTATGACGACAGGCGGCAGGAAGGTAAACACCTGCTGGTCGCTCCAACATAACTGTGAGGCATTTCTCTGGGGTCAACACTCTGTCTGAGTCAAAGTGACCAAATAATGACCTCTCACTGCCGTGACATCTTGCACATCTCTCTGGTGTTGTTTTTTTTACCTCAGACCAACAGCAGCTCTGTGAGTGGTTTTTGGTCTTGGTACTCTTTTTTTGAGAGGAACTGCTGAGAGAACAAAATAAGTAGCGGAAGTTTGACAGCAGGGACTGACCCAGAACTGTTCGAATGCAGAAAGTGTTCTTTGGCTTGTAAAAAAAAAAAAATCATAATAAAAAAAAAATCTAATTTGATAGTACTTAATTTTTCAATGCTGCAATCAGCTCCTGATGGATAAAAGCAAGTAGTCCCTTCATATTTGTCTATTTCCATGTTATTTTTAATACATTTATGGAGTAGGTTTATATATATATATATATATATATTTTTTTTTTTTTTATAAATTTTTTCGGTGGCTTCATGGAATGGAAAAATAGTGTGACACGATGACACAGGCAAAGTGACAACATCTAAAACACCTGATCCACAAATACGATTCAAACTGACATGCTTTTCTTTTTCGCTCACGCTGAGCACAGTGTATTTTAGAACGAAAAATACCCAACGCCCACAAAGGTTTCCAAACCCACTGCACAGATGGTTAATCAACTGCCTTTTCTGTCTAATTAACAGCGCAGTCTTTATTCATTGGTGTAGTTGTATAGTTTACAAGAATGATATTTGAATCCATATGTGTTAGAGATACCCAGACTGGTTAATAGCTCAAAACAACACACAAGCAAATCTTGGACAGCTGTGGAGGAAAGTCGAGGGACGTTTAGATGAAGAGATTACAAGAGCCCAGCGGCAAAATGATGCTCTCTGTGCAAACAATGCCCATATGGAGGTGCAGATAACCCAGAGACAGCAAGAAATCTCAATTCATTGAAGGACAAAGCCATTTCTTTTATTCACAATGGAATGTGTGCTTTAGGTTACAGGGACCTGCTGGATATCAATTTTTTTTTTTAAACATGTTCCAAAATGCAGATACATTTAATTTAAAGAAGTTTACAAACAAATTAAAACAATTGGTAACACTTAATTTCGATAGTCCACTTTAGACATTCTACTAAAAGTAAGTAACTTTGTAACTGCATGTCAACTAGCAGTTATTAGATTATTAGTAGACTGTCTGCTTAATAGCTTATAACACTTTATTATGATGGGTCCACAACATACTGACTATGAGAAACTTTGTAAGTATATGTCAACTTATTCTACTAACCCTAAAACTAACATAGACATCCAAGATGTCGATGAGTTTGTTTCTTTGTCTGAACAGCTTTGAAGAAATGTATCACTTGCTCCCCAGTGGATCCTCTGCAGTGAATGGGTGCCGTCAGAATGAGAGTCCAAACAGCTGATAAAAAAAATCACAATAATCCACAAGTAATCCACACGACTCCAGTCCATCAATTAATGTCTCGTGAAGTGAAAAGATGCATGTTTGTGAGAAACTAATCCGTTATTAAATCAGTTTAACTATAAACCACTGCTAAAATATCAAAAATGACAAGAAGGAAAATATTATTATTAACTGCCTCCATATGTGACTCTCTGTTGACAGTGATGGAGGGAGGAGAGAGAGAAGATATTACATTCTCCATCAAATCTTTTCGTGAATTGGCCACCAACCTGGATAATGTTCTTGGAAGTTTTAATTCATACGAGGTGCAGATAAGAGCTTACTGACATCTTTGAATGTGTCTGCAGACATAAATCAGAAAAGTATGATACACGTTTCCATTTCACTGCACAGATCAGAACAATATTCATTTCTGATTTTAATAGTCTATCATAGAGGATTGGGGTCAGTTTACATGGTTCACGGAAAGTACAGTTGCATATGCACATTTTTGCAATCTCAATTTACATCATCACGGGTACAAATCACTGTATTTTCCAGGTGAAGTGACATTGTAAGTGTTTTGACTTTACTCATATTGAGAAATGTAATATGACAGTAATGCATTCATTTTCATTTTGGAGATTTGGAATATAGTGCAATCTGTACTTGAAAGATCAGCCTGAGGATGAGTAAATAATAAACATATTGGACACCAACCTGTTATATCAACCATCAAAGAAATAAATGATACGAGGTTGAGGCTTGAGTAAATGATGACAAAATTGCGATTTTTGGAGGACCTATTTCTCAAACATATGAATTGAGAATGGTATGTGTATTGTGGATGTTGCTGTCATTTTGTGAGTTTGGAAGCATGTGAGTGCAGGTGCAGAGCGTGTGCGCTTGGTGTTTAATGGGACCGGCATGAATGAAGCAGCGTAGTCTTGCTGTCAGCAAATGTGTTTCATAATGTTGTGTTGGCATGTGGTCTGAAAATGACAAGAAGGAAAATATTAAAGCTTATTAACTGCCTCCATATGTGACTCTCTGTTGACAGTGATGGAGGGAGGAGAGAGAGTAGATATTACATTCTCCATCAAATCTTTTTGGTGAATTGGCCACCAACCTGGATAATGTTCTTGGAAGTTTTAATTAATTCATACGAGGCAGATAAGAGCTTACTGACATCTTTGAATGTGTCTGCAGACATAAATCAGAAAAGTATGATACACGTTTCCATTTCCTGCACAGATCAGAACAATATTCGTTTCTGATTTTAATAGTCTATCATAGAGGATTGGGGTCAGTTTTACATGGTTCACCGGGAAAGTACAGTTGCATATGCACACATTTTTGCAATCTCAATTTACATCATCATGGGTACAAATCACTGTAGTTTCCAGGTGAAGTGACATTGTAAGTGCTTTGACTTTTACTCATATTGAGAAATGTAATATGACAGTAATGCATTCATTTTCATTTTTGGAGATTTGGAATATAGTGCACAATCTGTATGGAAAAGATCAGCCTGAGGATGAGTAAATAATAAACGATATTGGACACCAACCTTTGATATCAACCATCAAAGAAATGGGAACTGTTGGCCCTGCTTACTCTCCTCTTACTTTAAAATCAAGCCCATATGTATCTATCTGCTTTCTAGCTATATTTGCTGACTATCATTTGCATGCACTGTAGCATTGTTTTTTTAACTTCTGTGCACAGGTCAGAACAGACCTGTGACCAATTTGTGGGTCACAACCCCCTAGTCCTAGTCTGTTGATGCCGCTCACAGCTACAAGTGAACATGAGCAGTGTTGTTATACATTATAAACAATAAAATATGTCTAAAATGTTACACAGAAAAGAAGCTGGAAGAAGGAGAAGAACTTGCCACACGCATTTGCATCATCCAACGCATAATTGTATTTTCGAAAAGTGATCTGACTAGTCGTTATTATCTCATCTCTTATAATTCAGAGCATATTTTTTCTTAGTGAGAGGATGTTAAAACAATTCTCCCAGATCATTTGTCACATTTCACAGCGGCTGAAATCCTACTAATGGATAACGCAGTTGAATGTTGAAAGGATGCATGAGGAGCGCTTGTGGTTTATCAGGAAGATATCAGACACAGCTCTATAATTACAATACAATGGGCCACAGACAGAACAGTAGGGGATGAATGCTCAGAGGAAACATTTTCA
Organism: Gymnocypris eckloni scoliostomus; assembly: GCA_027564155.1. Lineage (NCBI taxonomy): Eukaryota > Metazoa > Chordata > Actinopteri > Cypriniformes > Cyprinidae > Gymnocypris > Gymnocypris eckloni. The sequence continues at coordinate 24,253,325 of CM050430.1, read as the reverse complement.
TCGGCAGTCCAAAAGCATTTTTATTTTCTGTAGCACATGGGGTAGAGAGAAAAGAAAAGAGTAGAAAGGACAGGGTGAAAGAACAAGCAAACAACACCTGCTGTAAGTAACTGATGGCTTAAAAGGTGTTCCCGTGCCTATGGAAAGCTGAAATGCCTGCAATATCAGAAGGGGAGGGCAAGTCCTGTCCCTAACAACATGACTATCAATTCGAGAGGTGGGTGTCAAAGCTTTATTATTGTCCCTCTTCTAGCTGGACGAAATGGTACCTTTGAGTACAATAGCTCTGGAGTCTGAATAGCTTTAAGAAAGCAGAATGTATTGAAACGCAGGCGTGCTGAGAGTCAGTGGAAAGTTGTGTTGTCGAATCTCGAACTGTGCACTTTGTCGTAGCACATCTATTTGCGAGTATGCTGTCATTACTTTGTCAATGCTTGAGGAAAAACCCTAGCGTGATGACAAGAAACACGGAAGCTGACTTTTATGTATGGGTGACATGATTGTGTTGATGCATTCGTGGGACCATCTGTCACAAGTCATGTCACAGACGTCAAAGCACTGCCACTTCAGAATTCAAGCTGTTTCTGGCCTTGATGTCACATCAGCAAAGATAGGAAAGGAATAGTTTGGCAAAAATGAAAATTCTGTCATTTACTCAACGTAATTTTCTTTCAAACCCATGTGATTTTATTATTTTTCCACATAGTACAATTTTTTGAAGAATCTTAAGACACACACATATATATAGATGCATTAAAATTAGAAAAAAAAATGCCAGTAGAGACATTTATAATGTAGCAATTGTTTCTTAAGCAGCAAATAATCATACTAGACTTACTTCTGAAGGATCATGTGACACTGAAGACTGGAGTAATGATGCTGAAAATTAAACTTTGCATCACAGGAATAAGTTACAATTTAAAAATACAATAAAATATAAAACATTTGTGTTCATGTTGTAGTAGTTTTTCATAATTTAAATGTTTTACTGTATTTTTAATCAAATAAATGCAGCTCTTTTATATTCATCCATGATTTTGAGTCAGTATTTACTTTTTGGGGTACTCTTTTCTTAAGAGTTGATGAATGTATTTGAGGGAATGATTGATTTGAGCACATTTGCATCAGTATGATTTCTAAGTGAATAAGCCCACTGACTCAAATATAGCGGCAAGGTTATTTAATAACACCATAATAAAATATGGTCGTTTTTCAGGCGACACTCAAAGATACACCATTGCCTTGATATGCCCCAGAGGAACCCTGGGATTATGGTTTTAATTGTGCCTTGTGGAGGAACAGATTTCCTCAAGAGCAAAAATCATGAATTATTTATATTGGGAGTTTATGATGATGAATGGATGAGACCATATGACCTTGTCAAACTACTTTATTCACGTTTCCGTAGCAACATGAATGAACAGATTGGGGTGGCAGTAGCATGAAACCGAATGAAGGTCATGACATTCCTCCACCCCTCTACCAGACTTTTTATCTCATAGTGTCCAAATATTTTATGGAATTTCTTCCATGTTATTAAAAGTAATATTTCACCAAAAAAAAGAAAGTCTCTCATGTCATCCCAAACCCATACACTGTTTCATTTTCTAGGGAAAACTGAATCATTTCATTAAGAGTCTCCATGAAGTTACTGAAAAAAGAAATTAAACAAAATAAATAAATAAATAAAATGTGTAGTTTTCATTTATAAATTTCTAGTAAATTTCACAAAAATACAAAAAAATTACAATGAACTTGTTGAATTAAATGTAAAATGTTGATGTAGAAACACTGAAATAGTATTTTCTTGTAAAGCGTACACCAATAATATTTGTTTTATTTGCAGATTTTTTTGACAGTGTCTTTATATCATACAGTTAAAGTTCATCGTGAACAAATAAATAAATAAAGTATACTCTAAAGTTAATTTGACTTGTGTGATATATTTCAAGTCTTCTGAAATCATATGATAGCTTTGCATGAGGAACAGACTGAATTTTATGAGTTGTTAACTCAAGTCTGTGGAGTGAATGAATCATTAGAGCTGATTATTTTCAGTGAACCAGCTGATAGCCATATATATATATAGCCATTTGGCTGGTAGCCATATCACCCTGCAGCCCAAGACAGGTTGCCCACTGAAGCTAAGCAGGGTTGAGCTGGTCAGAAAACTAGGTTGCTACTAGAAGAGGTGTTAGTGAGGCCAGAATGGGGTGCTCACCATACAGTCTGTGTGGGTCCTAACGCCCCAGTATAGTGATGGGGACACTATACTGTAAAAAGCACCGTCCTTCGGATGAGACGTTAAACCGAGGTCCTGACTCTCTGTGGTCATTAAAAATCCCAGGATGTCTTTTGAAAAGAGTAGAGGTGTGACCTCGTCATCCTGGCCAATTCTGCCCATTGGCCTCTGACCTTCATGGCATCCTAACAATCCCTATATCTACTGATTGGCTACATCACTCTGTATCCTCTCCACCAGTAAGCTGGTGTGCGGTGGGTGTTCTGGAGCAATATGGCTGCCGTCACATCATCCAGGTGGATGCTGCACACTGGTGGTGGATGAGGAGATACCCCCTGACAATGTAGAGCGCTTGGAAAAAGCAGAAAATTGCTATATAAGTGTAATTAATTATTATTATCTCAATGAATTGATGAATCAAACTGATTCATTCACAGCTTTTGCTCTGGCCCTCACACAAAGCTGTTTTATGAAGTCAGAAGACTTGTAAGTACATATGATATATATTCATACATACAGACATAGTTTTGCTATGTTTTTTGGTCAATATACATCATATGGCTGTGTGAAAAAAAAAGTTTATTGTTGAGAATAAAGAAATACATGTTTGAAATGAATAAATAATAACAACATTATTTTCAGGTAAACTGTTCCTTTTAGAAAACAAGTTTAAGAAAGAAGTAATCAATGTACTCAACTTTTATTCACGATCAGAGCAAAGACTTGTTCATTCTACACATATGGGTTTAGGCAGCTCTTGTGTGTGTGTGAATTATTAAAGCGCTATTATTCAGGACACATGGGTTGTGAGCTTGCTGTAGGAAAGCCTGCTTTCATTACAGGCGAGGCAAGCAACAAGTTCCATGACTACAGTAACTGTTCCGTGTTTATAATTGCAAACTTTTTCAATTAGACGTGGTGCCATGAAAGGGCTTAGCATTTTAAATAGCACCTCGGTAATCAAGGCCTTTGGCCATTCACATATGCCATATCTTTTTGTACTTGTGCGCCATGCTTATAAAAGTACACAGTTGCTATGACATTCATATTTTATATCTAATCTGGCTTCCCGCTGAACGTATATTACACTTCTGATATGAAATTGAAACTCATGGTTAATTAAAAGATGGCCTCTTTAACCTTGATGAACAAGGTTAAGAACAAATGATAAAATCATCCACGTGTATTTCATTGCCGGGGGGGGGATGAGCTTTGTGACACCAGATTCAATCAATGGTTACATTTGAACAGCATAGTAAAATGTCATCTTATTATCTAAGTCAAAGATTGTTTAAACAAGATGGCCTGTCAGGATCTTAACAATAGTATTTGGTTTTATTTTGTAAGATTTTTTCCCTATAATGAACAATCTGTGTCATTCTAAGCTGGCATTTATTTATTTACCAGTATATATAAAGAATATTTATTCTGCTCTTTCCATAAAACCACAGTATGTATGAACTAGTTGATTCGCTTCAGTATATAAAATATACAAATATGTAATATTCATAAAACATATTTTTTGTGTTTTGGGTGCTTTTTAATATATTTAAAGACTATTATTTAGTAATATACTAATATAAATAGTAATTATACAATTGGAATTGAAAACTATAATCATGTTTAATATTGAAAATATGTATTATTTATAAAACAGTATTTCTGTCTTTTGGGGTTTATTTATTTATATATTTATTTATATATATATATTGTTTTAGTGAACTACCCATCACTTTCTCTCTCTCTCTAAAGAATATTTATTTTGCTCTTTTCCATACTTGATTAGCTTCAATATGTATACACATTTTATATACATAATTAATACTAATAATACAACTTTAGTATACAATTATAATAAATCAATATGTTATGCATTTTGGGATTTATAATAAATATATTAGATAAGCCATTATTCACTGAAAATCATTTCCTTTCCTTTAACATAATAAATTAATTTTTGAATTGCAAATGTATGAAACTTGTAGGTGTATGTGAAGACTTGTTTTCTGTGTTCCACAGCATTTGCTCTGAAACAGAAAATCACTGCAGTGAAGGGTGACCATGACTCAGTTCACCGGGGCTGATTTCCACGATCAAGGACATTTGCACTGTGCTGTGTGTATGAAGGGCCTGAAGCATCGGGAAGGATCACCGTTACCTGTCACATGGTCTGTCCATTACCACCTGGAAAAGAGGTTAAGGGCCTTTCAGGCCAAAACAAGCAGACTAAGTAACAGTTTTCTTCCTGCAGGCTGTCACACTGCTCAACAACTCCTACTCAAGCTGTCTGAGCTAATCATTCTGCAGAGCCCCCCCCTCATGCACATACGCTGCCTCGGACTCTATTTTTAAACTCCCACATCACTGCGTTATTCAGGTTTGTGCCAGCGACTGTCTGTCCACAAGTATTTTATTATTATTTTTTATCAATACTGTATTTGTATTTATTACTTTCTGTGTGCCTGTATGTTTTGGGGGGAAGTTTATGGTCCACCACCACTGCTTCTGTGTCATATTGTGGTTCCAGAAAAAACAGGAGTGACACGGTGCTCACTCCAGTGAGTAATTATTATAGGGTTGAGTGTTTTTTTGTCATTTTCAGACAATTTCTAGACACAGAACTTTAAGGTAACCATCGCTATTGCTCAGGAAAATAGATCACGGTTCATCGAAGACGCGTTGACCTTTTGTGAAAACATGCCCCGATGGCAGCTGTACTGCAAGTTAAAAGAACAAGTTCATTTAAAACACACTGACCTTTTGTGGTTAAATGCCCTAGTCATGTGAGTTGATACGGGGTACGTTGTCACAGTGGCTGTTAAACAGAAAGCCATTTAGCAGCAATTTAGTTTGTATAGGCTTTTTAGTGAAATTTCATGAAGCTTTAAAAGGTAACAGAACAAATTCAACAACAACATAATGTGCATGCAGTTTAAAAATATATGGTTGGAAAGATTTTTAAAATGTCTTTGAAAGAGGTCACAAAGGCTGCATTTATTTGATCAAACTACAGTAAAAAGGTAATACTGTGAAACTATGTAAATATAAATTTAAATAACTTTTATATTCAGCATACTTGTAACTTGTGTACACACACACACACACACACACACACACACACACACACACACACACACACACTACTGTCCAATATTTTTTACCAACCAAGGTTGCATGTATTTGATCAAAAAATACAGTAAAATTGTGAAATATTATTTTGATTTGAAATAACTAATTTCTATTTGAATATATTTTAAAAATGTAATTTATTCCTGTGATACAAAGCTCAATTTTAAGAATCATTACTCCAGTCTCCGGTGTCACGTGATGCTTTTCATTTGCTGGTTTGTTGCTCAAGAAACATTAAAAAAAGGCATTTATTCAGAATATATTTTTGCTGTTGTTGTTGTTATTTTATTTTTATTACTTTCACGTTTTGTCAGTTTAAAGCATTATTGGTAAATTAAAGTATCAATTTCTTTAAAAATAAATAAATGAATTAAAACAACCTTCTGATCAGAAGTGTAACTGATTACTTGTTACTTGATGTTTGAAACCAACACAATGAAGTACTGCAAGAGAACAGATGTATTTCTGAGACAGACTTTGTGACAACTAGCCCCGTGTTCCACTATATCTCCTAATATCTCATTATATTACATTTTTCTTCCGCTACGTTTCACAGTGAGATGAATGACACTGAGGCTATTTGATTTGACTTGACCAGGGCTTTGGAGCTTTTGTTGCAGACTCGAGTCCCTTTGCTGATTGAAGTAATATTTCTAAATCAATCACTTTTCTAATTCTTCTTGGTTCCGGTGGTACTTAGGGCCATTTTAATTAAATTAGGCTCAAATTGTCTTGCAGTCGTTTTCACTTAGACCATCAAGAATGGGCCTCGGTTTGCGCTCTTTGTGAACCCAATTAAACCTAATATCGTTTTATAGCTGCAGAGCAGAATTATTGAGCAGTCATAATTTATCTGTTCATCTCGGCTAGACAATATCTTATTCAGACATTATTTATTTTAAGGAGCGCAATGGAATTCGGCACGTCTGTGAGTTATTGCTTTATCTTTGACAAGTTAGATGCATCTTGCTGGTATTGTTAAGTCAACCAAAAGTGATATAACAAAAACCTTGTAATATTTGCATGCTTTCAAAATTGCTTTAATTGAGTACTGCTACTTCATAACCACAAAGTAATTTACTCGTCATGGTCAAATAGCATTAAAGTGATCACACCATGACTGCATCTGAGATATTATTAGTATTGTTTCCCCTCTTTACTTAGCTAATGAAACATAAATCTTGACCTAACACAAAAGCAATAAAAATGTTAGCTTTTAGTGTTCAATTATCTGAGTGGGTGGGATGTGTCTCGCTCAGAAAATATTGCCAGTGTGGGAAGTGTGAATGTTTATGCTCTTCAGGAATGAGTTTGTGTCTGTATAAATGGCTTATATAGTCAGATGGTGAATTAGTAGTCTGATGATTGACCTTCAGATGCCCTTCACGTGTGAGCATAGACCTGATTTTGCAGAGATTCGTGTTTTTAAATGCTGGGAAATTAATCTATGGCTCTGTTTACTGCTGGTATTAACATCTGCCTCAGGTGGTCTGGGCCCTAATGTCTGTTCACACCTGGTATTTATTTACATGCATCTCAGACCCTCCCGGTGACCAATCAGATTTAATCAGGGGAGGTCTTTGATTTCATGAATACATACATTGCTTTCTATATCGGTATGCTGCATTTTGAGAAAGGGTGAAAATCACACAAGCAAGTCGGTACACTGTTGCTAGATTTTGTTTGATTTTTGTCTTACCAGTTTAATTATTATTAATTTTTATTTTATTTTTTTAATAAATGCATGTGAATGCATCAAATGTCCTTCAAAAAATAAATGCACATGCAGTTATAAGAATGTATTGTCGGAGTATAAAATTTAAAGTGACAAATGAAGTTGGTAAAATGATTATATCCATGTAAACATGTCAAATGAGAGCAAAATATAAATGCTGCTCCACTATAGCCATCTGACGTAGCTCATTTGAAGAGAACACTTAGGATTTCATTTGTGAAAGTCTGAGGACTCTCAATAGTTGCGTTTCTTGAAATGAAAGGACATGTCCATTAATTTTTCACAGAGTTTTTACCAGCAGTGTTTCTGGCAGAAAAGCCACCAGCACACATCGTGCAAAGCTTTCTTTGGCATTTATAATCTATTTCTTGGCAGGGAACTGTGAAACCCAGTTAATTGCTTGCAGCAGTACATTCCACCTCTAAAGGTGCTGTAAGGGATTTTTGGAATAGCACGAATAATAGCAAGCATAAATGTCCCTTCTACCTGAAAGATTTCTTTGAAATTGGAGTCCTGAAAAACTGCCTGTCTCGATGTCAGCCCTATAGGCTCTGTAAATCACAGAAAAGAGTTGCTTTTTGCCATTCAGAAAACTAGAAGCGCTGCCTGCAGATCATTTTACACATGCTGGGCTGGCCACTAGTATATAATAGACCAGTGGTGTCCAAACTTTTTGGGAGTGTTTACCATCTTTTTGATTAAATAAATGCAGCCTACTAGAATTATTTACGAAAACTAAAATCAGATTTTATTTTATTAATTTATTTAATTTTATCCTACATAAACTTGAAACTGCAAATTTGCCACCATCGTAAAAGGTAAAGTGTTTTCTTAAATCTTTGATATTACTTTCATTTAAATAGTTTGCATCGTGTTGGTCTAATGTGGTTTTTAGAATATTGTTGGGTGGTGTGGTTTGAAGAGAAAGCATGTGGTTGGAATTAGAAAAACAACTTAGAACACCTTAAACATCCTTTCAGAGAGTGACACACTTGACATGGGCAGGGCGCAATCAACCTCATCTCCATGGTAACCCTGTGGCATCATGGGAAAAGAGACAGAAAACTGAAGGCGATGCTGTTGGTTTTTTAATGAAGGCTTGTACGAGAGCCAGATTTGGCCCCAAATCCATCAGCAACATTCTGGCATCACATAGGGAGAATGTATACATCTCTGTGTGTCTAATTAGATCCTTTCCTTATTGAGCGAGAAGACAGTCCGGTGCTGAGGAGAGATAAACAGGGAGCAGGGTGTAAGCAACACAAATCAAGCACACATACAACCAATACCTCAGGCAGAATCAAACATGCTGATGAATGATACAAGACCAACATACGATCAATATTTCATATTTTAGCAGATGCAATCTGTATGGATGAACTTTCTGCTTACTTATTAACTTAATCACTTAGGCCCGGTTGCACAGACAGGGTTTAGGTTAAGCCAGGATTAGGCCAGAGTTCAATTAGGACATTTAATAGCTTTTATAAATATGCCTTAGATAAAAACATTACTGGTGAGCATCTTGAGGCAAAACAATGAATCTGACTTATTTTAAGAGCAAGTTTATTTCAGTTGAAATAGCCCAGACATACATTTTAGTCTGGGACTAAACTTAAGCCTTGTCTATGAAACAGGATAAATGTAGCTGACTGCAAAGACTACACTGAATAGTAAAATATTGCAGCAATTTCCATAAGTGAGAAACTGTTATTTTATTTTTCAACACATGCTTGATGAAAGTAGGTGATTAACCTTAGAGATTGCCCTCATGTGAAACTTATTTTTGTCTTATTTGAATTTGATTCTCATTCTATAAAAATATATATATTTTTTTTTTGCTTAAAAAATGTTTTTTTAAGACGGTCACCAAAATGTGTCTAAATGCAATCTAAAAGCCTGATTTATTTATTTGTCTTATTTAAAAAAAAAAAAAAATAAACATGGATTTTAAGCTTAATATAATAATAATAAATATTGTTATTATTATTATTATCATATTATTATTATTATTATTATTATTATTATTATATTTAGTTATTGATAAACATATATTCCCAGTATATTGTTTTCTTATTTTTACAGTAAGCATTAATCAGAATATAATTATGTTTATTAATAATATAATTATGCATACAATTAATATAGTTGTTTATTATAAAATACAAAAATGATTATATAATATTTGTTTACTAAAGTAAATCTGCATATAATAATCAAAATACAATTACATTAATTGACACTTATTGCAATTATTTCATTTTTTATTATAATTGATTATTAATAAACCTATAATCCCCATATTATTTGTTAATATAACAAAAATGCTTGTCTGATCATTTTACCCCCATAATAACTATAGTATTAGGGTTGAATGATCAAATTTGATTTGTTATACATGCATTTGATGTTTTTAAACCAGCTATTTATAACTCTGGGTTAACTTTATGTAAGATGATTGTTTATTTGTGGAGTGGTTCATGCATATTGTATTGCTCCACCGCAGCCGCAGATGGCTGTTTACATTTGTTTGCTTTCTGCTACTTTCTTTTTATATCTTTGAATTCCAAAAATCATTAGAATGTATCCATGGAGAATTTCATCGCCTCTCCATGTCTCCCCCTCAGGAGGCTTCCTGCTAAATGGGTAGACTTCATTCTCTTAACAAGCAATCGTGATCGTGACCGCTCAAGAAGGCGTCGGAAAGCAGCATAAGGTTGACAGATTCACGTATGTGCCGTATTGCCATCACCCTGGTACCGGATGCCAAGCTTAATAGTTTGATTTTGGGCACAACCTGAGGTGAACAGTGCCATAATGTGTTTGGATAATGAGAAGCTGTGCCTTTCTGCAGCGTTCTGTGAGCCGATGCCATGCTCCACAGGGCTTCCATCAAAGTGACATAGAAACTCTTTGCCAGTCAGCCAATAGCCGTCCTGGAGAGGCTGACAGATTTCTGGGCAGACCCTCCCTCGCTGCTCTCAGTTCTCCGGGGAATCTCTGGAGGCCTGTACTTGAGAGGCAGTGTGCATCTGTAAGTGTGTCGTCTTGCATGTCATCTGTTTGGAGAGATCGGTACTGATTTTTCTACTTCTGTTGGTTTGGGAGAGAGCAGTTGGGGTGGACTTTGATCTGCTGTGTGTGTGTGTGTGTGTGTGTGTGTGTGTGTGTGTGTGTGTGTGTGTGTGTGTGTGTGTGTGTGTGTGTGTGTGTGTGTGTGTGTTTCCATTGTGTGTTAGTGAGTATTATTGTCTGGCACGTGATGGAACGCATTGTGAGTACTTCGATATTAATAGTCAAGAGCTAGCAGTTGTCTATAATGTTGTATGTAATTATGCAATGGAATCATTGATAAAATGGGGCTAGTTGTCACACAAGAAAGATGTCAGATGGGCTGTATATCTCAGTAACTAATATTTTGAGCCCATGTTAAATGTAATGCTGAAATAATAATACTATTTTAGTCGCTAAAAATGTAGACACTAAATTGAGTATATAGTATATAATATATGAATATGTATTAATAATGTTATATTAATATAAAATAATTGTCAGTAAGATTTATGATTATATTATATTTGTTTTATGTTTATATTATGTTATATTATATGTTTATATTATATTGTATTGTCTAAAACACATTTAAATTAACTTTTGATACTTTTTAAATATGTCCACATTTAAAATTAATGTGCATATATTGTGTCAAATGACTTGAATTTTAAAAAGCTCATTATTCTAACAAATTAAAAACTTCAAAAAATGAATTAATCTTTGGTTAAAATAAGTTGCATACACAACACTTCATATTTACACTGACATGTATTCATGTAGCAGATACTTTTATCCAAAGTGACTTACAAATAGGGAACATCACAAGCTATTTGAAAAGTTTGAAATGAAATTAACACAAGTTGACAGAAGCTGCTAGAAGTTTGTGTACTCTGCAGTAAAGATGTGCCGACACAAAACATCAAATAAATGCCAGATATAATGAGAAAAGTCATACAAACCTTTATATCAGTGAACGAATGCATGCATTTAGAATAACAAATCAAAACTTATGCATGTTACTAGACTTTTATTGTATTTTTCTTGTTTTATGTCTGTCCTTCTCTTGCCGTCTCTCCAGATTCCGTCCTATGAGAGGATCCTCAATAAAGAAATGGTCAGAGTAAATAATGACTGCACCTGTCATCGGCGGCCTATTGCTGAGATGAGCAAGGCTTTAAGCAGTGGGAGATATTAGCTGGTCTGTCCCACTGTGTTCTGATTGCTAATACACAGCAGTGTTGTTCCAATTACCAGCCCTGTAGTGCCACCAGACTCTACTAAAGACCATCCGATCCGTCTGTGTTTGTCAGGGACTGAGTGCACTGTCAAACTCATAATTACAGAGAGAGTTCTGACGGATCTCCTTCAGTGAATGTTGCTCTATTCAGTTTAAATCATATTTAATATCACTCAAGCTGGAGTTTCGTAATAGTGAATCGGTCAAATGCACGAGGCCACAAGCCTCTCATAGTCTCTTGCACACACGAATAATTCAATTAATGGAGCTTCTCTGAATGCGGTTTGACAGCAGGGAGAATGCTTGTTTGGCTTTTTGCACTAGTTTCTACATAAACCAGTATTACAGCCATTCATTTATCATGACTGTGGTTGATATCTTGTGCATAAACCATATATCTAACAATGCCACGTGGGTGTAAACTACAAAGAAAACACTTTGCTTGAGTGCATGAAGAACATATGGCATATATTGTTATGTATATCACATTTTAATATATGCATGTTTAAAAAGATTATATATTAAAACCACCTCACCAGCCTTTAGCTTCAACTTTATTGTTTTTGTTTATTGGAAATAAAGCATATACACACACAAATGAATGGTTCACCCAAACATTTTCATTTGCTGAACATTTACTCGCCCTCAGGCAATTCAAGATATAGATGAGTGTGCTTTTACATCAGAAGATATTTGAAGAAATGTAGCATTAAATCACTTGCTCACCAATGGATCATCTGTAGTGAATGGGTGCCGTCAGAATGAGAGTCCAAACAGCTGATAAAAGCATCATAATTATCCACAAATAATCCACACCAATCCAGTTAATCAATTAACATCTTATGAAGTGAAAAGCTGCGATGGAAGCAAATCCATCTTTAAGGCGTTTTAACATATGTGGCAAATATAAGTCCATAATCCATAATAACGCTTCCTCCAGTGGGAAAAGTCCATTGCCTATTATCCTCTGATATCAGAATCCATCAACATATTTGTTTAGAACTGTTTTGGGCTGTTTTTGCTTGTAAATGGGGCTTAATGTCTTTATATTTCTCACCTGATTCAGATGACACAAAAGGAAAAACTCAAAAGGAGAATCCTGGAAGAGGGTAACATGAGGATTTGTAAATTACATTTGACATTTTTGGCTGAACTATCCCTTTAAAAGCTGTAGACAGCCAGTAGATGTATATATTTTATATTTGCCACATTGGAGTTAAACAATGTTTATATAACTTTTAATGGAATATGCAGTATAGATCAGACAGCTCTTGAATGTAGTCTATGATACAAATTGAGAGAGCTTATTGAAAACTTGCTGATATCCAAGCCAGCGTGTCAGAATCTCTTACAATGGACATGTTAAATTAATATTTAATAGAGCCTTTAAAATCGTGTTGATATATTCTGCTTTACTGGGCAGCTTGGCATCCTCTGTTAAGAGCGATAGTTCAACATGTAGGTCCAATATACAGTCTTTCCTGGAAGTGAAGGATACTTTATTGAATTCCACTGGGCTCCTTTGAAAATAGCAGAAAGTTCCAGACCCAGTGAAGAAAATGCGATAAGTGAATTGTAAATCTCTGGGTTAGAAATATTGGACTCTTGGGGTAATACATTTCTGTCAGACTCGGACATTTAATGAGCTTAAATAGTGGTCGAGTTCAGGGATGCTCCTGAAGAAGGAAAAAAAAGCATGATTTTAGCGGAAAACTTTGGGAGTTTCAGTCTTCAACTTTCATAAGCCTTTAACTCCAAGCAAGTCTAGATGTTCATGCCAATGAGAGCAACATAATAAAACATGACAGACCAGAGAGGAAAATGTTTCTCCCTTTTAGATAATTGAGTTTTAGTTGCACCGTGTTAAGTGAAAAAGCCGTGCTCTCCAGAGATGCAGGCAAGTTTGTGTCAGAAATAACTTTCTAATGGCCAGTGCAGCTTAAAAAAATAATAATCATACTTTTATTTATTAAGAATGCATTTAATTAATAAATAGTGACAGTTCAGACATTTGTAATTTTACAAAGGATATTTCAATATTTTGTGATTTATTTAAATAAAATATCAAAAGGATTACAAATGCAAATTAATTTCCACAGACTTCTTTGATAATATTTACCAAGGGTGCCCGATATTTTTGGCTATGACTGTATCTCCAGTTTTTGAAAGATGTCTCTTATGTTCAACAAGGCTGCACCAATCAAAACTTTGTGTGATTATAATAACTAAAAGGTATCTTGTGCCGTATTCCAGAATAGTTTTTTTCTCCAGTCAGATATATAATATACACAGTCAGTGTTGAGGAAAGTTACTTTTAAAAGTAGTGCATTTCAATATTGCGTTACTCCCTAAAAAAGTGACTAATTACGTTTTATGGAAAGTAATTTGTTACGTTACTTTTGCATTACTTTTTTAATATGAGCAGGGCTTGATTGTTTGTTTTTAATATAATAAGTTCTATTTATAGCAAATGTAAAAGCCCTTTCACACCAAAGAGTGTAGTGAATAAACCTCAGGCTGAAGGAAGAGTAAATTCACGTCTGTACATTAGAACACAGGAGAAGAGAGTTCAACACTCTGCAGCAATGATAAAAAAACAATGAAGCACAATTGCTAGGTTATCTAAAGCCATTTTTGCTTATTAGTATGGTTGAACTGGATCATCAAAGGTCAGCAGCAAACACATTGATTAATACAATGGGAGTAGATACATTTGTGTTATTTAACATTTAATTATTGCAGGTTTGCATCATATTCTGAGTTTGCATTTCACTGTTTTAAATCATTTTGATGAATACTAATTTTATTTTTGTTAGTGAGATGAATTAATGCACATTCACATTTAGTCTAGAACTACAGTAGCATTATGTTCACACACACACAGCACTTCTGTACTTCCGATTTTTCCCTACATGGGTACAGGAGACTTTTCAGTCAATAAATGGGACAACTAAAAAACTACTTTTTTGAAAAAGTAACATATTTTTGTGTAAATTAACAAGTAATGCGTTACTGGTTACTTGAAAAAAGTAATCTGATTACATAACTCGCGTTACTTGTAATACGTTACCCCAACACTGTTCACAGCATACACACACTAAGGTTGAAAAATAATAATAATATATTAGCATAATATGATTTGGTATACAAGGAAGATTCCAATCATATGCAAAGTCAAATATTCTCACAGGCACTTTGAAACCACAGAAAATTGTTTTAAGTCAGACTAAACTCTGACCTTGTTGAAATTAATGCAACCACTTATTTTTTATTCAGCAGTGGCTTGCTTTTGTCCTAATGTGTGTATGCTTCATGACTCTAGTCCCTGGTGTCCTCTGTCATCTCTATAGTAAATGTTGACCAGTCAGGCATGTTCAATTTCAAACACATCCTCAGCGGCACTCAAATGCCATATGCAGAGAGATGTCCTTACTGTCTCTTTGTCCTTGAGATGGTCAGACATGAGAATGCTCAACGCTCAGTTTTGGAAATGCTATAGACTTTAAGCAGATATGCTATTAAAATGTCACTGAATTGGTGTTTGTTGTAATTGCTTAAATTTACATGATAGATAGATAGATAGATGTGCACGAGTCACTGTGCATAATATCCTCTACACTAAAAACCTAATCACTAAACCAACCATGGTATTTTAGTATCCATCTACAACATTTTTAGCTCTTTGTGGGATTATTGGATCGAGACTTTTCACAGGGATGCTCCACATCACAAGCCGTACCGGCTGAGCTCACAAGCTAGTTTACTAAATCAGAAAAGCCATACATATGGAGCTGGTTATATGATGTAGATGCCAAAATGTATTAGTCTACAATTCATGCACTACAGTAATAGTGTTTTCCAGAAACATGTGAAAATATGTCTTTATTCATCAGTAAACCCTTGTAATTATAATTTTTGTGAACAGGAATAAAAATTGTTAGAGTTTTACTGCCAATAGTGAATTGAAGATCCAATATTTTTATTTGTAAGGAAGCCGTAGAGAAATGTATTCATTTTTTTTTTTTTAAATGCAGGTAGAAGCATGGTTTTTTTTTTCAATGAGCCTGTTTCAAATAGTAACTTTAAAAATGCTGTGGCACTTCATCAAAAACAACAATCGGAGGTCCTCCAAAAAAAAAACTCCTCTTGATTTTTCATACAGCTATGACTGTGGATCTAAGACATGTTGCATGGGCTTATACAAATGACATCAGGGCAAAAGGTGATTGGCAGTAGTAAACTGTGAAGGAAATGGGCTGAAATTATAACAAAGAATGCAAAAAATGGAACTACCTGAAAATCAGCTATGTATAAAAGCTAACAAACTACACACTTATCCTACATTTTACTACTACTAGTGTTCATTTCAGCTGTAAAATGCAATTAAATGTATGTCTAGGTACATTTTTTCAGAGTCACATATTTTGATTAACCCGGGTTGTCTTGTAAAAGGACGAACGATTCGAGAGACGTGCAGATCCATTTGCAAGCTTTATTCCAAGACTTGGTCAAAAACACAGGCAGGGTCAAAACATCAGCAAACAGGTATAACACAGACAAGACAAAGTGCAATCCTAGGGCAAGCATAGGTCTTTGATCAGCAAACAATATCCAGAGTGCTTGAGAAGAGGGGTAGTCCAATAACATGAGCAATAATCCAAACGAGGTACAGACAGGAATCAGGAGACAAAATGACTAGACTAAGTAGAACAGGAAACTAAACTCAGTAAAGCAGCTATCACTAGGTGAGTGATACACACAGAACAATATTGAAGACTAAACAGAAACCCAGAATGGCTTGGTAAGGCAGCTAACACTAGGAGAGTGCTAAACACTAGAACATACTCGGCGATGAGAGAGAGGATGTCCAAGGCTTATAAAATGTGTCTGATGGGATTCAGCTGTGTAATCAGTGCAATGGATGATGGGAAATGGAGTCCAGTGTGAAGTGCAACAGTCTGTATGGTGTGAGAGTCAATATGATGTAAGAGCGACCTCTGATGGCGAGTGGATAGAAGACCATGAACCGGATTCGTGACAGAACATAATGAAACCATAAACCAATGAACTCTTTCTCTATAGGTTGAAATCACTCTTGAATTCTATTCACACTTCTCTTTCTTTTATATTTTTCCTCACATTTGAAGCAACGTTTTGTCCCATCAGCTGAATAGAACGTACTCTTCAACTCTCCCTCTTTCTGTCATGGCCACCCTCTGCTGACTCAATTGACAGGAGCTCGCTGTGGGGTCCCTCAAGGGGCCGTCAGAAGCTGATTGCCTTGAAGCTGAAAATGCTATGATAAAAGCTTCTCTTCTTATTCCTCCGCCTTGCTTAAAGTAAAGAGATGCAGTACTTTGCCTTTTAACCATTACGTCTGAATCCTTTCCTCCATTTTCAGCAATTTCCAGCGATTCCTGACTGATTAGCTGTGACACATCAGTGAGGCTTTTACCAACAAATGCTTGCTGGGTGTTTTAGAAGTACCTATGTAAAAATCACTTTCAGGAATGATACAAGGTATATGTTAGTGATAACATAGATGTGTACTGGAAGATGGATAGTGGCACACACACACACACACATTGGAAATGAAACCACATTTTGCTAATGAAGAAACTTTACAGCTCATCTTTTGGGGTTGCTAACAAGCAATCGGATTGGCACGAGGGACTGAAATGTGTTTGAAATGCTAATGAGAAACAGGCATGAAAATTGCCATTGGGTCACGTGGTATTTGGTGGAGTACACATGAGAGATTACACCTCAACGAGAGAGTGTTACAGAGCATGTAGAGAATGTCACTGTATGTAAGGTGAAGATTTGCAGGGCACGAAGCTGAAATACTTTGCAGTTGTTGAACCACTTTATTGTCGACTGGAAACCAGAAACTGACTAGATTAATAATAAATAATGGATTGCTCAGGCAAAAAAGAACGTTGTAAATCCACTGTGAATTCTATTGTAAGTCTGTTAGCATTTATATGAAGCTTATTTTTAGGTAGCATCTTTTATTCTTACAATTTCATCCCATTTCCTTCACAGTTTACCGCTGCCAATCACCTGTTTCCCCTGTTGTCAAGCCCATGCTACATTCCTCAGATACACAGCCGGGACTGCTATAAAAATCAAGAGAAAATAAAGCAATAGTGCTTTTGAAAGACCTCCCATTGCTGCTTTCGGTTTTTACATTTTTGATGGAGTGCCACAGTTTTTTTTAAAGCTCCTATTTAGTTGCCCCTTCTAAATGTTATATTCTTCCAAGTAGCATATTTCAGCTTCTGTGGTCTACCAAGAATAGATTTAGATTTGCTGCTTCAAACACATGGCTGTATTGATGAACTTGTCGTGAAGTTCTTCTCTGGGGAGACGGTTTACTTGTCTCTTAGCTTAGAGTGTCTTCATAATTTGAGAGTCACTTGCACCATGGCATCATCAGGTCTCAAGTTGAGTTGTGCCTAACTCACCAAATACAGTGCTATTTTTAGATGAAAACTGATCAAATAAAAAGGAAAATTTATGTTTTTATGAGGAAAAAGCAATCCAGTATTTAAGATAAGCGTTCAATAATAATAAAAAATAACACCAAATATAATTGTTTTATGTTAACTCTAAACTTTGGTATGTTATCCAATGTTTACATCAGATTTTGTATACAACTACTAATTTTTTTTTTTTTATCTAAACAAGTGTTAATATGAATAAGTGAAAATTAATAAGTGCTGTAAGTTTAATAAACTATGTAAAAAGAGCTACAGAAATTGTCTCAAAGCCAATAGTTTTTTTGAATGGGTTTTGGTTAAATGCCTGAAATATCGTCTGTGGATAATCCATGTTTTGTTCTACAACTTAAGACGCATCATTAATACCTAGGGGTGGAATCGATTACATTTTATCGATACCGATATGGATGCTGCTTATCGATACCGGTACTTATCGAATCTGTTAAATCTATTTGGTTCAAAAATATATGATGTGAAAAGTTGTTGAAAAGTTCAAGTTATTGTATAACTGCTGAACTTTAGCAAGTGTATTAAAGTTCTTCAGTCAGGAGCAGTGAGATATTTTTATCTTTGTGTTTTATTTGATTAACATTAAAGGAATGGTTCACCCATAAATTAAAATTGTGTCATCATTTAATCACTCTCAAGTTGTTTTAAACCTGAATGAGTTTCTTTCTTCTGTTAAACATAAAAGTTATTTTGAAGAATGTGGGAAATCAAAGAGTTGCTGGTCCACAGTGACTTACATATGTTATATGTAAACATAGGGCTGGGACATTGCATATGAGCAAAAAATCATATCTCAGGATTTTTTTTTGGCTGATTTGCGGTATATGGTTAAATTTACTTAACTAAAAATGCGTAAAAGAAAGCTGTCTGTGATGTTTAGAGGACAATCTCATCGCAAAAGCTCATTCACTACTTTGACAGCAAAATTGACATATTTACATGGCTTTCTAACGTATATATTTGGAGAATATACCTGTGAAATGTAAGTTAAGCATTTAGGAAAACAGCACATAGCTCAAAACAGCGTGTCTCTGTCAGCGGCATAAGCAGACTTTCTGTCAGAGCCACTTTAAACTGAAACTATAATCTAGGCTACTATAACTTACAAGTTTTTTTATAGCCTTTCATATTAAGCTTGTCTCATGCTTAGAACAAATTGTTTTATTCACTTTCTCCGCAGCAGTTCAGTCTGTGTCCTCCTCCCTAGATATTTTTCCCGATGCACTCGTATCAGTCTAGCCTGTTGACTGCGAATAAGTGCAGTGTCTCGTGAGTGTAACTCTACCGCTAAATCAACGTTTGATGTGAATGTGTCTCGCGAGTTGCTGTTGGAGCTGTACAGTAAATACAGTGCATTTCTTGAGGACATATATGTTGTGTTTTGATAGTAAATGTTTCATATTACTGGTGTTGCCTCATTTGTTCACTATTTCACTACTGCATATTGCATCTGATGCTAAAGTCGCTCAGTTTAGCAACGTGAGCACACACTTTTGAACGTTTCACCACCACTGATTGCACGCAAACACACACACATGTGCACGGATATCACACGCACATCGCGCAAATGACATCCACATAAATCAGTGAAGGAAAATGTCAAGCTGCTGCTTCTAATTCTTCATTAACATTGAAGTATACGTATATAAAACAACACAAGTATCGATAACAGTATCGTTTGTCCTGAAGCTTACCGGTAGTCCGGTATTGACCCAATTACGTACCGGTCCAAAAATTACCGGTTCTCGGTACCCATCCCTATTAATACCAAACTTGTGATGAAAGTGGTGGTTGCCAACAAGTGGTTAAATAAGACCACTGTGGCTTTCAGAGACATTAAACATCAGTGCCAAACAGGTAAAGTCAACTGGTCTGCTTTTACAGCCTCGTTGTATACTCACGCTGTTCATTTATAAACTGAACCTCTCTAAGAAACTCTCATGAATGTTACAAATTCTCCTTTTGTGGTCCACAGAGGAAAGTCACATACGTTTTGAATGACAAAAGAGTGAACTGTGTCTTTAAGATTCAGAGAAAATGAAAGAATCCAAAAGGAGGAGGCATGAGGGTGCTCTGACAAAGAGTGGAATGAAGTGTCAAAGAAAGCAGGTGAAGATGATGGAACATGCTGTACTGTTGTTTTCTGAGGTTCCTGTGCAGACAGACCTGTCAGATCTGACCCAGTTAATGTGATTGTGTTGTCCTGCTCTACAAGGGTTTACACTGGGTGAAGTAATGAGTTGAACAGAAAAGACATGAAGATTTGACAGGTTCGGTGGGCCGTGTATTTCCCTCTGTCTTGTCGTTCAACACGATGACAGTTCAGGGTTTGATGAGATTAGCCGTTATTATTAGCCAGTCAAAATCTTTCTAATAGAGCCTCAAGTACAGGTTAAAAAACAGTCCCCTGAAGCTTTAAAATGAACTGTGCTGGGATTGATTTTTATTTGGGGTGACTGGTTAAACATCTGGATGAGGTGAACCGGAGGATGTTGTTCCTGTTGAATCAGTATTTTCTGTGTTCAAAGCATTTATTCATACTTAATTTAATAATAACTGGTTACAAGTGATGCCACATGATGTCACTGGAAACAAATCTGTCATTTGACTTTATTTTGTTCGAGTCATGGGTATTTCCATCATATCTCAAATAATGTAATGTATTTAAATAAATTTTTTAAATCACAGACTATTTAATCATATTTTCATAATTTTCAATCATTTAAACTAAATTACAGATTGATCGGAAATGTTGTGATATTTACCATCACACACACACACACACACACACACACACACACACACACACATATATATACAGAAGGTATAATAAGTATTGGACATGTCACCATTTTTCTCAGTAAATATATTTCTAAAAGTGCTGTTGACTTGAAATTGTCACCAGATGTCGGTAACAACCAAATTAATCAATACATACAAAGAAAACAAAACAAAACAAATACGTTCAGAAATTAAGTTATGTGTAATAAAGTAGACTGACACAAGGAAAAAGTATTGAACACATGAAGAAAGGGAGGTGCAAAAAGGCATGGAAAGCCAAGTGAAAATCTATCAGTAATTAGAAAGCAACCCTTTAATTAATATAAGCTGGTTCAGTTCCAACTGATGGCCTATAAAAAGGTGCATCATTACCAACGTGTCAAACAGGAAACATTGCATGATGGGCAAAAGCAAAGAGCTCTCTCAAGACCTTTGCAACCTTTTTGCTGCAAAACATACTGATGGCATTGGTTACAGAAGGATTTCTATAATTCTTTATGTTCCAGTGAGCACTGCTGGGTCCATAATCCGGAAGTGGAAAGAACACAATTTGACCATAAACTGGCCACGACCAGGTGCTCCTCGCAAGATTTCTGACAGAGGAGTGAAAATAATTATCAGAAGACTTGTCCAAGGGCCAAGGATCGCTTGTGGAGAGCTTTATAAAGACCTGGAAGTAGCATGTACAATTGTATCAAAGAAAACAATAAGTAATGCACTCAACCGCCGTGGCCTGGAAGCACGCTCACCATGCAAGACTCCATCGCTGGTTTAAAGTTTGCTATAAAACTTTTAGACAAGTAAAATACTGGGAGAATATAGTCTGGTCAGATGAGACAATTTTTGTATTATTTAGATGCCATAATATACACCATGCTTGGAGGTCAATTGGCACTGCACATCACTCCGAAACATCATGGTGTAGCACTGGCAAAGTTAATATAATTGAAGGAAGGATGAATGGAAAAATGTACAGAGACATTCTTAATAAAAAATATGCTACCATCTACCAGGATGATGAAGATGAAACAAGGGTGGACATTTCAGTGAAACAATGATCCCAAACACACAGCCAAGGAAACTCTCAATTGGTTTCAGAGAAAGAAAGTAAAGCTGCTAGAACTGCCCAGCCAATTACCTGACTTTAATCTAATATAAAATCCATGGAAATAACTAAAGATCAGAGTTCATAGAAGAGGCCCATGGAACCTTCATGAGACTGTTTGTGTGGAAGAATGGGACAAAATCAGACCTGAGCAATACATGCGACTAGTTTCTCCATACAGGAGGCATCTTGAAGCGGTCATTGCCAACAACAGCTTTTGTACGAAGCATTAAATACATTTCAGTAAGCGTGTTCATTACTTTTTTCCTGTGTCATTCCATTGTATTACACAACTTCATTTGTTTTGTTTTCTTTGTATGAATTTGATTTACTTGGGGTGAAAATCTGTGAAAAATCAAATCTTTAGGATATTTACTGAGAAAACGTGTTGATTATGTATAATTTTTCATTTTCACATCACATCAAGTTAAGTTGAAGTGTAAAATTGTTAGTAAGCAAAATTGTTGTGATAGAAATGACTTGACAACTGAGAGATGGTTGTCATTTGTGTGTGTATCTTAATACAAATAATTGTATTTTTGCACAATAAATGTTAATTTAAGAATGTTATTCATTGTTAATTTAATAAAAAACAGTAAACAACTACCTGGTATCATGGCATCTATGTACCTGGGTGCACTTTTCAGCGAGACGCGAAATATGTACCAATAAGTATATAATCACTGCTGTTTCCAAATTAAATGAACACTAGAGGCAGTAAAACGATTTATTCCTTTTCACACAAATGTACAGTTTCGATAAAAAAGCGTAATTTTCACACAATTACTTGAAGAATATCATTATGACTTCAAAACAATATTAATATGCTGGGATATTTGAAAACTGATGCTTTTGAACATTAGCCTCGCACATATCCAGCTTAATATCTATGGGTTTTGATAGACTGTGGGTTTGTTCGGTAGCTCATGGAGTACGGAGACGCTCTGAGGAGGCAAGGAGCTCTGGTTTGAATCCCGTGTAACTACGGTTCGATAGAGTAGCTCAAATCTGCGTATAAGGAAGTTAAAATAGCACGATTGCATCAACAAATATGGTTTTATATCGGTTTTGCATTTGTCAGCACTATCGGGTAGGTTTGGGGCTGGGCATATTTTCAACACGAAAGAGCATTATTTTTTAGCGACGGTCCCCGGATATTAGAATTCTGAACCGCCGCAATACGTTCCTAAAGCAACGTAAAAACAGCAATAAAAATGTGCCAGGGTTCACATATTGAACCTGTGTTTTAGCTCACAGCGGACATTTCTCTTTGTAACTGCGGCGAAACTTGCAGTAAGGAGTGTAGAAATGGTCTCGCTAAAAAGTGCACAGAGAACATAATTTTTATGAGACCAGGTTGGTAAAAAAAGTATACATTTTAATGTTTAACACTTTTAATAATAGATGTATACTGTACAAAACATCCAAAAATTGTATTTAAAAAGTATCAAACACTTTAAAAAGTTTTCATGTTTCATGTTCATAAATACAAGTATATTCATGATGTATAGGACAAAACAAGTGTTTTCCATGTGATGTATTACTTAAACACACAATAATATCCAAATGCTCTGACAGAATCCTCCAAACTGAGGATGTTTTTGAGTCTTTAGGGATACACGGATAAAAGTCACTACGGTGACATTGTCCTTATGAGAATGCTCTGTCTCTGGAATACATGTGGGATATTTAACTCTGCTAAGGCCCAAGAAAAGCTATAGATTATGTAAGCAATCTCTCTTTCTATATTTCTCTCTTTGGATTTGGAGGCTCTTTTTATCCTCTGAGCAAATGACATGGCATCTCTCTTCTGTTGGCTTAATAAGAAGAAGCAGCTACCTGCCATCCTAATTGGGTTTCTCACTTCTGACTAATTACAGAAGACGCAGTTCAGTCCCTGGGCCGCCTGCCAGCCATGGCAGAAGGACACTTGTGTCAAAGGCAGTTTGAGGCAACAAAAGCTGCTAAACAGCCAAGAAAGACTTGCATTCTGAATCTAAACACATTCTCGTCTCCACTGTGATCTTATTAAACTGTTTATTTTCCTTCTGTCTCTTTTAGGGCTTAGTTTCTGTACTTAACAATTGACTTATTTGTCTGCTGCTGGCACCCATTACCAGAGGAGATTTACTGTTAGGAGGTTCAGATATCACGAGTTTCTAAAGGTGAAGAAAAGCTATTGTTTTATATAGTCTGATGCTGTAATTTCCAGTACTGTTAAAGAAACTGTGACTTTAAAGCTAAATAATGAATTGTATTTAGCATGTAAGTGCATTCAAAAGTAAAATGTTGTATATAAAACAATGCCACAACATCAACACACAATCTAGAATTCGCCAATAAATTATTATAAATATAACCATATAAAATTATATATAAATATATCCCAATATAACATTAATCTTAAGTTTTTTTATTAAAAACTATTTTCAATGAAACAGAATAACTAGTCGCATACAACCTTTTAACTGATACAGACAAAATCCTGGACATTTTTGTTATCTCCATAAATTAAAGAATAAACGTCAATCATAATTAAGGAATGTAGCAAATATGGGTACTTGTTAGATGGTCATTTGTTTTCGATTTCAGTTCTTGCCATTTTTCATGCAGAAATGTCTAATCTTTCTGTAAACTGCAAACAAGATAAACTTGAAGCAGAAATGTAATCAAATGAAATGTAGTCATGGACAGATAGATGACTGGTGAGATTCTGTCCAGTTTAATACACTTCAGTTTAGTTATTTTAGTTTTTAAGGCCACATATACAGTGTGTGCACTATTACCTGAAACAAGAAAAGGCTCTTGCAATCAATTTCAGTTTTCTCCATGGCATTGAAGTCAGTCTCTTTTTTTCTGTTATTAATAGTTTGTTTTATGCCTCAGAGATTTTTCTTATTTCCCAGCTGTGACAGGCATGCTGTACTAGAGTAATCTGTTTTGCAAAGTGCTGATAGAACATATACCCAGCCCATCCTGACAGCCCCTTGAGGTCCACAATGTTTGGGCCTCTAAGCATGGGTTTACCCCTCTTAGCCCACACGCTGTCCTCTCACACACACTGACGCTGAGCTAATCTCTGAAACGGCACAGCACATGCAGAGCTGCAGGGAATGAATGCCCCACCTGGTCAGGAAAGTGTGTGATGGATTTAGTCTTGCTGGCATGAGCACAAGACACATGCGCTGAAATCCTTGCTTATATGTGGATTTCATCATACAGCTATTCATGCTCTCAGTCTCTGGAGAGCTCCAGCAGACAGGAGGGGCAAAGATGAACATATGTGGATGCTTTATAATGTATTTCACATTCCAGCAACATCCTTGAAAGTATACACACACACACACACTTCTATTTGATCTTTCGTGTACAGGAAACATTTTTGTGTCTTCATATTTGATATAAAAAATAGGAATTCATATTATTTTGCTTCTCTTCCAATGTAAAGTGAGTTTTTAAATAATGCCTTTGAATTGATATATTGATATATGTATGAATTTATTTAAACGTCATTTTTAACTTATGTTATACCTTCAATCAGCGATACTCAAATATGGCTCGCGAGACCACTTTCCTGCAGAATTTAAGCTCTAACCCTAATCAAACACACCTGAGCATGCTAATCATTGTCTTCGGGATCATTAGACAATCACAGGTAGATGAGTTTGATCAGGGCTGGAGCTAAAATCTGCAGGAAAGTGGATCTCGCGAGCCAGATTTGAGTATCACTGCCTTAAACTATATCAACAGGCAGTTTTTTTCCGTCCCTTATATCAATGATTATTATTATTATATTTGTATGATTTAACAATTTATTTATGGTATATTACTAAATTAAGTTCTAGATCAGAGTTTCGCAACCCTGTTCCTGGAGGCACACCAACACTACACATGTTCTTACTTTTCCTAATCAAACACACCTGAATCAACTCATCAGCTCATTAGTAGAGAGTCCTGGACCAGAAATATATTGGTCAGATAAGGGAGACATCCAAAATGTGCACTGTTGGTGTTCCTCCAGGAACAGGGTTGGGAAACAGTTTTAGATGAAGTGACATCATTATATCAACTGTGTTGTTTTAATAATAATAATAATAATAATAATAATGATAATACATGTATTATTTTGTTTCATTCTTTATTTATTCAGTTTTATTTATTCTCATGCTATAAATAGACCTTTAATTATCAACAGGCAGTTCTAAATGACATCATCCTCCGGGAAGCAGAGGCGGATACAGTAAAATAATTTTTGCTTTACTCAAGTACATTTAAAAAGTATCTGTAGTTTATCAGGGTTTTTCTTTGGAAAACTTTACTTCACTACATTCCAACGTATAATGTCATACTTTTTAATGCACTACATTTCAAGAACATTATAAATATAGTACTTTATTGTACTAAAGTAAATCGTTGAATTACTTTTACTTGAGTAAAAGTAAAAAGTAGCCAAATAGATTTCTAATGTAATTAAGTATTAAATTATATTTAATTTGAAACGTAGTGCAGTAAAACATAGAATATTATGCTTTGAAATGTGAAAAAGTCTTCTAAAGAGAAACACTCTGAGAAAGTACAGACACTTGAAAATTAATAAATATTTATATATAAAAAAATGTTAACACACCGCTTGTGTAGCAATTTTGTGTTCAGTTTGAACTCTTTCTTCCATTTTGTAGTTTTGGGTAAGATTAAGAAGCACTTCATCCAGTTCTTAGTCTCTTTCATTCCAACATAAGAAAACATTTCTGGAATCTGCATCTGAAATAGCATTTAGATGTATTTACACAGTTCAGTGTATCTCAGATGGGACATGGATGCATTTAACCTGCAGTTACAGATGCATAAATAAGCCTAATGCTTTGTTTTTGAACATAACATGTTGAAAACTGATATTTGAAATAATTTAAAACATAGTCGAAATCTGACATTAAAACCGCCAGTAGGTGGCAGCAAAACTGTTAATGAGTGAGTCATTGAGATTCAACCCATTCATTCAAACGGCTGATTAAATCAAGAACAAATCATTTGACTGTGTTAATGAGTGAATCACTGAATCAGTTATTAAACCAATTTGTTCAAAAAGTGGATTAATTGAATGAGAAACACCGTCCATTGCTCAGAGACGCAAAACAGTGCTGTGATCTTTGTTTGGAACTATTTCTTTGGTAAATTTGAGCAAAAACAAACAATATTATCTCTAAAATGTAAGTCACTTATTGCTTTACTGAACTTGTATACAATTATTATTAAATGTGTTATCATGGTGATATCTGCAGAAAAACTGTACTCTTTGTGCGATATAGATTAAGTTAACTATATTAAATTGTATAAATATAAAAAGCATACAGAAGCATTTTTACTGTCTATAATTTAGAATGGCTGGGACTTTGAGTTTTAATACACTAATAAATGAACGTGCATGTACTCTGTGTGTGATTTGGTGATCTAGCCTGCTTGATAATGTCAGATCTCACATCATTACAACAACACTTACTATATTATCGCAGAAGATATAATGTATATCGCACAGCCCGGACTCAACTTCAGTGGAAAATTAAATCATCCGTGTTTGTGCGCGCACTTGTTTGCACTTGAGCAAAGGTGTTTTTAGGAGTCTAACTTGTAAGCGCTTGACCACTGATTCCTCAAACCAGCTTTCCTGCAGTCCGTGTTCTTCTGACTTCTGACTATTTTGTAATAAGTAGCAAATATGCTTCGGGGAAATATATCAGAGTAGTCCATACATTTTAATTGGGAAATAATGGAGTAAACGTAAAAGTTGGCTGAAATATAAAAACTAATGTAAAGCATAGATACTCCCAAAAATACTTAAGTACTCTAAAGAAGTATTATTACTTCGTTATTTTGCACCACTGCTGCCAGGAAGTGACATCATCAATTTGGCAGGAAATCAACAGCACAAATGCCAGTAAATATTAGCAATAGACTGACTGAAGTTTGTAATTTTTTTGTGGTATTATTTGGCTAGTTTCACTGTAAACTTATTTGATAAAATGACATAAATCAGTTTAATGACATATGAAAACTTGTTGAAATTCTCATGAAAACTGTTATTCAATTACTGAACAATGACTTTCCTTTCTGCT
Source organism: Gymnocypris eckloni scoliostomus (assembly GCA_027564155.1). Taxonomy (NCBI): domain Eukaryota; kingdom Metazoa; phylum Chordata; class Actinopteri; order Cypriniformes; family Cyprinidae; genus Gymnocypris; species Gymnocypris eckloni. The sequence continues at coordinate 24,225,420 of CM050430.1, read as the reverse complement.
GTCTTCAAAAATGTAGTTACGTTTGTTGTAGAGCTTGATCACAGCATTTTTCTTAAGTGAGTTAAGATTGTTTGTTTGTTTCATTGACTAGTGACTAGAAAGCTATTCTGAATTGTTTATTCTAGTTAGTTTGTTGGATACTGTCCATTTGGCCCAAAACTTTGGCACCCTAATCCCAGCAGAAGTCGTCTTTCACAGCACAGCAGGAGCGGAGGGTTCTGGGTTGATTACGCAGATGTTAAATAATGATAAATGTCATGCTGCACCCATCGCTTTGCTAGCTTCGCTCTCTCATTAGGACAAATGAATGAAACATTGTGTCACGGTATCAAATTAAGCTGTTCGGCTGATCAGTAAAATAACGGAGGAGTTTACAGCATGTAGACGTCTGCTAATAACAATCTTGCTTTTTAATCAGACACATAAACAGCCAATTATCCAGAAAATCATCTGCTGTGTTACATTTTTTGCAGCCAATACTGAGCAATCTCCAGAAATCAATGCATAATGGTTCTGTGTCACGTGGGTTACTCATTTGTCTGACTTGAGTGTGACGGTGGATGACCATAAATTGTTATTACTGCATTTTAGATTGTTCTGTAAAGTCTGCAATCTGACTCTAAATTAAAAAAGGCAAACATAGACAATAATAGCACCTTCTGAACAATTACACTAAATAGATGATGAGAAAACAAGTTGCTTGCAATTGCAAACTTTGACAGTGTTATTGCAGAGATGCTTTTGATATTTTAATATATGCGTGTTTACCAATAAGACAGCTTGAAGTTCTTCTTTCCATCCCTCTGCACTTGTGACCTGTAGTCTGATGAGAGAATTAATTCATCCACGCATAATATGTCAAAACGTCTGCAGTTGAACTAAAATTATGCTTTTTTCAGCATTTTATGGGGTATCTTTGTCAGTTCATAACAAAGAAGTGTAGGTGGGTTCTGAACTCGCTTTGAGGTGTCAAGAAACTTTATCTCTGGGAATTCTTTACTTGAAATGATTAAGTTATCATTAATGATGAGACTCAGGACGCCCACTTCTGAAAACAAACTCAAAAGAAAAAGCTTCACAGCGTATTAGGACTGTAGCCTTTCTCTGGAACTTTCTGCAGGTTAATATGGTATTTTCTAATCCAGTGTTTGTTCATCAAATATGACTTGGAATTTAATTTGTTAGAGGAGTAGTTTAGTTTTGATAATTTTCTCATGCAAAGCTAGTCGTATGGTTCAGAAGACTTGGAGTATAGTGCATGAAATAGTTTTTTGCGTATTGTTTTGTATTATTATCATCTCTATATGTAGCATTTTTCATGTTTTGCTGTGGTTGCCACATGTTGGTGACTCAGACAGTATAATATCAAAGTTTGCAAAGGCTTTTAACTCAATTTCACCAGAGTGATGTTTTGGAGGTGCACAGAAAAAAGCTTGGTTTCCCACATGAGACCGCCCTGGTTTGTTAAATGTGTCTTTTTCTCGGAAAATGTCCTCGGCGGAGACGTGGGATCATTAGAGACTGTGAATAACTGATGTGTCTTGCTGCCTCTGGTCATCTGCCATCACTCAAGCAGCATTTAATTCTCTTCTGCTCTCGTTCTCTCTCTGTCTGTCTCTGTTTGTTTAGTGGTGCAGAGAATGTTTGGTGAATATGTGAATAATGTAGAAAACCCTGTTTCGTAAAACGAAAAAGTTTATGAGGTAACACTTTAGAATAGGGAACACTTATTCACTATCAACTTTTCTCTCAATAAATTCCTAATTTGCTATTTGTTAATAGTTAATAAGGTAGTTTTTAAGTTTAGGCATTAGGGATGTAGAATAAGGCATTAATATGTGATTAATTATACTAATAAATAATAATAATAAGCAACTAGCTGAGACCCTAAAATAAAGTGTTACCATTTATGATTAAGACATTTTGAATGGGTTGGGTTCATGGACATTTTTTAGATTGTCAACTGATTAAAATGAAATTAAGATAACAAAATAAACATAGCATTACTGTAGCAGAAGAATAAAGTTTGGAATAGCCATTAAATAATATATTATATTTTCACATCATTAAATATAAATCTATTACTGCCCTGCAGACCACAGAAAACCATCCAATGAAGTATTTCAATATATTATGTTAAATTATACATTTTTGTTGTAATAATTGTTTATACTAACGTCACCACTCAAAAGTGTGGGATCATGGGTATGAACTGTATTTTGGTTTATTAATACAGTAATTGTGCAAGGATGCATTCAATTGATCATAAAATTGTGACAATAAAGACACATGTTACAAAATATTCCTGTTCTGAGAAAGAATCCTGAAAAATAAATATCTAAAATTAAAATAAATTAATTGATTAATAATAATAGTATTTTATATTCTAATAAATGAAGTATTGATGCTGAACATTCAGTTTGACATCACAGGAATTAATTATATTTTAAAATAAATGTATTCAAAGTCTATTATTTATTTATTCATTAATTTATTTAAAATAAATTACTGTAATATTATGACAATATTTTTATTGTTACACTATTTTTATAAAATAAATGCAGCATTGGTGAGTAACTTATTTCAAAAATGTCGAACAAATAAAAATTCGACCAACCCCAAACTTTTTGAATGATAGTGTATATCATTTTTAAAAGTGCTTCTTAAATGATGACATGATGCGCAGATGCTCTCAGTAGGTTTTTGCGTTTAGCTGTTCCCTTCATTTAAACTATAAGTGAAGCATTCACAGCTCCAAACATCACAGTTTTAATATTCCATCAAGTACCATTTTGGGCATACCATCATCCTCTCATTAAGAGTCTCATTATCCACAAACTCTTTTCAGTGTTGTTGTTCCCTGTACGCTGAAATTTTGCCTCTCATTATCCTTGGGTAAATATAGTTTACTGAAATGAAAACAATCAACATGATGTTATGTGACTAGAGAAGGGTGAAGGCAAAGATTGCGTGAGATGATGTCTGATGGAAATAATAAGCGCGTCTAACTATAGACATATTGGAAGGGTTTTCTTCAGCCATGAAAGATCCACTGGCAAAGTAAACTAAATGGATGAGTGTCTCTGTCGTTTCCAAATGGGGCATTAGCAATCTGGATAATTATCTCGTGGTGTAAATAGAGGGCTGGATGTGTAGCGGGGGTCTGCTTGTCCACATACTGCGGGATAATATCAAGCCCAAATTGAGTTTTCAGACTTTTGGAATCCTTGCCATCATTAGTGATGCATGGATATTTCCATATGATTTACTCTACAGGATAAATATGAGGTCACTGTGAGGTCAAAACTCACTCACTTATGCTCTGCTAAGAAGTAGCATATGATAATTATTATATACTATGATTGTATTCCATTATCAAATATTAATATTACACATTACTGATTTTATCTAATAGAATCTGCATTTAGGACATAATATATGTTCATTGTTGTCTCTCTATCATATTTTTCATTTGACATAATGTTTCAAGGATGGCAGTTGAGCTGTTGGTGAAAATGATGCTGTATTTTCGGCCTCAGAAATGAATGGCATAATTCACGAGTTCCTCTTTTTTCCTCTATTTATTCCAGCCTGGCATTGAGAACACAAGATATGGGCTAGATTTCAATAAGTTTAACCATTATTTCACAAGCATTTTAGCATGAAATTAGATCTCTCAGAAGCACAAGGCAAACAGTTTTTATTGAATTTCACTTGATCTCTTATGCTTCAAGGCCTTGTAGCTAACAATCTCAGATGTAATGTGAATTGAATTGATATCACAGGGCACAGTGTTCTGGTGTGATATGAAATCCAGGAATTAATATGAGCATTGACATCAGGCTTCTAAATGAAGGGGCTAATATTTTTTTCATCCAGAAATGTGTATATGAGTCATAGGTATAGATTCTGGTAGACACCAGGAATATTTCCATACTGAAGTTAGGAAACACAGACTAACAAATACTTTATTTCACAATTCAATCATTTGAAATAAACAACATATATATTTGTGAAGCCATGTCTTTTTCAAACCTTCAAATCACATCTGCCACTCTAATGTTGTCTTAAATTAGCCTTCTCCAGAAAATATTGATATTAATGTCTAGTGGTTTGTTTAATCAATTAGCATATAATACAGTTAATTCAATTATATGGATAACTATACAGTATATACATAATTACATATAACTCTAATTTACAGAAGTCACATTGAAAAAATAATATTATAATGCTATTGTGTCATGGTTTCATTTGTAAAATAAATGTACTTTATTTCTATGTATTAATTAAATAAAGTCTCATGACATTTTATGGTGAATGTGCTCTTTGACGTGAGACTGCAGACAGTGCAAACTGAAAGATGTTTTTCTTTACACATTTTCCACTGCATTGTTCTCTGAAACATCAGGGAGTAGTGAGGTGAAAATATCAGATGAACCAGCAATAAGCTCTACACTTCTAGTTTGCCAAATTTTGCATTTACCGTACCCAGATAAACTATTGTTCACTTGTAGTTGATGTCATTTAGGAAGTGTACACACACACACACACACACACACACACACACACAAAAGCCTCTGGCTGTCTGTCTCTGTGGCTCAGATTTTAAATTGTGCTCAGGGACTCAAGTGTTTTACTGTATATAATTTAGAGCCTCAAAATATTGACTTTCACTTGTTAGTCAAATTGCAGTTGTGTGTATATATATATATATGTGTGTGTGTGTGTGTGTGTGTGTGTGTGTACACGGTGCTGCTTGAAAGTTTGTGAACCCCTTGCAGAATCTGTGAAAATGTGAGTAATTTAACAAAATGAGAGAGATCATGCAAAATGCATGTTCTTTTTATTCAGTACTGTCCTGAGTAAAATATTTGACATAAACAATGTTTATATTTACTCCACAAGACAAAACAATAGCTGAAATTATTAAAATTACCCCATTCAAAAGTTTAGGAACCCTTGGTTGTTAATACTGTGTGTGGTAACCTGGATGATCCACGATTGTTGTTTGTTTTGTGATGGTTTTTCATGAGTCCCTTGTTTGTTCTGAACAGTTAAACTGCCTGCTGTTCTTCAGAAAAATCCTCCATATCCTGCGGAATCTTCAGTTTTCCAGTTTTTATTTTGCATATTTGAACCATTTCCAGCAGTGACTGTATGATTTTGAGATCCATCTTTTCATACTGAGGACAATTGAGGGGCTCAAACACAACTATTAAAAACATTCATTGACGCTCCAGAAGGACACACGATGCATTAAGAGCCTGAAAAGAAAACTTTTGAACAGGATGAAGATTCCATTTAGTCCTGTCCTTCGGTATTAACAGAAGATACTTGCATGTTTCCCGGAAGACAAATTGAGTACAATTTACCTTATATTCAAATTCAAAATGTTTTCACCCCCGGGCTCTTAAAGCATTGTATTTCCTGCAAAAAGCATCAGTGAGACTGCTGTCAGAAAAAAATCTCACTGGATTATTACAATTAATGGCAAAATGAATGTTTGGAAATGTACACTGATATTTCCTACAGACACACTACAGCAAAAGATAGAAATAACTGACATAAAACCATTTTTTAGCTGGTGAAAATACTAGTGTTCTAATAATTTTGGCTACCACTGTATAAACAAATACTGAACTTACTCTTTACAAGATGAGACACGAGAGCAACTACAAGTAATGATGCTTTGTTAGACATTAGTTTGATTGGTTCTGGTGTCTTTGCACCTGCTGTGATGTCATTTTTGGACTGAAGGCAAAAGCTCATTTGATCTGCAGTTAGACCTAAAGCATGTGCAGCTTTGAGATTATTAATGGGACTTATGTGTAATGACAATCACAGACCATGTTTTGTAATTATTTCTCTAGGAGCTCTACACAACTAAGCTAAACACAGTATATGTTGTGTGTATTAGCAGCAACGCCACTGATTTGTATGTTTTAAATAACAAACAGTGATCTGTCAGTGTCTATTAGAGTCCCTATTACTGATTTTATTGTCGACTTTTGTGCACATCTGATGTTACCTAAGAAAGCAGATATTTAATTGATGAAGTATCTTGCTATTAATAGAGCTGTATGGTGATTTTTTTATTAAACAGAAAGTGCCAGTTCATATTGTAATGTTGAGGGTCATTACGTATGTAAAAACTATATAATAAATGTGATGTTGTAGCATTCATTTTGACAGTTACTTCTGTAAAACCAGCACTAAGTTTAATTTTTTATTGGCATTTCATCATGCTTCTGCTTGAAATGATGTATTTCCAATGGCTGGGGACTGCTGAGCGGCCATATATGAAATCAGTGTGTGAATAATGGCTTTGATGCCGATGCTTACTGGACATATGTTGCAGACGGCCATTTTATCTCTGACAAAGTTTAATTACTTTTGGCACTAGTCTCGTTAAATCAGACCAAGCCAGCTGCTCCCAGCTGCTGATATAAACCATGCACATCCCCACCAACTGCTGTCTTTACTCTCAGGAGATTGTGTCGCTCTGGATGTTAAGATATTTTACTTGCTGGACATTTTTAGGTATTTTCCTTGATGTGTTTTTTGGTTGATGGGTCTCAGTGTGAACATAGACCATCTGATGAGTATTTGCAGTTGCAGTTTGAAATTGAGATACATATTATGTTGGGGTTGATGATGCTCATTTCGATGTGCACAGTAAACAAATATTGACAATGTCTGGAATGGAATACTAGCTTTCTACTAACTGAATACTGCACACACTCTCAGGGAAAAGGTACAATGCTGTCACTGGGGCGGTATGCCAAGGTACAAAAGCTAAAAGGTACATCTTTGTACTTAAGTTACTCCGATATTACTGCCTTAAAGATACATATTAGTACTTTACAATTACATATCTGTAATTCTGGGAGTGCAGCATACTTTTTAAAAAGTGCAATAATGAGCACTAAAGAGTAGTACGGAATATTAATATCATATGACCAGCAAATGCTTGTGAATGCCATTCAGTTATGAAATATGTTTGTTTTGCTGTTTTTTTTTATTTTGTGTAATGATGTGTAAACTTTTTGACAATTAAATAAGATGAAAACAAAATTGTGATTTGTAATAATCTACACTATTTAAAATTTGTTTAATAATAATAATGCTGAATTATTATTATTATTTGTAGTAGTATTACTATTAGTGTACACTATTACAAAATACATTCTACACAATTTCTGATTAATAATACATAGCTCCCACCCGTATGGACCTCGTAATAGAAGGAAAAGGTCAGAAATTGTCAGGCTTCATGTAACTGCACTACATAGTGTGCTTTCTTGTGTTACATTGACAGCTGTTATTACTGACTGTTGCGCTTGTTGGCAACTTTGACATAACCTAGAAATCCTGAAGCCCTGGCATTCAGACCTGAGATGCAGCTGTCAGGAAATCATTGATAAGAAAATACTTTTATTGACACAAGGAAGATTTATTTATTTATTCATTCTATTTTATTTATTTATTTTTGTTGTGGTGTCAAAACACACCAATTCCTCAATATTTTTTGTTTCTTTCTCTCAAATAAAATGACGAATTTAGGACTGAAACAACTCACATTTTATTATATTTATGAATGTTATCTACAATACAATGCGCACTGTTGTTTCATTATAATATGCAAATGCAGAGAAAATGTGAAATTTGTAAGTTTACGAGACCATTTAACTTAAAAACCTAATTTTTGGAGCCTCACACTTCATTTATTGTTTTCTCCTGTCACAAGCTTATTGAGAGTGTGAAACACTGCCAACGAGTAAATTAATTATTGAATTGAATTGTTATTCTCAGTATCTTTCTTTGCTCTGACAGAGTTGACTTGTGTGAATTATTCGTTGGTGCTTCTTTGCCAAATGAACTTCCTTGTGTTCTGTGCACTCTCCTCAACTCAGAGGAAAATGAATTCTAAATAGCCGTCATAGAACATAAAAGTCTAACGCCTCAGAGTCAATCAGGTGTCAGACTACAGATCAAATCTCAGCGGTGTGTCATTCATAGGAATACTGTCCTCCTCCTCTTGTATCCGTGAAAAAATGCCTTTCAGAGCCAAGGGAGTGTGAGGAAATGAACATAATCAAAGGTTCCGTTGTCTTCGCCAGCGCAGGGCTAAAGTGAAACAAACACATGGAAATCACTTACAGCTTGATAGGAAGACAGCTGTGTTTTATAGGATGTGTTTCCTTTCCATTGTGTTATTTACCGAATATATGTGAAACAGTAAACATTCAACACTTTTATTCAAAATCAGTCAATCAAAGCAGAAACGATGAGTCCAGTTTTTGATATTAGAATGCTTCTATCTTATTGAAATATGTAGGTATTTGATAGATTGATGGACTGAAGGATAGATAGTTTAAACAATGGATTGATTTGACAATGATGGATGGTGAATGGATGAAACAATTGATTTGATGGATGGCTGGATGGATGGATGAAACATTTGATGGATGGATGGATGGATGGATGGATGGATGGATGGATGGATGGATGGATGAAACTTTAGATTTTATGAATGGAACGACTGATTGGATGGATGGAACAATTTATTTGATGAATGAGTGAAGCAATTGATTTTATGGATGGATGAATGGATGGATGGATGCACTAAATCAAATTCTGTAGTTTTTACTAAATAATTTTGGCAGCTGTGGTTGTCATAATAATTTTGTAAAACATACAGAAAAACTGTAAACACATTTACATAACAAAACTAATTTACAACTAACTAAACTAACTACATGTAAAACTAACTAACTGTAATTTACAAACAAGGAAATTTGAATGTAAACCACTAAATTCAACAACACACACTGCTATTAAAACCTTTAAAATACTGACAACCACCATAATCATGAAGGTGGCAAAAGAGAATTATCAAAAACTATTAAAAAACTTGATTATTTAAACAAAATGATTTCAAATGTGGAGTGTCACGCAGGAAATTCTGGGAATATAAGTTTACAGTTTTGACTGTAAATTATACATTGATTTGTTATTTTTTACTTCTAAAAACGGTAATGTTAACGCCATTTTACTGTAAAATTACATGCAATACATGTTGATGGATTTAACAATTTATGAATGGATGGATAATTCTATATATTTTTCTATCTCAAATGTTTTTACATTTCTGAAGTTTTAAAGTTTATTTGATCGATAGGTTTATTTGATAGATAGCAGTTCAGTGTATGTAGCCAGTAATATTACAATGTGTTTTGTATTTGTATTTTTTTCTCATGTGATATCTCAGAATAGCATGCTATCAAGTTAGTAGGGTTAGAAAATGCTGAAGCTTGATGTGTGACTAACATAGCACCCCACCAATAGCAATATATCTAGTGTGCTGAAATGTCTTTTTTTTTTTTTTTTTTTTTATATGTATATATTCCCAGAGATGGTGTTGCTTGCCCCAGAAATGAGTGCAGGCACTGTTCATTTGTGACCTACCTTTCCATTTCAGAACATCAAGACAAACCTGTGCTCACTGCTGTCGGAAAGTAGCTCGATGCCTCCACACAAAACTGGTAGGGAGGGGGAGAAATGATGAAGAAGATGGGATGAGAACGTTTTCTGGATCCAGGGGCAGTGAAATAAACAGAGAAACTCAAAGACGAACATCAAATGAGGTACTTGAGGTGGATGAAGGGGAGGGTTATGACAAGAAACTTCAGACAATGCTTACATTCTCCATGAGATCCGGTAAAAGAGAATTGAGAGGAGAGCTGTGTTTGATATCCCTGTGATGAATGTGATGGCTGTCTACCTAAAATATGCCTGTCCCTGATATGAACTTCAGGAGCAGATGACTATCTCAAGGAGGACTTCAATGATGAAACTCTCTCCCGACTTGATAGGTTGGAATGCTATTGTAAATGGCAGTGAACAAGACCTTTTCCCTCTTCTTTCTGGGTGTCTTTTTGAGTTCATGGAGAAATGCATATGCACAAAAATGAAATAGGCAGTGCAAAAGTTTTAAAGCACATTAGGTTATAATAAACCAGTTTAGAACTTTTTGAACTTTAAATATGTATTTGTATTATGGAAGTAGACCTTCAGCAGACAGCAGGCATCAGCATCCATTCATCCATCTTTCTATCGTCTTGTTCTATCTATCGTTCTTTTTCTATTTATTGTTCAGTCATTCTGTCTTTTCTCCATCCACCCAACATTCTACTATCCGTCCGTCCTTCTATCTAGCTCAGGGGTTTTCAACCTGTGGGGCAGTCATAATTCATGTTTCAAGAGTCACGACTAAAGCGCTAACAGTGGGGTAAACTGGGCTAGCATTCCAGATGTTTAAAAGCAGAAATATGAAGCATGTGTCTTTGTTAAAGTACTGGAATTATTGAAGTCAGAAAAGTTTTCTAGGCAGATGAACTTGGTGTAGTGATCTATTATATTTATTGTGGGTGAACAGTGCTTTACAGTCACTTTACTCCTTTCTTGGCATGACTGGTTAGAACTGTACACATATTTCATAAGCTTTAAGTTTTAATAAAACAACTTGTCTAATTATTTATAATTTTTCATACATCTAAAAGTTGTTCTGCTATACTTGAATCTACTGCATCAGTTATCTATTTCAACCAATCTAATACATATTAAACCATCTTCATGTATAATGAAGGGCATATGTGATTAATAAACCGCCGCTACCTCTCAAAGGATGGGTCTGCACGAGCATGTGTTGAGTTTTGGCATGCGTGTCAGCCTATATTTATCACACCCATAAGTTACAGTGTCTTTGCATCATTCTCCACCCATCGTGTTCATGTTGAGCACCATGTTGCTATTCATCATATGGCCTTTTATTGATGCTCATGCGATCTCCATCAGTGTCTGGCGCTATTCATCACTGTCTGTGCTGTCGGCCAAGCAGGAGAGAAATGTGATGCACAGCTTGTTAAAAGATTAAATATGTATGGCTCCATTCATTGTCACAATACTGTCAATTCCTGTAGTTGTTAATGATGGTCTTCTTTGTGTGCTATTCAATTCATAATGAGCTTTCAATCACAAACAGTGATTTTCCCAAGACTAATGATCTTTCCAAAGGTTGCTCTCTCAGACAATATCGTTAATGTGTAAATTATTATATACAGCATCTGTGTGTCATTTTTCTGTAAAAGTGTTTTTATGTTTTTGAAAGATCTCACATATTCACCCCATATATTTATTAATTTATTGAATGAATGCAATTGAATATGTAATTTCTTCCTGTGATGACGGACTAACATTAACTGTCATTACTCCAGTCTTCAGTGTCACATGGTGGTACTATTATGCTGACGTAGTAATCAAGAGAGAAAAATAAAGTATTTATTTGAAATATTTGTAACACTTTAAAATACAATGTCTTTACACTCACGTTAGATCAATATAATGTATCCTTACTGAATTAAAGTATTATTAAAAAGTATTATTACAAACTTTTTAACAATAGTGAATCTAAAACATTTACTTGAGCGGCACTGAATACGATAGTATAACTTGTTTCCAACTTGTTTTCTTACTAGCAGTTTTTTTATTAAACAAATGAGTTACACTGAAAAAATATTAATTGAATTTATTTTTTTAAGGTAAGTGGTTGCAATCAATTTATTTTAGCTACATTTAAATAAACTAATTTAGTTGACTAACTTTCAACAAAATGTGTTTATTTAAATGTAGCTAAAATAAATTGATTGCAACCATTTACCTTAAAAAAATTACTATATATGTTTTCAGTGTAGAAACTAGTAAAAACAAGTCAAAAATAGTATTAATATCATGTAATTAGTATGCTAATGTTGATTAAATATATCACCACAAGAATTATGAAATGTCTTACCTAAATATATTGTTTATAGCCACCTTGCTTTGCAGTCTCCCACACACTGACATTCAGGTCCACAAGATCCATAAATTCAACTGCTGAATGTTAAACAGACGCTGATTGTAAATAATTTGGCAGCAGTTTCGTGGTTCAGTCGTGTGAACTAAAACCGCTCCCTCTTCATATCGAGTCCTTCTGTTCTTCCAGATGCCAGGGCATGGAAAGAAACTAAAAGTGCTACAATATATGCACAAAGAAAGAGAGAGAGAAAAAAAACAACATTATGAACTGTGTCATGATGCTTCTCAAACCCCTTTACCATGTCTTGCTGCAGAGTTTGCACAAAATGTGACATATATGGATCAAAACAGTTTGCATATTATTATTCAATTTATAGCAGATTGGGATTAATTTTGCATTGCATAGTGACAGACTATTGTTTTTGTTGTTGTTATTTAGTGTTTTATGTGAGAACGTTAAATAAAAAGCCTGTTTCTTCTGGGGCCTTCAGCCTCATTGTCCCCTAACACGCTCCATCTGTCTGCTAGAGTTTCCAGGAATCCACAACTCAGGACCGGAATAGAGCAAACTTGAGTGATAATGCAGACATGAGGAGCTGATCTTGAGAGATAGATCACCCTCTGAAAAGCGAGCCTGTAGCAGAAGCGTAATAGCCACAAATCAATACGTTTAAAAGGCAGCACATTCCTCTATGGTGAGACGGATCAGCTGGGTAAATTCAAGAGATGGTTATTCAAATGTGGAGATCAGTGTCTTATTTGGTGACGGATGTTCTCGTCTAGCTCCTCGCAGACTTGAAATGGCATTCTGGACAATTAAAGTCCTTTAGACTCTGATGTTGATGCTGATTTGAGTATAATTAGATGAAGGACATATAATAGCCCAATGTGTGCAGTCCATTTAAGCAATGGAACATTCACATTACACTTTACAGTAATACAATGTGCACTGTGAGTACAAACGTCTTCGCAGAAATGCTTTAAAGCTGTATTGTGATTAAGGAGGAGAGACGATACAAGGATAAATGAGATCGTCTGTGCTTTTTGGCTGGGTTATCCTGCTGCTGTGTTTTATTTTTAGCCAAAATGTCTCAAAGAAGAAGGAAAGATTATAGACACTGATAATCATAATGGAGCTGATAGTATGAGTCTGCTCAGACTGTCTGTTTTAAAACCCACTTGTAAGTGTGCTTTGACACATTGTTTCTTAGCTGGTTCAGGCTGTTCATTAACTAAATGTTCATCAAACAGCTTGATTGAGGTAATTGCTTTGTTGCTTGTCCAAGATGGTCTACCAGCTTGTACTGTCTAAAACACAGCTTAGACCAGTTTAAACCAGTTAAAAACTAATCTAGCATGTTCCGAAACACAACCACCGGCTTAAACCACTTGTTTACACTATCCTTTAAAAGTATAGGGTCTGTAAGATGTTTTTATGTTTTTGAAAGTCTCTCACCAAGGCTACATTTATTTGATTAAAAATGCAAAAAAAGTGTGATATTGTGAAAAATGATTACGATTTAAAATAATGGTTTTCTGTTTTAATACATTTTAAAATATAATTTATTTCTGTGATGCAATGCTGAATTTAGCTGAATCACAATTACTCAAGTCTTCAGTGTCACATCCTTCAGAAGCCATCCTAATATGCTGATTTGCTGCTCAAGAAATATTTCTTCTCATTATCAATATTGAAAATGGCTTTACTGCGTAATATTTTTTTGTGGAAACCATGATACTTTTTTTCTAGATTCTTTGTTGAATAGAAAGTTCAGCGTTTTTTCATAGAAATATCATTAAAAGTGTCTTTACTGTAAGTTCATTGAATGGAGTCTGATAAGACAATGATTAAAATCAACAAACCTATTTATTGCCCTGAAGGTCCCTCGCAAGCCTCCATTGCCCGTCCATGAATACCGCTGGGCCGAACCGCTAATTAAAACAGGATTAGGTCCGTGTGTTATGATTAATTACCTCACTGAATGTAATTCAGCTAACACCGATGATCCTATGCTCATGTGTCATGTTAGAGACTTGAACCATTCATCAAGAGCAAAGGGTCAAGCACAAAGCAGAACGCTGATGGTAAAACCGTGTTTCCTAATTATATCTCCCACGACAGCCTCAAGTGGCCTAACTAACACACATACACACAAACACACTTATATGCACACACCTTTCTGTCTCGTTCAACTCCTCATATATGTACATTATGATGAACGTGCTTCATCTTTCACTCTTGTAAGACATTTTTGTTCTGTAATAACTCTATATAAACAGTATTAGAGTGTTGATTTAATGCATTATATTAGTATTAGGGCAGCTATAATGCTAAATATGTCAAGTAATCTTTTAGTCCTTACAAAATTTTAAAATCATTATTAATAAAATATCTGTATTTAAATGCAAATATAGGAGATCCAAAGAGCTCAGCAGAGAATCCATGAAGTAAAATGTTACAGTTCATTGACATTCACTATATTATTGTAAATCACTTGCTTGTCTTTTCATTTCTAATTAAGGCTTTTCACACAGAACAACCAAATTGATATTTGTTAATAGGCTGGTGAGAGAGAGCAATTCACAGCAGTCAACAGAGATTCAGTTGGAAACACAGTATATTTGGGGTTATTTTATAACCCACTGCACAGACACAACTGTAATAGTGTCTAACTTGTGTAAAACCACTATGGGCCTGCAGTGTCAAGAATATTAAGTATGTGAATACATACATTTAAATTGAGTCGTAATCGGTTTGAATTGGACTGCATGAGGGATTTTCAGCAGTATGTTTATCTGAACTGAAGAAATATTGATATTAGCTTAATCAGAATACTGAAGGTGACACTTGGTATTTAAATACTGGGATGAGACATGTGGCAGCTGCACTTGTTATGCTCTTTGTGTTTCAATTTGACCAACTTCCAGACTAAGCAATGAATGCATGACATTCTCTTCTTGTGGCATGACATTCAACACAACTCTTGTGAAACGGTCCTTAGTGAATCAAATATAAAATAATAAATCGAATGATTGTTCTTGTTGTTTTTTAATGTTAACACCAATTGCTAAATTGCTCTAAAAATACAGAATAATATGAATCTGCTGTATAACTCTCTATAAGCCTCCACTCTTTAAATTCCTGGTGTGTTGTAACCTCCATGAACAAACTGATGTCTTTCAGCTTGTAAGGAGCTGTATTTCATCAGGAACACACATGGCAATGCAACGGATCACAGACTTTTAATCTATACACACTATGAATTTCAATGAACAGGATATCTGAATGTGGCACCTTGATTCAAGGATGAACATCCTCGCTGGACTGTACACATCTCTAATTGAAGTGAAGCATGACAATAACCTACAGCGGTGTTGTTTTCTCTAGCATCATTCCACTGGACAGGTTGTCTATAGTTTGCCTGGCCTCCATACATCATTTGAAACAGCCGTGGTCATTGCTGTATACTTCACAGGTTGTAACTGTAGAGATGAAATCAGCTGCTTTATAAAGGTGATGGGATGTAAAAAGTGTTATTGACGAACATGAGAATAATATAATGTGAAAATTGTACAATGTATCTTCCTTTTTGTTGTGCAAAGGAATTTCTTTCGATTTCATTCAGGTATTACATAGACCTTGCAAAGTTAATTTGATAACTTGTAGGTCTTTGTTTTACTCAGTCACATGTTTTTAAGAAAATTGCCATATTGGATATTACAAATGTTTAGTTGTGCTCTGTAATGACAGGTACAATATCTTATCCATTTTATATATGATAAACTGCAGCTACTGTACAATCTCAGTAATTATGTATTTATCTAAAATAGAACATAAGTTCAAAATAGTACACAAATGAGTACAATTTACAAGAGAATACTGTTTCAGTCTTTCTACTGAATTCGGAAATGTTGAGATGTTTTCTTAAAGTATTCTGCAATATTTGTACACGCACTCTTTCACAGATCGGAGAGCCTCTGCCCATCTTTAATTAAAGTTTAAACGTTAAGTTACGTTCTCTGTGTTCTATTTTGAATAAAATATTGGCTCATGTGATTTGAAGGTCTTTTATTTTTCATTTTATTCAAAAAACGTCTCAATTTCTTGAATTCAGGTTTTACAAAAACTATTCTGAAATAAAAAAAATATATAATAATGTGAAAGCTAAATGGACATATAAAATAATCTAATACAAACAAATAATGCAAGTAAAAACCTAAATATAAAAATTAAAACAATTTCAAAATATAAATAAAATTAATTAAAATACATTTAGAATATAATATTTTAATTATACAAAAATAGCTCTGTTCCTTTGTAATTGTGATATTTACTAGCAATTTATAAGTGAAAATAGTTTAAACACGAAATGTATTTGTTTATTTATGTAGATTTTTGGTAAAAATTGAAAGAAAAAAACACAAGAGATTGTGAAATGAATCATTGTTGACAGCTGTCATTCTTCTTTACAATGAATGACTTTAGACGTCGGGTAATTCATATGTTCATTTCTGCGATTTAAAATTGAAAGAAACACAAGAAATTGAGAAATGAATCCTTGCTGACAGCCCTCGTCTTCTTTATGATGAACAACTGTGAATTCACACACATGAACATGTCTGTTGTTATCATGTTGGTGTGAAACAGCGTTCTAGTGGGATCTACTCTTCTGTGTTTGAGCATATTTAAAGAGGGCAGTTAGAACACTGCTGGGCTGGGAATAAGATAAAGAGATAGGTAGGAATGCAGATCGACAGGCTGTCCCTGAGACCAAAGCGTGCTGAAGAAGCAAGTGATTTGTTAGCTGCTTCAGAGATAGATGAGAAGACGGGAGTGAAATTTCAACAATCTGTTCCGGCATGCACTCTCCCTCTGTGACTTCAGCTGAGACAGCCTGTGAGGATCAAACCGCACACCCTGAAAGAAAGGAAAGCCGTCGTTCATCCACATTAAAAAAGGGAAGATGAATATGCAACTGGTGGAAAGTAGGTTAGATCCCTCTTCAGGAAAATCTTTCCCGGGTTCAACATTTAGGGTGATTTTTATGGTTATAGCTCATTCATGTTCTAATTTAAGAAGACAAACTTTGAATTATTCAGATGTTAGATATTCTGGGTTGCATTATTTAGCATATATAGTCTTCGTCTACACTATACAAATGAACTTCGCTGTCTCTTCGATGCCAGTTTATCTGTACAGGGCAATGAATGGACCTTGTGGATAGTTGGTGTTTTGATGTGTCCTGTGGAGTAACAAAACTATTTTAAACAGTGTTTTAATCATTATTTTATAGTCATTATATGAGCTCATAAAAAAAATCCAGACACATGTTGTGCAATTGACTACCCATTTGTATGCTGCTCTAATATGTATCGTGCAATAAGCAGTTATACTTTTTATGTGTTAGGCGTATTTGTTGTTTCACAACCTCAAGGTAAAAGCTTTTTAACCAAGAAAGCCATTAGCAAAATTAGTCCATTACTCCACTAGCAAAGCCCACTAAAGATTTTCAGCTTTAAAAATCAGTTTGATGCTGTATTATAATGATATACTAACCTGAGCATAGATCAAACAGTGTTTTAAGCCTAGCAAATGTCAGTTAAGTGCCTATGTAGTTTGTCACACTTGGCAGATTGATCATATTACTCATGCACTGTGTGATTATTTATGTCTCTTATGTGCAAAAACTTTCACTCACAAATTGCTAATACATTTCACAATTAATTACAAAGAAATGGCAAGTAACAGAACTATGTAAAATTTCTACATTACTTTATAGTAATACAATAACAATATTACATTGTAATATAACTGTTTTCTAACTGAATAGCATTTACAATGTAATTTGTAAAGTTATGTGTTCAGTGTCACATGAGCCTTCAGAAATCATTTTAATATGCTGATTTGATGCTCATGAAATATTACGTTTTTAGCAATGTTGAAAACAGTTGTGCTGCTTCATATTTTTGTGAAAACCATGATGTTTTTTCAGGATAATTTGATGAAAAAAGGTCAAACAACAGCATTTACTGAAAACAGAAATCCTTTGTAAAATTATAAATCTTGTTACTGCCACTTTTGATCAATTTAATGCGTTCTTGATGAATACAAGTAATGATATCTTTCAAAAATCCTAGATGTATTACTGAACTTTCGAACACTAGAGTTGTTGAATTTTTATTCTTATAGAGGCACAAAATAAAGAGATTTAGAAATGACAAGTCAGTTTTATCAGTTTAAAAAATATATTGCCTTTCCGAAATAATCTTGCACTTAAACCATGCCTACTGTTGTACAAAATCCGTCCCTCGGTTTTTATTACGTTGCAAGGTAATTGATAGCCAGCGGATAACCTGGTACAGTCTGGTCATTGTAGACAGAGCTAATTAATCTCCTTCAATCCCAGCTGCAGTGCCCAGCGTGGCCCAGAGAGTTTGTGTTTCTCTCCACAATTACAGATGCCCTTCCCAGCCTTTTCAATCAATGCCTGCACCTGAAGCACAAGGATACGATGGGATGGGGTGGGACTTTCATTTATATAACAGAGGCTGATGGGATTGATTCTCTGACCTTCATAGTGTGTTGAACCTCTGAAGCTTGTTTGGAACATCCTGGACTTATTGGATACATTCTCTAGTGAGCACAAACTCACAGTCTATCTTCATCTTCTATGCATTTTCTGTTTCTTATCCCTCCCTGTTCTAACTCGGACAATGTTTGAAACGTTGTATTGCACTTCCTATTTCCTCAAGATGAAGTGCTTATTGTAAGTGGCTTTGGATGCAAGTGTCTGTTAAATATGCTTCACAAATATTAAATATGCTTCATAAATATTCAATTCAAACTTAATATTACATTATAATATTGGTGTTTTTTCCCCCAAAAGTCATCTTCATGAAGCTAGTGTTTCCCATGGGTTAATGGGTCAAAACATGAACTGAATAGATCTGAATAATGCCACTGTTGTCTTCTGATTATCACTGAATTGATCTTGTTTCATGGGGAATTCACTTTGCAGTTATTGAACTGAACTGAATCAAGACTGAAGCTGAAGAATGACACTAGTCTTGCTGCAACTGCTTTATGGCAGAATATTGCATCATAATACCGTTTAATACCGTGAAGCTGTTTTAAAACAATTTATCGTTGTGTACAGTGCTATACAAATAAAGGTGACTTGACTTGATTGTTTAAGTCAAAAGAGCCCAAGTCTCAATGGTATTCAGAATGAGAGTTGTTGCTTATATGTCACAATTCAAATGAATAAAGCCGTACGGGACGGGTTGCATGATGAAAAGGAATGGTGTTGGGTTTGCAGACGCTCTTCTAATTCTTCTGAGTCTTTAGAAGCTCACTGCTGCACTCTGAACTAAAGTCAGTATGATAGATGTGTGCTGGGTAGTGAAAAACTTTTTCTTTCAATCAGAAGTTTATCAGATGTTCTCTTTAGGATCTGATAACTGGGCCCTTCATCTCCCGAGACAGAACTGGCCTCAGCTTTTAAAGTTCACCGGGATGGCAACACAACATTGTCCACTGAAATAAATATACACAGAGGCAAGCCAGAATGTAATTTAGCCAATGTATTACATAAACACTAAACTTAACCTAGAGATAGCATGACTGATGACTGACCCATGTAGTTTTTTTCCCTGCCAGGAGAATAGATCTCAAGTACCTTTAGGACTTTGAGTCTCAGGAGTAAATGTGATTTGATAATCTTATTGACGTGTTTCAGGGTTTATAGTTCCTAGAGCCACAGGGGAAGCTGGTAAATGCACAGATTATTGCACTGATTAAGAAAATGCTTATATGTTGGTAATGACCTGAGTGCTCGCGTACTTTGTCTAGATTGATGTAATGATTAGCTATATTGAGTCTCTCTAAGATATTATGCCATGCATGCTTGTGCTCATTATACATTATTTAAAATTATATTATATTATTATTTAAAAAAATGATGTATTGTAATGTATAAAATTAATAATATTTTAAATGAATTCATATATGTTACACACACACACACACACACAGACACACACACAATAAAACACACAATTCTAATGTGAAATGTAAAATATATGAACATACATAAATAGAATATATTAACAAGCATATAAGGGCCTTATACGAGAAATAGTCCAAACAGAGTCTGAAACAGCAGGCAAAGGGTTAATCCAAGATACACAGGCAGGAGATCAGGCAACACGGAATGACTAGACTTAAGCTGTGTCTGAAACCGCTCACTCGTTCACTCATTCATTAATCCCTTTATAGTGTATGACAGTTGAGTGGACTACATCAGAAAGGAGTGAACGAAATAAGAGAACGGATTCGGATGGGGATGTACACTGCACATGAGACTTGAAACATCTTCATCACATATGTACTTTTATATTGTGTTCCTGTGACTCAGTGGTAGAGCATTGCGTCAGCAGCGCAAAGGTTGTGGGTTCAATTCCCAGGGAACACACATACTGACAATACAAATGTATAGCCTGAATGCACTGTAAGTCGCTTTGGATAAAAGCGTCTGCTAAATGCATAAATGTAAATGTATATTACATGTACTTTATTTTAGAAAAAATATTAATTGCAAAAACATAAAAATACTTTATATTGTAATTATAATAGTAGGCTATTATATATATATATATATATATATATATATATATATATATATATATATATATATATATATATATATATATATATATATATATATATATATATATAAATTAATGAATTTTATGTTATATGTGTAATATGCAAAATTTTACATTAAACAAAATGTACATTTAAAACTTGAATTTCTTCCCTGTTTGACTTCATCACCTTACTATCGATGTTCTTTCAGACTTGGGGTTGTAGTGTTTCTGTTTACATGCAGCTTGAGGATGGGTAGTACTGATCAGTACTGACCAGCTGGACATGTATTGAATGAGCACCTGCAAGTGTCTGTCTCTGTCTGTCTGTCTCACACACAGTTGGAAAGTATGGATAATTGAATGCCTCATTCCAGCAGACCAGGCCATTTGGTGTAGCTGATATGTCATGTGCTTATAAAGGTGTGGAATGTGATGACAGTTGCCATGGAAACCTGCAGACAGATGGGGTCAGACTTGCTTCGAGAGCAGGCATGGAAAAATAAATATATAACAATAAATCCAGCATTGCTAATCCTTGTCCACATAGTAAAACTACATTATTGTACAACTATAATTAATTTATTTCTTGTTAGTTTAATGCAAAAAGTGTAGCTTACCCGTCATTATTTCAAGGTATTTGAAATGTCTGTATTTAATGGCATCTGACAATTTAGATATATTCATAGTAAGCAACGCCTACATTTATATGCAAAATATACTTTAACCTCATACATCAGTTTACTTAAAGGAAAACAATCATGTCTAATACAATATTCAACATCTCTCAAATTTACAAAACACTTGCAATGTAGTATATTTTGGATTATGAGTGATAATTGTACAAATTAATCTAAATTGATCAAAGTAACTGATTGAGATCATAAAACATTGATCTATTTCAGATAGTTACCAAGGCAACATTTCTAGTTTAATTTATCTTGATGTACTAAAATAATACAACTTTACTGAAATAAAATTAATTCAAACTATACAGACATATAAAAATAATCTAATAAAAATAACAAAACACAGCAAAATTAATGCAACTTTAATCAAATTCATTATTTATTCATTCATTTTTTTTATTAAGGTCTGTGCGAAAGCGTAGCTTACCTGTCATTATTTCAGGGCATCTGTATTAAATACCATCTGAAAACTTATCTTAATCACATCTTCATATTCATATTAGGAAAAACCTACATTTATATTAGACAACAAACTGTAACCTCACACAACAGTAAGTCAAATATAATGTTCAATATCTCTCATTCTCAGTCGCTAACTAAGATCATAAAACATTCTCTACTTGTGCAAACCTCATACAAATATTAATTCTACCAGCATTTGATTGCATCTAAATAGAAATTACTTATTTTCCTTGTAGATGCCTTATTTGATCAGTCTAGAAAAGATCATCTGCTAAATAATAAATGTATAGATGGGACTTAATTATTAGCCATTATAAATATAATACCATATTAACCACATCTAATCTTCATTTTCATTAGAATATCCAATGGGACATTAAATATGACACATCTGCAAATCATAAATGAATCCGTAACAGTTTTATTTGAAAAAGCACCTTCTGTGTTCACATCAATGAGAAGAAATGAGGCAGAGATCTGCAGGGGTGCATCAGACACACTTTAATGCCTCTGTTGATTTCTCCAAACAGTCTTTCATTATTGTAATCGGCGTGTCTGTCCATCAGTGTGCTGCCCATTTTGAAAAAAAA
The DNA here is from genome assembly GCA_027564155.1 of Gymnocypris eckloni scoliostomus. NCBI lineage: Eukaryota > Metazoa > Chordata > Actinopteri > Cypriniformes > Cyprinidae > Gymnocypris > Gymnocypris eckloni. Next base: position 24,203,174 of record CM050430.1, on the reverse strand, counting down.
GCATTATCTTAAGTGCGAGTAATGCCAGCCTTGGTGTGGGAAATGTGTTGTGAATGTATCGCATGGTGTTATTAGGGTTGCTTTGAAGGACAGAAGAGGACAAACTTGTTTCCCATCAGCTATGGCCTGTTTGAATGTAGATAACAATGTTAGTGGGTGCGGGATGCGTCAACTCTGTCTTTGTTTGTGTGTTTAAGTCTCACATGTGGCAGCTGACTAGATATGTATTGATGCTATCTGTTCAAATTGTTAATTGCTTTTGGAAAATATGGCTTCAAAGAACCTCGATATCTTGTGTCTTTGTTATCCTCACAGATATGCAAATGCTGTGACACAAATGAACAAATATGACAAATATGTCCATTTTTTCTCTCTAAAATATTTTCACGTTTACACAAATGAACAAAAGTAGAACGCAAACTCTCAAACACTCGATTTTGTCCCAAAGAAATGTGCTACAGGTCTGTTCTGACAGGGTCATTACATTCTAAATGTGACTAAACATATAATTATGCATAGTTAATTTATTCCTGTATTTTGCTGTTGAGGTTAAAGCCTGTAAATTCAATCTATCATTGTTGAGTTAATTGAGTTCATTCCATAATACAGTCCAGTATTTGATTACAGGACATTTTTGATTTACTTTTTAATATATGTTTAGCACTTGTTGGGCTGCCACTTGATCTCAAATGCAAAATGTGGCTCTTGACGTGAAAAGCACTTAGCAAAAAAACTCCCAGCCGAAGGTGATCTCATTCTAAATGTGTTTCTGATTTTGACCTCCACCTGCTGGAGGTGAACAGAAGGACCGTTTAGCCCCGCTCAGAAAAACAGCATTTACCTTGAGCTTTAAACCTCAACCTCGTATGCAGCTCATATTCATTTTAGCAGGTTACAGTTTTCACATGGACATACTTGCAAGTTGCAAACAAGAATTATTTTTGAATAGTACTTAATATAATGTAATGAAATAAGCAGCAGAAGCACTAGTGGTATGATAGTGCACTGCTCATGTGTGTGATATGAAACAGACCCTACGAAAACATTGAACACAGAACAGAATAAAGCTAATGAGAAGATGTGGTATTGTGGGTAAAGCCTAACCACTCTTCCCTCAGTGTGACACTGACTAATTAATCAGCGTGTAATTAAGAAGCTGCCATCTCTGCAATCAAGGCTACTGATCTTCAATATGGCACTGTTAACACTCAGACATCCTTTGTTTTATCTCTATTTTATATGCTGTGAATGTGTATTTTAAGAACAAATTCACAGAGTCTACCTGATCTGAAATTCCCTAGAAAGATATATAGAGAATAATTTCCACAGAATTAAGCATACGTGAATGGATTCCATTTACACTGTATACGTGTTAACACACTCATAAGAATACATAAATTCAAGTGTTTTTTTTTTTTTACACATACTTTGTTTTGACTACACAACTCATACAGAAAAATATATTTTTTTATCACATACTGTATGTGTTGACGTTACACACCCCATAAGGATACATACATACATTTTTAACACATACTGTCTGTGATGAATGAACAAACTCATAAGGATGCATAAAATTACTGTTTTAAACACATACTGTACGTGTGGACTTAAAGGGATAGTTCACCTAAAAATGAAAATTCTGTCATCATTTACTCACCCTCAAGTAGTTCCAAACCTGTATGAATGTCTTTGTTCTGCCGAACACAAGGGAATATATTCTGAAGAATGTCGTAAACAGAGCAGTTCTGGGCACCATTGACTTCCATAGTATTTTTATTTTCCTACTATGGAAGTCAATGCGTTGCCCCAAAACAGTCTGGTTACAAACTTTCTTCAACATATCTTCCTTTTCGTTCGGGAGAACAAATAAATTCATACAGGTTTGGAACTACTTGAGGGTGAGTAAATGTTTTTTGGGTGAACTATCCCTTTAACACACTCATAAGGATACATAAATTATTTATTTATTTTGTTTTAACAAAATTATGTCCGTGTTGATTTAGCACACACACATGAGGATTTTTTGATGATTTTTTCATCATTTTTTTTATTTGTTTTTTTACCTAAAGGACATTTTTTTGTTAAAATAAAAAATTATAATATTTTATTCACCCATCACTTGTGTCATTTATATGATTATAAATCTTCTGAAGCCATACAATGCATTTGTAAAGCAAAATATCTAAAATGTAAGTCATTCATCCACAATAATAATAATGATATATTTTGTTTTATTATTATTATTATCATTATTATCATTAATTGAGCTTATTCATTCATTCATTCATTCATTTAGTAGAGGTTAACACTAAATGCCATGAAATCAACTGAAAATTATTTTGAACAGATTTCAGTTCGTTATATTGATAGTCCACTTTAGAAATTATACTAACTATAAGTAATTTTGTAACTACACATCAACCATCGATCATTACATTAGAGTATCAGTCGACTCTCTGCTTAATATCTGATAACAATTTATTGTGATAGTCCACCAACAGACATTCTACTATCACTTTTCTTCTACGTTCACTTATTCTGCCAAACATAACCAAATACTCTAATGAGAGTTGATGTGTAATCACAAATGTACTTCGGTATAGTCCACAGAATATCTAAAGGGGACCATTAAATACTTAGATTTCATGTAATGTAAAACTGAATACAGCTGCAAATCTCTTGGTTAAACATCACAGTTGAGTTTATAGTGACATTGGGAGAGGTTGAATGCATGGTCAGTGGCATCAGTGAAGGCACATATACCATGTTGCTAATATAGCTGTGCTCACTGAACTGTGCTGCCCTCACATTTAGAGGTACCCCAGGGTATATACTCATATAGATTATACTGTAAACACATAAACCATAGACAATCAACCATGCCACTGCATATTACAGATGTGTGGGCTCTTTGGAAATATTGAACTGTAATTGGTTGATGGAAATTGCCCCTGGGATGTTGATTCAAGCTCACAACAGCAAGCTTTTTTTAAGGGACAGTTCACAACCAATGAAAATTCAGTCATTGTTTATTCTCCCTGTGTGTCGTTCTAAAACAGTTTGACTTTCTTTGTAGACCACAAAAGGACAAGGAGCTTCCAACCAACAAAAGCAACATTAAAGAATAGAAGTGGTCCATATGCTCTTTTTGAACATAAATTCAAAGTCATACAGATTTGGAACAACATAAGGGTGACTCATGCCCCGTTTACACTAGTGCATTTTAAAATACTCATAACTTTTGCCACGGTTACACCTATCGTTTACACTACTCCGGCGTTTTCCAAGTTGGAAACGGAGACTTGAAAATGATGCAGACCCCGTTTTAGTTTAAAAACTCTGCATTTCAGTGTAAACGGACCAAAACAGAGTCTTTTGAAAACGATGGCATGACTGCCCACATTCGCTCTGCGTATCCTCAACGACCGTGTAAACAATAACATCATGGTCATTGTTGTACACATAGATATGTATGGCTAGATTCCCCATTCGACCACTCCATGCATGCAGATGCGTCCGCCATCTAAATAATAGGGAATCTACCTATACATATCTATGGATGTACCTGCATGAATGGTCACGTGACATGCATTTTCAGGTGTGTAGTGTAAACGGAGATCTTTCTGAAACACAGTGGATACGCCAGTGTAAACGGGGATCATTTTCATTCTAAAACGCTGTTTTAAAATGAAAACACACTAGTGTAAACAGGGCCTAAATGATAACAGGATGTCATAATATTCCCTTTAAAAGGCTGTAATGTTGTGAATCAAATGTTGTATACTATGTTGTATATCTTACACCAGAGTGAATATTGTTGTAATATTGTGTAGAGTTTCATACAGTTATTCAAGATTTTATAGACATTATATCTTACACCAGAGTGAATATTGTTATAATATTGTGTAGAGTTTCATACAGTTATTCAATATTTTATAGACATTACATTTGATATAACAAATAATTAATGCATTAATCTTGTGGGCAAAAGCCTTGTGCACTTCCAATGATGTGTGAAGTATAAGGTCTTAAACATCCAACAAATCGTTCCAATTTCCTCGAAGCGTCACCTGGAAAACACAACATCTGTTATTTATACTGTAGCTGTGTGCTTAGTGTTACCAGATGTTGTGTGTGTTTTGGGAAGAGTTTCGAGGCCATTACCCTCCGGCTATTTTACATAAAGGCTCAAATGAAAACTCCCAGTGGCAGCTGACAACTCTCTGACCAACACAGCATATGTCAGTTACACACTGACATTCTGTAATAGATTAATCACATCATACTCATCCCTCAGCTGGTTTACCTGGAATAGGATTTGATGCTGAAAAATCAATGATGCTGAAACAATGATGCTGATGATGCTTATAGCCTGTTTTTTTATTCTTTAGAAACCATTCTGATATGCATTATTATTATTACAGTTTTTTTCAGTTGCTAAAATCCTTTTGTCCAATCTCTAGTCACATTTTCAAACCTCTAAACACAATTAGCACAACATCCATCTGTTTTGACCATACCACTAACACAATATGTGTTGTTTTCACACAATATGCAGTCAGATACCATGTTTCTAAAATGCTTACATTTTATTTTCATACAAGCTTATTCAAAACCAAAATCATGGATATGTTTAGTCATATTTACAAATGCTTAAACACAGCATGTCAGAAATTAAGACCTAATGTTCCAAACCTTGAATATTGTATAAAGCTTCTACTTCTGCAACAACAGCAGCTCAAACGTATTGAAATAATCTCTATATATAAAATATTGTAACAACTGATAAGCAGTTTTAAGTAACAGATCACTGACATATTTAAAAATAACTGATTCCAGTCTCAGTTGGAGGAATAGTCAGGTGTTGAAGCTCTTTCCATTAAATCATCAACAACATAGAGTAAAAAATACCTCTTTGAATTGGTTTTGTGGATGCAGAACAACACAGAATTAGAGAGAGAGAGAGAGAGAGAGAGAGAGAGAGAGAGAGAGAGAGAGAGAGAGAGAGAGAGAGAGAGAGAGAGAGAGAGAGAGAAACATTATTTTAAGAAGAGGTAAGAGAAAGGACTGAGAATGTGTGTTGGACTGTGCATTTTGTATGTTTGTTTCTCCCCTTACACAAGTGGAAGCTATGAAAGCTTATTTCTGCCATGGAATATAAAGGGTAAAGGGTAATTGTGACTTTATTTTTTTTCTTGCAATTGTGAATTTACAGTATCTCACAATTCTGATAAAGTCTGCAGTGCAAGATGTAAACTTGCAATTCCAATATAGAAGTCCGAATTGTGAGATAAAAAGGTCACAAATATGTTTTTTACTTTTTTATTCTGTCATGGAATCAAGCTTGCATAGTAACCAAAGGCCATGTATGTTGATCACTGACATCAGCTACCATGAGAGCACCATCCAAATCCAACCCACACCCACTGAAAAGCAATTTCAATCAAGGTTCAAATTGAATTTCTACATAGGGGAGCCTATTTTGTTTTATTGCGCATTCTATAAAGTAATGACTCATTCAGTTTTAGATACAGTTGTTCTCGATTGCTAACACACTATGACTGATTCATTTGTAGTGTAATGAAAGCAAACTTTTCTTAAAGTTTATTGGTGAATTTTACTGTATCTACACCACTCTATTTATGCTGCAGACATGTCTTTGACTAGCAAAAGGATTCCTGTTTCCCAAAAGGAGCTTTTGAATTGATCGCACTAGTGTTCTCTTGACAGAGAATCAGTATTTGAAAGGTTTATGTATCATCTGAGGCCAAAGTTTGACTCTGATAAAAGAGAACATGTTTTTGACTAAACTATTTGACTTTGAGCTGGAAGTTTGAAGTTTGCACAAGGTGGTGTGTAATTTTGAGATTGTGTTAATAGTTGTGAGAAAATGGTGAATTGTTTCCTGAATTGTGTGTTAGTGATTGCCAAGAATTAACAATATAAACACTTAAAAATGTCAAATGGGTTTCAGTTGAAGGTAAACTGAAGGCTAAATTACTAAAAAACTATGGATTTGTATATTGTCTATTATATGCAGGTAGAACTGAGACATGACAAGTAATGCAGTTTTTGTAATACCATTGATTGTTATCATTTTGACAGTCTATGCACTATGATGGACTATATGTTTCTGTTGGATAGAAACTAGTGCTAATGCTTTGACCGAATGAATCGATTTGAATCGGGTTTACTGTGTTTTGATAAGAGTTAGTATATGTAGAAAAAAGTATTCAGCGTTTTAAATGTAGAGTTTGTATTTATTTAACAAAATATGGTTTTGGCCAGCAAATTAACTATTTGGCTAATTGTGTGATGTAGGTGTGTTACTGTGTTAAGAGTTTAGAAAAAGTACTTTAAGTATTGGTAAACACTTGATAGCAATTGAAAAAAACTGTATTATTATTATTATCAGAATTGGCATTAGCATTATTAACAGTGTTGAAAACAGTTGCTGCTTAATATTGATCCTTTGATGACAAAAATAATGATAATTATAATATTCATTTGAATTCATTTTCAATATATTTGCGACAAAATAAGTGCTTACTTTTGTTCATTATAATGTGTCCTTGCTGATATAAAACAGAACACATCTTTCCTACAGTAGTAATGTATTAGAGCACGTAGCTGGATCAGAATCGGAAAAGGACATTATTCACAAGCAGGACCAGAAACTCATGTCATTTGTGCACAAAGGTTTTATTAAAGGGTTAGTTCACCCAAAACTTTAAAATTAGTCTGTGTTTTACTCACCTTCGAAGCATCCGAGGTGTATGTGACTTTCTTCTTTCAGACGAATCCAATCTGAGTTATATAAAAAATGGTCCTGGCCCTCCAAGCCTTACAATGGGACTAAAGGGGTGTTAGCTGGATCCTGTTCGAAGACTTGAAATAAAGTATGCGCAATGTAATAAAACATCCCTCACACGGCTCCAAGGGGTGAATAAATGCCCCCAGTAGTGAATCCATGAGTTTTTGAAGGATAAATATCCATATTTCAAACATAATAAACACTTATCTCTCACTACATCTAACTGTCACAGGCAGAACCACACACAAACAAGTCAATAAATTGTTTATTTCAGCAAGAAACTTTAGTTAAATGTTATACACATATAATATGCGCTCTCAATAGATCATCCGAAGACAAATGTATAGAGACCAAACATGGCACAGGTGGTTATGTGAACGAGTGGTTCTATCATAAGCATGCATTAAACAGTATACAGTACAACAGACAATATACAAGAGCAGTAATAATATACACAACTACCTGAGGATATGTGATAGGAAGGTCAAATACAGGTTTGTTTGTGAATGAGAGTCCATTTATATGGCATTGTGTGTCTTTCCTATGGGTAAATGAATTGAAAGTTGCTCTGCCAGCATTCCTTTGGGCAATAAAACCAGTGTTATCAGCATTGGCTGCCATGGAACCAGAGGCCTGTTCTGCCTTTTTGAGGTGTTAGCCACATTTCAGGGGAAGGGTTCATAGACCCTCATAGCTGCTTGTTGATCGAGGGGTGTTATGGAGTATTTGTTAAATATAACAAACAAATTGTGTTTCTGATTGGTCCAGACGCTACACATGTTAGTCATTATTCAGTATTTCTTTCTATAATTAATTCATTTTAGTAATCCATATTCCATGAATGTTATAATGTTGAGGTAAAAGCTTCAGTATTAAACTTATAAAATGCATTGGAGCTATACAAATCTGCTCACCTTGTTACTCGCGGTCCAGGTCATCAGCTTTGGACATGCTGAGATGATGTTTATTTTCAAATGATGTGACCAATCCATCCATGGCTCTCATTTTCAGGCCACTTGATCAACTTTTTCACATGGCTTTTCTATTTCACACATATTACTGAACTGTTTTAGCTGCAAATCATGAGGAAAATCAATATTCTGCACAGACTGACCAACGTGCTTGGATTTATAGGCTGGAGATTTCACATTGAAAGGGAGATGTTCTCAAGGTTTTTAGTAAGTGTGGGCAACAGGTTACGCTTCGGGAAAAGGCTCATTTCAAAACAGCCCACACGGACTTCTCTCTCTCCCTCAATCCACTGGGTTTGAAGCCCACCTTAGCCATCTTATTCCAAGTACAAATTCAAACTGTACAAATCAGGCTTCAAGTTTTGCATCATTAGCCAAACCATAATAATTATAAAATGTACCCTGTTAATGGAAAGATACCAGATGATTAACCTTCCATTGACTGAAAGAAGAAAACTTGCATATGAAACACTTTTAAATGAATGAGAGTTTAAGATTGATCTTTCTTTCTTTCTAAATTATTCTTAAAACAAGAGCATTTCAGTTATCCCTCTGGCAGATCATTTTACTTGTTTTACGCAAAATGCACTTCATTTGTATTTATTTTTTTCCTGAAAACAAGACTAAATATCTTAAGTACTTTTGCTTATCTAGTAAAATTATCTTGATTTAAGAATTGTTTTAATATTTTGACTAGAAACAAGACAAAAATACTTAAGATTTTGCAGTGTAATACACAGTCCATGAATATTCCAATGATTTTAATTTAACAGTTTTGCAATATATTGAAAAATAGAATTTTATTTGGATAAAGAACCTTTAAAAATAATAACAAATATTTATAAATCCAACATTTTTTGCACTATTTTTATAATACTAATAATTTTTAGGCTGTGTTTTGTATGTAATTAGTATCCTAACTGGTACGCTATAGCACCAGTTGATTAACTTGTCTTGAAAAAAGCACCTGGCATTTTTCACACCTTCATATGATATAGAATGTCGGCGAGTCTTCAGACACCTTTTTATGACCTGTAAGAACTTCTGCTTCAAACAAAACATCCGGAGGCCATGTCAAACTGTCTTTTCTGATATTAAGGTCGTGTAGGTTCTCTCAAAACAATTTGCTGTATGAGAGACCTGCTAAAAATAGCACAGGTTCAATATTAAGGCCCGCTCCCGTGCAGAGTTTATCATTAAATATGCATGATACTTTAATGTAAAACATGACACTGAGCCACGGGAGAACTTGAGAAACATGTCATACCTCCAATAAAGCTTGATCTGGAATGCTTGCATTTAAGAACTGGCACCAGGATTTGTAGGTAGCATGGTGACGGGAAATAAGCCATTTATTTGGACTGACAGGATTTGTTTGGCCACCAATATATCAATGCAAAGCTCAATAATATGTGCTCTTCTTGAAAGGGCTTGTTATAAATAATTCAGAGCAGGTTCTGTCATGGAGACTCAGGTGCAGGTTATGGATATGATTTGTGCTGCCCATATTGACAGAGGCTAGTCTATGCGGCTCCTTGCTACCCTGGCCAGGAAAGAAAAAGGCCAATGGTCTTGTCAATAGTGACATATATATATCAATTATATATATATATATATATATATATATATATATATATATAACACAGTGCTTGAAGTGGGCCGGTACACAGTAGGCAGAGGTTTAGTGATTCTGAATGGAACCGTATATTAAAGGCAGGTGATTTAGTGGTCTTTGGCGTCTCCCTGTGGTCATGTTTGGTACTGCAGCTTGAGTTGTGCTAATTTGTATTGAAAACTTTTATTTAATTATTGATTGATTGATTGTGGCACTATACATTCATTGTGAATTATTGAAAATTACTTATTTAATATAAATAATTAAATAAATAATTAAATGGTGAGTACCGGCACTTCTTTTTCCACTTCAAGCACTGTAAATATATATATATATATATATATATATATATATATATATATATATATATATATGTGTGTGTGTGTGTGTGTGTGTGTGTGTGTGTGTGTGTGTGTGAATGTGCATTTACCTTTAAATGGTAACATATACATGATTATTATTAACACAAAATGTAACACAAAATGAAAACATTCAGGAAGGCCATTTTAATCTATCTATCTATCTATCTATCTATCTATCTATCTATCTATCTATGTATAATTGCCCATATTTTAATAAAACTATTATTTTAATAAAACAATCTGAATAACAAAAAAATCGTATTTTTATGATTATAATTATTTTACTTAAAACTATCATTTTTACTCCATAAACCCTAATTTTGTTTTTCTAATTTTAATTTAGTTTTGGCTAAATAAATCTTGATATTCAGCTGAGATGACAGAATTAATCCTTTGACGCTTATGATCACACTGGTGTGATTAGAATGTTCAGAGCGTCACGTCATCAACTGCCCAATTCAAATCCATTGTTTTCAACCATATCATGCTAATTTTAGGTTTCAGACATTTACATACACATAAGTACTAGCAAAGCCATACATTTATAGTTAGTAAAATACACGCTGATATGGAAGCAGCAATAATGTGTTCCTTTGGCTAAGCGGTAGAGCATTGCGTTAGCAGCGCAAAGGTTTTGGGTTCGATTCCCAGGGAACACATGTACTCACACAAAAATGTATAACGTTAATGTACTGTAAGTCGCTTTGGATAAAAGCTTCTGCTAAATGCATAAATGTAAATGTAATGATCATTGCAAATATAATACGACATGTTTTATTGATATCATATAACGTTACAGATTGTGTAGGTAACTATAAAGATTACTCTGCTCTTCTCCCAGTTTACCGGTTTCGGAGGAGAGGATGAATTTACGTGTTTATCCCACAGCTAGGATTCAGTGTAAACTAACATGGCGGCACCCATCAGCCGGTATAGTTCAACCACCACAGTCATTATAAAAGTGTTTAAACTACCAAATGCATTAACTTGCACATATTTCAGATTCGGAATATCAGATATTTCATAATATATTGAGTATATTTGTGAATATTTTGAATAAAAAGGAAAAACGAAATAAAAGCGATCCACATGTCATACAGAGCTATGTGGCTGTGTGCGTTTTGTCACGTGACAAGAATGACGCGTCGCCATGGAAACAATAAGACGATACATTCTAAAATAACGGTCACCTAAAATACTCACGATGGGGGCTCTGCTAGATTATTTTAAACTCACGTGCGAAAGGGTTTTAAAAATAGTGTAACCATTCCTCAAAATTGTTGCGATGAGATTTGTGCCATGGTCAAAAGAAAAGGAAACAGTTAATATGGAGTGTAAATAGTGTCATGCTCGGTTCTGCTTGTGTTACTAGTATACAAATTGGCATTTTAATCACCTACCAGTGAGATATTTCGTTTTTAAGGCATTTTATCATCCACAATGTGGTTTTAACAGCCTTTGAAAGCTCTCAGAATCTAACCTCATATCACACAAATGTAATCAACATATCTTTACGAATATGCTTTGCATATATATGCATTGCATTTACTTTCAATTTTAAAGAAAGCACCATAGTAGCGGTTCAGCTCAGAGCTATTATATCTAATGCACTGAACCCGGTCACAATGACAGGAAGTACACGAAGAGACTGCTGAGCTGCTTTCCACAAAAACTGCAAAATAGAACTGATTTGATCAACAGTTCAAAGGGGAGAGTGTTGTAAATGTCATATCTCACTTATTAAGCCATTCTTCAACTTTCTAAACATAATTAGCATATTTCTGTCTTTAAAATGCATGTCTTTTGTGCTTCTTATGCTATACGGGCTTAGCATGAGTGTGTGAATACAGGTGAAATAAGGCAGTGAGGTGAAATAAGGCTCCTGAAACATCAGTTGGTTTTGAGAATGAGAATATGATTCAGGGGAGATGGGAATTTTAGTGATATCGATCTACATTCGCTCTACGGTTTCACCCTCAGAGCATCATTTAAAGGGTAAGGTTCCCCAAAGATTCTGGTTTGATTTCGACAAGTGGAGGCACTTGACACTATTATAAGCACAACACAGTGCATTATACATTAATGCACAGCTTAGAAGAGTGACTTCTGAACATATGGGGCTTTAACAGGTCTGACAGGACAAAGACGTGTGAACAAGGTTAAACTGAAAAGTGCATAGAAAGACAAAGAATAATAAAACAATCTATATGTCACAAATACAACTACCAGAAGGGAGTTGCTGAGAATATGAGCCCCTCTGCTGACATTTACAGTATTTCATGAATAAAACATTCCAGGATGTGCTGCTATGAAATATAAATAGTGTTATACGTCTTTCAGCATGTCTGTAGCACAAACAGTTTTTAAGTAGAATACAGTGACCTATAACTTGCCACATACTGCCATCTTCTGTTCATGAGTTAATAGTGCACACGTTTTGTTCATTCAGACCTTGTGCATATGAATAATTTTGACTCTTGTTGCATCAACATGAAGAACCCAATGAATTGATCACAATTAGCACTCATTTAGAAGTATTTAGTAGATGATTAATTTGATATTATAAACAATCTGTTTTTATTCTTAAGCATATTCTTCACCAGAACCCATGACACATTCTGTCTTGAAATATACCGCTTCAATTGCAATAGCAATATTGCTCTTGCATGTTTTTATTGTATTTATTTTTTTGTTCCAGAAGCACTAAGTAAATATATAATATACTATGCTAAGTATGAAGTTAGTATTCTGTAAAATGTACTAAATAGAGCAAGTAAAACATTCATCAATTGGGTATTGATTTCACTATCATCAACCACACTTAATATCTTGCAGAAGGTTGTCACAAATGTCCATTGTTGGCAGTAATTGTGCTATTTTTGCTATAACTGCTTCAGGTATTGGTGAAAGTTTTGACCTTTTGGACCTGGAATCTGTTATAGTTATGCACTTATGCTTTCATTAAAAACATTCTGGTTGTGGAAACCATGCACAATTATTAATCTATGGGCTGAATAGGAGGCAAGGGCGGGGAGAGAATAAATAAATAAAGAAAAATAAAAAAGCAACAGAGGTGTGATTTACACCAGACATTCGACTTTGATTGGATGCACAGACTCTGACATTAACCAGAAAATATATACTAAGCCTTTTCTCATCCCTTTAAAAATATAACCCACAATGCACTATTATGTTTTTATCTCAGCTCTTTCTTATATCAACACTACAATCTATAAGTTGAAAACCATTGGCTTAAACAATATATGCACTGTATCAGGAAACCCAGCCAATCAAAATGACATTAAGCTGATTTGAGAGATACAAACAATGAAAATAGAAAAATAGATTGATTGGAAATTTAAATTTAATTAAGTTCGATTATTGTCTGAATGAATGTTAATCCATCAGTTATAAGACTATTGTTGAATCCGCTGGAAAATATTGCATTTCTCCTCTTCCTTGCATTCATAAAAACAAACACACTCTAGCCTCCATCGCAGCTCCTTATGCTCCATTGAAACCTGCTTTGGACACAATTGATTGGCACGCAAGGAAGCGACAAGAGCCCAGTCCAAAAACCCACCCTGGGGCAAAGCTCACACAATCGCCCTGTTGTCGCACATCCAGTTTTCAAAATGCAATGCCTCAAATTGGTGTGGAGGAAAACAATGCACAACCGAGTGTGTGCAAATGCGGGATTCCGGAGAGACCAATAACACCTTTGGAGTGATGTGTTTGTGTGTGTATTTTAGTGTTTGGCTGCTTTTGGTGAAGGGTCCATCTCTGTTGTAATACAATCTGCTCTGTGGTCTTGGCTGGTGGAGATAAGGGGGTTCATACACCGGTTTATCAGACATTCTCCCATGCAGTCACTTAAATGGATACCCTGAGGGGGGGCGTAAAAGGCCGTGTTGCATTGTGTAAGCTTGCTGCTGTGCCTGCGCTGCTTTATTGAACACGAAACAAGGCTATTTGGATGCACACAGCGGAGGTGATCTTGGGTAAAGTGGATGTGCACAGAACACTAGACTCTGAAACTTACTTTCTTTATAAGACTGGTCACATGTCCTAGAACCTTTTGTCATGGTAGCACATCTGAATACAGAAAATGAAATAGTTACTGTGTATTTGTTCACTAAATAAAGAAATAACGTAAACTGAATTCCATATTGATTCTGTCCTATTTACCACAAAGGGGTAAGGGATGTAAGTCAAAAAATAAATAACAATAACGCTTACTTTTCTCAAGGTCATGTCAAAAGGTCAAAGTCACCTTGCGCATGTGCGCTGTTACTCGGTCAGTGTTTCCTGTGCTGCCGCCAGAGATGGCAAAAGTACACGTATAGATATGCAAGTACAAGTATAGATACTGGTGTTTAAAAATACTCTAGTAAAAGTAGTACTGACTACACTTGTTTACTCAAGTTAAAGAATAGAAGTATGGGCTCTGACATGTAATTAAGTAAAAAGTACCCATTACTACAACCTGTTTTGGTGTAATGCAGGTTACATATTACATTTAATATTGTTAGCTAATGAATGTATCTTGACTGAACAACCACCATGTAGAACAGGGCAGGACTGGGACAACATTTCAGGAAAGGAAATCTCACACTCATCCAGACCATCCCATACTCCCACAACAAATTGTAAAACCACGTTATGAACAAATTATGAAATCCCTTTTCCCATCAGCCATCTACTGTTATGAACATAACTATCTCCACATTGTTTCAAAACAACCACATAATTGAACTCTGTTTGCAATAACAACTTTCTTTTAGTTCAATTTAAAGTATCACATTATTACCATGTGTTGTTGTTCTATCTTATAATGACTTAAAAACTATAGATTTAACAAAACCATACTTTCTAAATTGCCTAAATGTCAAAATTAGTACAATAAGTTACATAATGACAATATATTTAAAGAAAAATCCTAATACTGTACTTGTTATTGCATTATCATGAGTCAGATTTTTCTCTTATCAAATTAACCATGGATTGTTAAAAGTTGTATTTGTCAGATTATTACAATCATTTTTAATTTACAGCTATAGTTTTACTACACATTTCATTGTTAGACTATGGTTAGTGTAGCAAAACCATAATTTATCGTTACCATGATTTAACCGTGGTTTTTGGTTTGAATTTTTGTAAGGGTTGTGTTGTTATCTGTCCTAGCTCCCTCTAAACGTATTATAAAACAATGTTTTATAACATGCATCTGCTAAATTACTACTGTAGTAGATAATAATGATGTTATTTATCATACAGTATTTTGAGTGATGATAGTAATTTAGTTTAGTTTAGCTTACTGTAGACTATTATTAATCATCTGGCTACTAATTCTAAGAGTTGCTAGCTGTTTAATTTCTTAATTAAGTAAAAAAACTACAGCCTATTAACAAATGAAAGTCACCTGCACTTGAAGTCATGAACAGGTCAGTAGTTTAGCCTCTCTGATCCACTCCATGCTCGAGTCTCTTGCATACTCTGGTAGAAACCTTTTGGCGGAGGCGCGGAGCGTGCGCGAGCCGAATCGTGTTGCCAGTCAAGACTAACCGATTCATGATATTATAGATTTGTTATGGAATGGTGATCCACCAAAACTAAAGTTACGAGCCTGGTTTGAAAATGTAAGGAGTAGAAAGTACATATATTTGTGTATAAATGTAGGGAGTAAAAGTAAAATGTAGTAGTAAATAAATATAGTGAAGTAAAGTACAGATCCAAGAAAAATCTACTCAAGTAGAGTAATGAAGTATTTGTAATTCGTTACTTCCCATCTCTGACCGCCGCTTGAGTCAGAATCAAGTAAAGCCCAATTTATACTTCTGCATCGGACCTATATTCATCTATATTTCTGCG
The DNA here is from genome assembly GCA_027564155.1 of Gymnocypris eckloni scoliostomus. Lineage (NCBI taxonomy): Eukaryota > Metazoa > Chordata > Actinopteri > Cypriniformes > Cyprinidae > Gymnocypris > Gymnocypris eckloni. Next base: position 24,187,538 of record CM050430.1, on the reverse strand, counting down.
TCGTCGTCAGAACATGCAAGGGCAATCACATATAACATACATCAAAACAATAATAAACAACAATAAATTAAATAAAAAAGGAAGAGCAATACGAAAATTAAATTTCCTTAAACAAGTATAAATAATTACAAATTATTCAAAAATAGATTTGAGGCTTTAAAGTCCCAGTCTTTGGTAATGGTAGGAATAAACTGCTTCCGTCTTCTGTCAGCACGCTTTCTGATAGAATATAATTTTTTTTTTCATGTGATAATCTGCAGATCATATGCGCGTTTGTCCGCCAACACAACAGAATTTCTGATCTTAAATATTCAACATGTTGAATATTTACGATTCTTGATCGGGGCGCCTCCGACGTTCTTCCGAAGAGATTCAGTCACTCTTAACACACTTCACACCAAAGGAAAATCTGATTAAGATAATCTTTAGATCCACAGAGATAATCGGGACATTAGCTAGGATTGTCGGAAGGGGTGAAATCGGCCCTAAATCAGCCTGATTATCTTGTGTTGTGTACCTGCATTTTGAGCCGGTTCTTTGAAGTGAATCAAAAATGTACTGTGCAACTCCGTTTATGAGATGGTTCTTTTTTTAATAAATCACAAACATACCATGCAACAGCGTAGTAGTTCGGTTCACGAACAAACCAATCTTAAGAGTCGGATCTCTAAATGAATTGTTTGAAAAGACACACAATGTAACCGTTAACTCTTTAAGCACGGTAATTGAGTCAACAACTGATTCACTTTATGAACTGAATGACCCCAGGGATTTACAATGAAACCTTTTCTGACTAAAAGTTGCAATCTCACGTGGACTATGTGACCCTGTGGAAGTTTCTCAGGTCACTTTTAGGACATTGGTGTGTTCAGGTGAAACGGTGTTATCCTAAAGGATGAATGGAGGCACAAATATAGAATATAGATCTGCTTGTGTTGTTGTGACCCTGATGCCCCCCTAGAGATTTACTTCAAGCTAGGAAGCTCCGAGGCTCCTGGGAGAAGGGGCTCTCCTATTTCCTTTGAAATGACAGGGGGTTGAAACCCTATATTTTCAACAGCCTTGCAGGGAATTTGGTGATAGGGCTTTTTTCCAGCACAAGGATTAGTCTTTTGATAAGCGTTCTGTCGCAGCGTTCTGATTGCCCTTCACATGCTGTTCCTGTCTAATCCCGGAGGACTCTACTTACTTACTTAATCATTACAAAGAAAATAGCTGTCTGATCCTCAAAACGTTTTGCTGTATGTTTGTCCCAAAATAGCATTGGTGTTTACTGGAACTCATATAGAACAGAATGTGCACATTTGAAATATGCAGCACAACCTATTATCCTTCTAAAGCAAATGCAACAAGTGCTCTTCATTAAGAGGACCGATTAAGAAGGAATTCACAACACTATCTAGGTTGATTTTATGTATTAAATCAAATTCTTCACTTGTAAATTCAATTTAAAATCGTAGCTGAGCATTATTTGAGCCATGTCTGTCTGTCATAGACTCCCAGTGGTCGGCAACAGGCGGCCCGCGGGCCAAAACTGGCCCTCCAGAAATAATATCTGGCCCGCGCCCGCAGCCAGAGTATTTTGAGCGGCTGGTTCTGAAATATATCCGTCATGACAGCAACTCTCAATCAGAGTATGTGCGCTGAGTGGGAGCGGAGCGGTGTGATTTTGAATGGAGTGAGGAGCGGATTTTTTTACAAGTCTGAGCGTCGTGGTTTTCACTCGCTCCAAGAGTGCTCCACCACCGCTCCATCACGAGTACAAATGTAGCACGGAGTAACAGCTCACTGCCAGTTAGTTACAAAAGACACTGTAACAGTCTGCCACGTGCAAATCTAGTAGCATTTTTCATAATTTCTTAAATTATCCTTCGACTTTTTTCTGGCCCGCCTACTTGCTGACCCCTGCTCTATAAGATACCCAATACTATAGCCACATTTGTATTATTTCATTAAATAATACAGAAAGATTGTAATATTGGGAAATATTATAATTTAAAATAACTGTTTTCAGTTTGAATATATTATATAATGCAATGTTTTTTCCTAGGATTAAAAAGCTGAATGTTTAGCTGTCATTACTTCAGTCTTAAGTGTCACAAGATATTCCATAAATAATTGTAAAATGCTGATTTTATTACAAATATTTCTTACTATTATCAGTTTTAAAAACAATCGTGCTGCTTAAAATTTTCTGGGATCTTGATTTTTTTTTTTTTATTTTTTTTGTTAAATAAAATGTTCAAAATACTTATTAGGATTAATTTGAAAACGTTTGTAACACTTAATCAAATTTTAATCAATTTGAATAATATTTTTTAAATCATACTAACTCTAGTGTATTTAAAATACAGGCCATTACTTAGACTGAATTTACAAATAAGTTGACTAGTTTTTAAAATGACTTATTTTATTTGTATTATTTTTTGCGGATGTGTGTGGGTGTCTTTTTCTTCCATATTGTGAATGTGACATTGGCAAAACACATTTTGCAATAAAGCATAGGGTGGAGTATCCTGAAGGTGTTGTAGGTTCAAACAGCAGAAGGCCATGCATTGTGTCCTTGAGTAAGACACTTAACCTCGGGATACTCTCCAGGGGGATTTGTCCCTGTAATAAGGCTAACACAAGTCGCTTTGGATGAAAGTGTCAGCTGAATGACAAATTACTAATTAAGAATAATCCATTTGAACTCTCCCAAAGAGAGGCATAAAGCAGAACAATTACAATTTTTATTAATTTAAATTATAGAAATTCTTCTGAGAAGAAAATAAAATCATAAAACCTTGGGTAGTTATGGCAGAAGAACCAGCTGTTGGCACGTTGCAGAAACCGTAATTTCTCCTCAACCTCGATCCGTCAAGATAAAAGACTGTCATAACCCGTGGCCATGGCCCTCTGAACCTTTCAAGTTGAAAGATGGCAGAGCAATATTCATGAATGGTTGGGCACAAATCTATTGAGGCACTTCATGAAATGAGAGACCTGCTTTCTAGGTCAAGGAGAAACCCAAATTCATTCTCATCAAGGCTGTGCTACTAGAAAGTCATCAGTAGGTCTAAATGGCTGCTTTAGAACATTTTAATTGATCTATTTTTTTCCATTACCCATTAAAATGTCTAATTCTCTTTGTGCCACTTGCTTCATGACAAATATTAATTTATCTATCGCGTCAAAACAATAATCTGTCAAAACTGAATAATGCATAAATCGGTTTCACTCTGGTGAACTGCATTGCCAAATGATGTGATGTTTTTAATTAATTCATTGATATGTAACAAAAAAAACGACTCAGATTCAAATGAATGTTTCTGGCTTATCATTTCAACAGGATTTGACGAACTAGGGACATTACAACGCCTGTTGAAGGGTCTTTGGATACAACCCACGTCCCGGGCTGTGAAAGAGGTCTAGGACATGCATCTAGTAAATCAAACTGAATTATTTAAGCCTATTAATTGAACTACATTATTTAAGAGCATTGATTTATCTCCAATGTGTCTGCAAGGAAAGTTAATCTTATTTATTTATTATTGTATAACAGGCATTTTAAATGACATTTGAATTGTGCATGAAAGTGTTGAAAATGCATTACAACCTCAAATTAAGTATCAGGGGTTTTGACAGATTTATTTTGTTTAAATGTCAATTTTAATGTTTTTTTAATGATGTGTTTATTTGATAGTTTGTTGTCTTCTATGTTGTTCATCTTTATATTTCTTCCCTCCTAATAGTGTCATCACAGGATTCCATTATTTACAAAAAATGAGGAACACAAATCACGTAAGACCTCTCTTCTGTGACGTGAAGCCTTGAAGTAAGAACAGAACAGTTTTCACCTGAACTTAAAGTCATATACCAGCAGTGTGTCAGGTTTGTTTGGATCACCTTCACGCATGTGCAGTTTCTAAAATTTAGATTTTTATTGAAGCAAATCCTCTATTTTTAGTCTTTTTTTCTTTAGATGATCGACGTACCAAAATGACCGTGAACAACATTGGGGTTGTACTACAGGGCAAGATGCAGTAACCATGTTTCAAAGATATTTCATCATGCTCACGGCAGATGTTCCTGTGACCTTGGTAAAGGGTGGCATTGTTTGCACACCATACAGAATTTCACCTCAAGATGGCACCAAGTAACTGCTGAACTCAGCATAAGAAGTCAAGGACACCCGGATCTGTAGTGTGTTAAAATGCAGGTCTAGTATTTCAATGCAGTTTCCGAAAAAGAGCCAACGAAATTTATGCAGATTAGTTTGGAGCTTGAAAATAATGTAAACGTGATATGTTCAGCATTCACGGTATGTCTAGAGTCGGTGTGTTTTCTGACAATGTGCATAAAGAATCACACTTTAACATTGCTAGTAGTGAGCTATAAAGTGAGTTAACATAATAGTTAAATACTTAATTTCTCATTTAATTATTATAAAATTAAATAATAACATCTATTAATTATAATAATGTATAGTACAAAATTATGATTTAATATTAAGAAATTAGTGTTAAGTAATATTATTAAATTAATAGTTAATATTCATACATTTGTAAATTCACAATTACAAAATTACAAAAAAAAAATATTTTATACTTCTATTTCTACTTACCTGAAGCAATTAAGAATTGCTTAATAATTAAGCACTTTTACTTTGTAATAAACTACAAAAACAGAACAAACAGAGCGTTTACCACTAGATGGTGCCATCGAATTAAACGTGATTTCTCTTGTTCTTGTTGGAAAAGCAGAAGATATTGTGATGCATGCACCATTCACAAACTGGACTCTGCAGTGGACTTTGGTATCAATGTCTTTTAATTATGTTTGCACAATCTAAAAGCGATTTAATTAATCAGAAATAAATATCCCAGCACGTTCCCTGTCTATCCGCACGGTGTGACTCTAATGTATGTGCATCTATAAGGCTTTCATAACATTCATAAGTGTAGGGTCTAAAATGCTTGTTTTATTCACAAGACACCTCTTGAAGATTGTGTAAGCGCTTTTACTTCGCTAAACCGTGTTGTTTAATTTATGAAGCTATCGCCTTAGAGTACAATCTGTCATTCATTCAACCCCGTAGAGGTGTATTAAAATAAAAACAAGCTGGGTAATCTCAAAGCTATTTACCTTCTGCTGTTCGTACCCTTGCGTTTGGGTAAGACACTAATACAAGCCTTCAGTTTGGCAACTGAAACTGCAATTATCTAAATCAGCCCTCACCCCTTCTCTCCTGCTCGTCTTCTCCTTCCTAAACCTCCCAAATTACACATCAACGGCACGGGAAGACCGTGCCATCAGCAATAAGCTGGAAATGACATGACTGGCATCTGCAGCTCCCATAATCACGAGAGATATGATGGATGTGTATTACTGCCGCTCAAAAGAGGCGGGCAACCTGCGTTCTAGAGTGGCAATTACAGTTTCCCCCCAAGAAAATCACCCAGATGGATCCAAAATATGCAACAATTTGTGCAACCATTAACGCTTCTCTTCCGAATTTGGTCTGAAACGGCTATTACGATATAGTGGGGCGTGCACCTCCGTTTTAAATGCTTCAGAGTCATTCCGCAGCACCGAATGAGGTCACGGCTGTCACTTAAAATGCTGTTTTGATGCTTATGTGGCTCATTCTTTGCTGATGTTTGTGTAATGAAGCTTGCCATGGCATTATAAGTGGTGTGTGTGAGCAAGACTAGCAGTAACCGAGAGAGGCCAATGTTTTGGGGGGGTATGTTGAGCTCTTTGTAAGATCTTGAAGAGCTTTCTCGTGTGCTATTTTTGATACATATATAGTTTTCTTCCATACGGTAGGTCAGGAAGTCCTCTAGTCAAGGTCCACCAGACTTCACAAATCTGCCAAAGTGCCAAATATAAAATCTTTTTATGAGCTCAGTCAGGTAAAGTATCAGGGCTTTTTGTCGTTTGGCAAGCGGTTTTATGGAGATGCTGAGTGCTTTATCAGAATGCATTTTCACCCGCTCTCTGTAAGTGCCTTCTTCTGCAGAGTAATTGGCAAGTTCTCTGTAAATTAGATTTATGGACTTTTATGGAGTAAATTACATTTAAAGAGTGGCATTCAATAATGCCCATGATATGATACGGTTATATTGCACCTCTCCCGCGACGGTATGTCTTTAAGAAGATATATCAAGTTTAGTTTTATTTTACAAAGCTTTGGAACGTATCACTTATGAGCCGACAACTCTTAGCAGTACCCACAACAAAACCGCTACTAAGTGTCTAGATGAAAAAACGTATATTGCAGTTATATATAAATATATAACCGTGAGACCTTTCTGAGTGTCTGAAAATCCATCAAGCTGTTATTCCAAATTGGTTCAGAATCCCATAATACCAGGCCATCTCCACAACCTCCAGTGCCCCGCGCTGCTTGTTAGGCTGCTATCGTCATAGCCAAACACCTCTAGAGCCCCTACCTGACTATTACCCTCCAAATCTCTGGAGAGCTGGGCTGCTTTTTAAGATGGATTTTAAAAAGCAATGAGTACATCCTGTGGGACATTTGGACCGCATGACTCAAATGATTAATCGTACATCCACTCATCGTGCCCCCTTGAGCTCACGCTGGAGTACCTGTTTACTGCCTGTGGCACGACCCTGTAAAACTTCAGAGTCCTCTTCTTTAATCTTTCCCTCGCTGTCGTCTTGTGTCTTATGAAGATACCCTGTTTTAACCTTTCTTGGCACATCAAATATGACTTGAATTATTGATCAATAATCTGCCCTGTGCCTCTCAAGTCATTGTGCATCTACATGCGTCTAATAAAAGTGCTAACATATATTATTCATATTTCTCCAAATGCATTCGACAGTTGTACTTGTTTATTATGTAGCATTTGACAATTGTTGCATCTATATAAGTAAAAAAAATATATAATAAATGCATTTATTATGACTATAAAATATATACTTTTAAATACATACTTCTATATTTATAGACACGTTGCTTTTATTCCATTTTAAATGTAATATGTTCAATCTAATATATATTTTCACTGTTCACAAGTCATTTTGCCCAATTTTACCATAATTTAATTGTGCATTTATGTCCTTTTTGATTCCTTGCAGCTCCAGTCCCTTTATAATCACATGGAAAGGAGTGACCTTTGAAAAATGATTTGTTCAAAACTTCTTCAGAACCGAATGTACTAGACTGGTTAGGAATGTTATGAAGGTGAGTAACTAATTAAATTAATAATACAATGATTTTGAAGTGTGTTATTCCTTTATTAAAGATATGAAAAGCTCTGAAAGTTATATGAAAAGTTGATTCGTGAAATAGTCAAATCCATTTTCCATAACTGTAAACTAAATAACTTGTAGCATTTAAAACGATTTATTTTATTTTTCGATGTATTTATTTTGGTATTTTTTTTTATGAAATTGCAAAAAAAGGCAGTAATTGAAATGATGATGTGCATTTTTGGTGATCGTGGTTATAGTAATTCATCAAATGATGGAGAAGAGCATCATATCAGCAGTGATGATACCGTCCCAGTGAAGTATGATAGATCACGGTTGGTCTATGACCTGATTTGCAGGTGTTTACCTGAATTATTTTAGTCAATTGTCTGTGCAATAAAAAAAGTTTTGTGTGCACAATTCATTCTTAGCAAATTCCCCAATATAGCAGTCATTTTTTTCATTTTTTCCTCATCATTCTACTTTGTTTTCTTCGTATTTGTTCATGAACTGAAGTAGATATGGTTGCAATACATTTAGAGATTATTTTTTTCAGTTATCATTTAATTCTATACGCTAGTTATGCTAATGTTTAGTGTAATATTAATGCATTTAATTACAGCTTAATTTTTACATCACTCAGTGCAGATATTTAATTAAGTCATGTCTTTAATTAATTCAATTTATTCTATTGTAGTAAATTGTTGCCTCTGGGTAAGGTTCCCTACAAATTTTTTTTTTTCATAAGTCTTTGTTTCATAAGTCATATTGTTGTTGTTTTTTCATTAGAGGGCTAAAGGAATTGTTTAGTTTACTCAAAAATAAAAGTCATGTTGTTGCAAACCTTTATGATCAGCCAGGATTGTGATTAAATCATTACATTTTAGTGAACCAAATCAACTGATTCATTTGTTCACAAATCAGACATTATTGCTTTTATAATCAACTGATTGAAGTGTATAAAAGCTTTTCAGTGAATATAATGCATTTTGGACCAATTTTATGAAGTTTCTATTTGATTCTTGACAGCTTCAGTTCCATTGTAATTGCATGACAAGAAGCAACCTTTGCAAAAAGATGAATAAAATATTATTGATTTGTTTTCCACAGAGACAGGAAGTCCTATGGGTTAGGAAACAATGACGAAATTGTGATTTTAAATTGACTGAACCGTTATAAAAACACTGAAAGTTCTGTGAGAAGTTAGGTCTTTCTAACTAAAGTGAAACAGTCACATTCAGCAGAATAACTACATTTAATGCGGCAAAGTCCAAAAAGAAAAGAACTAGATAGCAGAGCTGAGTCTCAAATCCTGAAGCCTCGAGAAGAAATATCCAGCTGTGAATGTTAAATACTGATGCAACTGTTTTAAAAACGCACGCAATATCAAAGAGATACATGACAATCGATCTCTTTATAGCCTGGTGTGTCACTGTCACACACCTGCTGTTTCACACGCGTTCGTTGACGTGACTTTGATAAGAAGGCTGACGCTATTGAATCGGGTAACAGCAGAGGGAAGGTGTTCACTTCACATTTCTGTCCTTGCTGACTTAACAAGTTACAGTAGAACTCTAAAATGGCCTCCGGTAATACGAAACCTACATCGAATCTAATCCTCCCATCAGCTTACAGAGTTTGGGATCCGTGCTGTAATTGACAGCTTATTGAAGACAGTTGATGCAGCTAAAAGAATAGTTCACCTCCCAAAAATGAAATTATTTACTCACCCTCTGGTTGTTCCAAACCTGAATGAATTTCTTTCTTCTGCTGACAACTACAGTTAAAAATCAGTTATATTAGACAGCAACCTAGAAAATCATATTTCCAATGTTACAAAACAGCATTCTTCCATTTAGAAACATTTCCAAGCTACGGAACATGTTAAGTGTTTCTGATGCAGAAAAGTTAGTTCATGCACTCATGACCTCAGACTGGTCATTGCTTTCTGAGGTGGATGCTGCTGTTTGGGAACGCAGTCGTGTAAGACATTTCTGGGAGGCAATTATAGAGAAAAACTTTGATGACAAACTTTGCTCAAACATTTCCGAATGAATATAAGAACATTTCAGATGCTGTAGAATGAGATCGGTCTGCTGGTTAGTCAGGTTATGCCGTCCCATAGCACAAAGTCACATGACTTTTTTGATGCACTTGGAGGAATTTATTTGCATAATGCATTTCCATCTCCCATTTTTCACATCAATCGTTTTTCACACAAGTCAAAAACCACCTCAAGCGAGTATAAAAACATTTTTGCGAATAAAGGGATTTTAAATTCGAAATTTTGCCTTTCCATTGTTGTTTTCTCATGCGATAGGACTTAGGATGCGGAATCCTTGGATACAAACACAAACTTGGCTCACGAAAGAGCTGAAAGATGAGAGATAAAAAAACATGCTAAAATGGCATGCTTGCGATTGCGTTTTTACGTCACATTTGCTTCTGTTTATAATATTGGGTAGTTTTAGGTGTAGTGCAGATGGTATGTTATTTTAAAATGTCCACGGAGCATTAGACTTGTGTGAATAGCACCACTCAATGGACATTTCAAGTCAGAACTGCGGTGACACCTACAAAAGCAATGTCACATAAAACATATGCACGTTCATCTGTTTCGGGAAAAAAAAAATTAACACCAATTTTAGCGGATCATTTCACATCGAATATGTCACGAAACATACATATCAGTACGTATTTCGCGTTTTCCCAAAAAGTTCCCAGAGGTACGTTTTCGTCATGAGACCAGGTTGCATGCTCCTCTTGCATTTAAAGAATAGTTTATCCAAAAATGAAACTTCTTTCATAATTTACTCAACCTCAAGTTGTTTCAAACCTGTATGAATTCCTTTGTTCTGCTGAACACACAAAACATAAGCAAGTACGTGATGCATGTACGATAATCAACATATTGGTTATTGACCGATATAGGTTGTTAAAGTGTGCTTTATTTAATTTTTTACATTTTTTACATTACATTATAAAAGGATAGTTCACACTAAAATATAAACTTGTCATAATTTATTCACCCTCAAGTTGTTCTAAACCTGTATATATGTATTTCTTCTGCTGAACACAAAATACAATATTTTCAATTGACAAATATTGGTAACCAAACAGTCACTGGTTTCCATTAACTTCCTTTATTTTCTTTTTGTTCTTTTCTCTCTCTCTCTCTCTCTCTCTCTCTCTCTCTCTCTCTATGGAGGTCAATGGGTATCAGCAACAGTTTGGTTACAACATTCTTCAAAATATAAAAAAGTCATACAGATTAAGAACAATTTGAGTGAGTAAATGATGCAAAACTTAAAATGTGAGGTGAACTTCAATGTGTTATACGCCATGATGTGAGACTAGGATGCCGCATGTAAAAAACAACAATATACAAGCGCACCAGTGTAAACTTTCTGATCGCTTTCTCTCATCGGAATGATTGATGTGTGTGAGCATCTTATGCCACGTTGCCGCAGTAACCACGCTGTGTCCTTCCGGACTGGAGGCGTTTCCCACAGTTCATTGCAGTTCATGGGTCATTGGTCTCTCTAAATAGCTCTCCGTATGACGCCCGATCCCCTACTCGGTCTAAATGCTGTGATTAAACCGTTTCCACCACAACAAGAATTCAAGCCTCGCGTCAGGCTTCACCCCGTTGGTGGTGAATATGTGGAGAAATCAAGAAGTCGTGACTTTGACAGGCATTTTCGTTCTGTAGCAACCTAATGGCAGAGTTGTGCCTAGCATTTTTCTCTTTTGATTGAAAAATTAATGACGGCTCCACATGTGTTTTAGAGGCTTTTAATGTGACACTGTCTGCTGCTCAATATCATTAAGGCTCATTTGAAACGTTATCGAAGACAAATGATCTCAATTAGATCGAAAATTTACTATGGCAGAACTTTCCCTGTTGTCATTATGTTAAAATGGTCTCCGGTCTTATTCAGGCAGTAGACTGCTTGATGATTAGAGCTTCATGAGAAATAGACTCGGTCTACGTGAGCGGAGAGTAACATTCTTACATCCATTATAAGCACATTACCTCAAAGCGCTGTGGAAAATGCTCGCACCTCTTTGAAAGATAAGGGCACGAGGAGGAGGAGAGCACCTCACTTGGTCATTTCAGATTTTAACGACACATTCCTGGTGGCTGGCTGCCCAATAGCTCTGGACCCTCTTAGATCATCAGAAGGGGGTAATCTGCAGTGACAGCCCGTCTGGTCTCGCTTCACCTTGACCTCGGTTTAATTTACAGATATAGTTGTATCAGGTCGCCGCATGCCCTTTTACCGGTGTAAAATACAGTTCAACAGCACAGCCGGACGCTCTGACAAAGCCTCCAGGTGCGACAGTCCTTCTGTGACTCATTGGTCATATTCAAATGTCGTGCGAGGGTCACACATGCTGTGTTTTTTAATTCGGATGTATGGCCGCTGCAGTATCCAATTACTTCTTCATTAAAATGGTCTATGTTTCTCAGCATTGAGATTGTCAAAATATTTTGCAGGAGAATTAAATCTGCATTGATATTTGAATTATAATATTCCATTTTCATATTACTATGGCATCATGCTATTTGATTAAATGGCCTCCATTAGTGTGATTGCTGTTTTGTTTAGTTTTTTACCAATAACCTTCTTGCCTTTTCACTGGTTAAGAACCACACAGATATACATCCAATTCAGAGATGTACAATGGGGTTAATAGTTAGATAAGGCTCGGTGATTACAATTAATGAGTTCGAGATCTTGAACAGGGATATTGGAAATAGGAAAGTCACACTTTTTAATCAGGCTAATAAGATATATTTATGTATTCATTTATTTAAAAGTCTCTTTCTCTCTCTTTATTTATATAATTGCCTATGAAGAATATGCAGTTCATTTAACATATCACATATGCTATTTAATAGATTCTCAGCAGAATTAAAAGGGTATTTTGTAATATTTTAATTATTATTTAATAAAATAAGTATTTATTAATTTAAGTAACCATTGGTTTGGCCAACAGATGAATAGCGAATTAATAAAATGTATGAATTTGCACAAAAAAAAATATTAATAATAATAATAATAGTAATAATAATAGTGTGACAAATTGCTATTAAAATTGAATTAGTAATATTACTATCTTGAAATAAATATTTAATATTTAATAAAATAAAATAAAAATAAATAGTAACATATAAAGAAACATAAAATGACAATGCACATAACAAATTGTGATAAAATGTAAATAAAAATATAAGTATTACTAAAGTACATTATACAATATAGGCCTATTGTTGTTTGTTATTATTATTATTGTTATACTTAATACTATCTGTCTCTCTGTCTGTCTATCTATCAATTACTAACTTCCCTCTGTGACTTGTTACCATTGAAATTCTTTATTGTGAACATATATATATATATGTGTGCATAAATATTATGCAAACAGCAAGAAGCATGATGTGTGGCATGATTAGTACGGGGGAACGGGAAATCTTTTATAAATTCAACTATTATTTTCTCTTGTGGACTACATGTAAACATCTTTTATGTGAAATATCTTATTCATGTCAGTGCTAAATAAACAATAGCATGCAGTTTGTATGATCCCTCCTAATTGGTAAAATAATCAACATTTTGCAGATTCAGCCAGGTGTGTAAACTTTTGACTTCAACTGTATCTATCACAATTAGACAGTATATTTCATTATGTTTATCCTTTAGGCGTTTTTCTGATTGATCTACATGCTGTGTGTGGGAGACGATGTGGGAGAGAGATGATATTCTATACAATAGATAAGTGGCTCCTTCTGTAGAATGGCTATGTTTTGCATTCGCCTGTAACTCTCCACATTCAGCTGTGACTGCAGGGAGATTATGTTTTTTGCAGATTGCAGAAACAAGAACCCTTCGGAGCTAAAATGGAAGAGCAGCACGGTAGCTTGGCAGAGAGAATATCTTCACAAATGGCCGGTCAGGAGCTATTGATCAAATGAAAAGTGGATCTCGTTTAGTGATATCCACACTTTTGATGCATTACTGTGAGTAGAGTGAGGGTAGATTTACATTGAGTTGTGCAGTGAGTGTTGGAGGAAAATGATTATATCCTCTTCTGCCTCAAAATCAAATCTATATATGTGAGATGGGCTGTGTTTCGCTGTAGTAAAAATATGCCTCTACACACCTCTCAGTGGAACCGCACCTCCGTCCATGGATATTTTAAAGGCTCCATCATTTATACTAAGAATACAACAGTGACCAAATGAGCAACATTATGATTACTATATTAGCAGAACGTTCTGTAGGTATGATATATTATTCACATCATGTATTATAGTGAAAGGAAACTGAAAATGCATAGCTATCATTCACCCTCTACATGCATTTATCATGATATACTGTATATAAATAGGCAGGCAGATAGATAGATAGATAGATAGATAGATAGATAGATAGATAGATAGATAGATAGATAGATAGATAGATAGATAGATAGATAGATAGATAGATAGATAGATAGATAGATAGATAGAAAGACAGACAGACAACGCCAGTGTTATTTTATTATTATTATTACTTTTATTATATATATATTTTTTTAACTTAAATTGTTTTATTTTTATATTTTAATTCAATTAAATATTAAAAAAAATACTATAATAATTATATAAATATAATTTAGACATAAAAACATGTAGACGCATATTATAGTTTATATTGTTTTTTATTGATATTGTGAAAAAGCTTTTATTTTTGTTCTTTAAGTGGATTTTGCTTTTATTTACATTTAAGCACTTGTTTTGTTTGTTTGTTTATTTATTTATTATTACTATTTAGGAATTATTTATTTTATTCAGTTTTAATGTTGCTTTAGTTTTCGTTTTATTTCCAATTAACAATTTTAGTGCTTCAACTAAATGAAAATTAGAAATGGCAGCAGATTGGAATACGTTTTTAATATAACATTTATTTATATTTTAATCAACAAAAAATGGTTTAATAGCTGCAGTTGAAGTTAACAATAACAACATATATATATATACAGTACATACACACCTTTTGAACTGCTATTAGGATTGGTTTTGTGTTGCGGGTCAAGGGAAGTTGCAGGTTTGAACCATGAGCAATTACCATTATGCCCTTGAGCAAGACATCTAACCTCGAGTTGCTCCAGGAGTCTGTCCCTGTAATTAGTGTTCTGAAAATCACTTTGGTTAAAAGCAACTGCTAACGGCATGCTGTTCATTTACCTAATTACTCTAAATTTGAACATGATACTCCATATTACCTATTTTAATAATGAAATATCAGAAGAAAAGACCCCACATTGAATGTGCATTTGAGGGATATGAAGATTGCTTGCTGCATAGCAGACACATTCCTTTCATAGTGATTTAGAGAACAGTCATTTGAGGGCTTGTCTCTGTGGAGTGTTGTTGGGTTAAGAGACTTGCTCAAGAGCGCAGTGGCATGGCAGGACTCTGATGTTTCTGGGTCACCCCTACTTGAGGCTGAACACACATAGCAACATTTGTTTGGCAGTGTTAGTCCCGACCATTACATCCTTACATGTGCTAATCTAGATTAACCCTTTGATTTTAATAGCCCTATTTGTAGCTTATGCAAGATCATCTGTACACTCCAGTACTTAAGCATTCTTTAATCCTACGCTGGCCTCCAGACATTATTCTTAATTTAAATAATACTGTTTTATAGAACATCCTTTTGTTTAAAGAGCTTCAAACTTGAAACATGCATTTGCTAAAAAACTTTTCTGCCTTTTAAGCAATTTCCCTTGTATTTGAAGTGAGGGTTGAAAGTCTAGCTCCACCAGTAGGGGATTGGGGGAGGTGAACACTCTGAACAATGTTTTAGCATGGAAAGATAAAAGGATCCACCAAACGTATGACTCGCTAACTTGTGCAGGCACAAGCAAAATATCTCCATTCCTGCTTCTGCCTCTCTCAGCAGTTTAACGGTCTCCTAGTCGTCGCAATTAGTTTATCACGTGCGACTGTGGAATAGCATGTCTTTTAATGAGTTTTGTCATATTTCTTTTCTCAGATGTTTTGTTGTGAAGTTGCCTACTATGAACCTGCTCCATATAGAAAACGAGTGATTTGCCTCTTCTTTCAATGTAATATTTCCCTGACAGTGTGCAGATGTAATTTTAAATGTTTTGCTTTTCAGCACCAATTTCAATGTTCACTGGAAGCTGGAAGTGAAGGTCACACATTTTGTACCATAGATAGACAATTCATTGAAAATGTACAACAACAAAAAAAGGCCGGTTTTCAAATATGTATATATACACACTACCGGTCAAACCGTTTGGGATCAGTAAGATTTCCTTTTCTGCTCACCAAGGCTGCATTTTTTCTATCAAACATACAGTAAAAAAAATATATATTTGAAGGATCATGTGACACTGAAGAATGGAGTAGTGATGCTGAAAATTCAGCTTTGCATCACATGAATAAATTACAATGTAAAATATATTAAAATAAATGTATACATTTGTAGTAATGACATTTTTCAATTACATTTGAAATGTAATAATTCACAAATTTTTTTATTTTCAAAACTAAAATTGTATGATTTTTTTTTTTTTTTACTGAAAACACTGAAACATCACAATTAGTTTACCAACATTAGTTTATATTTATTTATGTACAGATTTTTTTGTTGTGATGTTGCCTACACAAATTCAATGGATGTGGGAGCTACATATGGAAAAATATGAGAGCTTTGTATCTTTTTTCACTGTAATAGAAATATTTCCCTGACAATGTGCAGAAAGAGTATTTGAATTTTTTGCTTTTCAGAACCGATTTCTGTGTTCACTGGGAGCTGCTGCCTATCATTGGAAGCGAAGGTCACTAATTTTAGAGTTCCTCCGAGAGAAGGTGGAAAATGGGAAACGCTGTGGCATTAAGAGAAGATTGTAATAGTTACATTGTCAAAAGAATGATTATTATTATTGAGCTATTCAAGGTCAGGATAGAAAAGAGGGCAGTGGCAGTCCTAATAGATGCTTATTTCTCCGTTAACCTTACCCGTGTAATAGCGGTCTAGAGTTAATGAAATAAAATGCCAATTATATTCTACCTCAGCTTGGCCATGACCGCAACCAAAGGCCTTTACACTTGAATGAGAACAGACATGCTGTGGTTCTGCCTGTGGACAAACTAATATCAGAATAACAACATCAGACGTTTTTATTTCATTTTTTAAATAATTCATCTATGAAACATGTCCATGTACTGAATGGAAAAAGCCTAGGTTTGAAGAAACACTTCATTTAGAACATAAAGCCACAGACTGCAGCTACATTTTTGATGATTAGTGTGTGTCGTAATCCATCAAACCCTTAATTAAATGCAGCAGGCCATATTGACACTGCATTATATTTAAAATATGCCTTATAACTTTAAACTATCATTAGGAGGGTTGGGATGACAGCCCATCTATCGGTTAATTGGTTAATGACTTCAGTTTTCATTTATTATCGAGGGCAGGGAAGATGAACTGTGTTTTTAAGATTACACCCTGTTGGGTTCAATTAAGGACGGAGCTGATTCAAGAGAGGGAACTTTTCTGTGTGCAGCCAACATGATCGCATTAGTATTCATGGATATTTGTTTAGAAGTGGTCGTTGTATGCAAACTAGTCACCTGTGGCTGGGATTTGTACAGAACTGTATGTCTGTACATATGCAAACGGTGTATACCTTTCAGTATGTTGATATTACAATGTTTCAATTTATGTATTGTATATACACACACACACGTATATACATACATATACATTTACACAGCATATATATATATATATATAAAAATAGTTACATGTTTTTTTACAAAATTTTATTATACTAAATTTTCATTTTTTTATTGTTATTTTTTGGAAATCTGGACTTTTTCCCCTACATTGTCCAAATAATATGTATTTGTTTGAAAATGTATTTTTGAAAACTGTACAACATGTTTAATCCAATGCAGCTTTAAAATGTGAACAAACCATAAAGAGAAACGATTTTAAAAACTTTATTATCAAAATAAGTATAAAAATATAAATACTGTATAAAACAATGCGACAGCATTCAAACGACATGAACAGAATGACTGATATTCTACAAGAACACAATTCATTGTACAGCTCTAACTCTATGTTCTGAAATGAATCCACAGTTTGACAGAACCCATATAAACCTTCCACAGGAAAACTGCCTCTTAAACAGAGATATCAAGAAGTTTACATAATGAGCATACTTGTAAAACATATTATACACATACTGCACCTATTTTAGACTTGGTCTGCAATAAAAGCTAAGGTTTTTTAGTTTTTTTTTGTCTGTTTTTATAGCCATAAACATCGATAGTGTAGAAAGCTACTATCACTCACCTTGGTTATAAAACACATTGTCCACACCATTGATTACAACACATCCCTAATCTTAAAAGGCATCTGTACTGATTCTTTTGGGGGGAAAGAAAGAAAGAAAGAGAGAGCGAGAGATCAGAAGAAGAAGAGGACAAAGTTAAAGTAGACAAAGAGAAAAGAGAACGTCTACGTGAAGAGTTCCCAGTAGTTGAGCGCGATGTTCAAGTCTTTGTAGATTCGTCTATATGCGTTACACAGCAGAGAACAGAGGGAGACTTCAGTATGTATGTATTCATTTAGTGCTCTGAGATATATTTAAGTTTGCTGTGTTGCACATCCGATTTAAGTCTCTCTCTGGGACTCCTGCCCTATATACATATCCGCCAGTTTTTTGAACTGTGGACCCCAGTGGCTCAGATATTCAAATTCTTGGTCCCCATCGGTGGCGGCCGATTCCAGAGAGCTGAGGGACTCCGCCAAAGAGCCGTTGCCTTCGTAGGCGTAGGTAGCCAAGGAGTCATAAGGGGGCGCTGTGGGATCCGAGTCGTTTTCCTGCAGCCGTCCGCTGATAAAGTCCCTCACGTCCGTGTTGCCTTTGATGGGGGATGTGCGGCGGAAGGGGAACAGCATTTCAGGCATTATGTCCCGGCGGAGTTTGTTGGTGTCGATGACCTCGGGGTTCCGCAGGGTTCCGATGTCGAAGGCCTGCGTGTCCTCCTCTCCGCCGCCCTCGTCGTTGTAGCTGACCACGTTGTCCCTGACGTCTTCTTTTGAGATGATCAGGGGCTCCTTTTTCTTTTGACGCCGCAGGGCCGCAAACAATACCACAATCACTATGGAGACAGAGACAGACGAATGAAATGATATCATCAGCATGGTGCAAATCAAGCTGAACAAAGCTCTGATAGTCATGGATTCTGAATGTCACTGAGACACCTGACACTCTGGTAACTACAGAGCCGAAGCAGTGCTTCCTACAGGAGAATGCAGGAGAATGCAGGATCGTGAATATGTTCAAATTAGTTAAAACTGGCATGCTATTTCATTCAGAATTCAAAATACCATTTTTTTTAGGGGGGTGGGTACATTTGTTGTGATACATTTTTAAATTACAGATAATTTCACTACTAGCTCATTGATCACAAAGTTTTATAGGGACATTCTCATTCCATTACAATGGAACGGCGAGTGAAACATTGAATTAAATGTGACATTTTGAAGTAGGAAGACTGAATCATATGGATAGGGTTAGGATTAGCGTTTGTCTAAGGGTTGCTTGCATGTAATTATGTACAATTGATTGTTATTATGACAGTAAGTACATGTAATGTGTAACAAGGACACCTTAACATAAAGTTTTACCCCCTTTTTTATTTATTTATTTTACAGTGGAGTGATCAATGTTGTTAGTCCAAAATATAATTATTGTAAATGATAACTTTAATTTGGTCTTTTAGGAGTGCGGTAGCATAAAATGCTTCAAAGCTGCCCCACATGGACTAAAAGTCCCAAACCTGGAATCGGCTTGTCAGAAAGATGTCAGAAACCGATCAGGGGTGCGTTTCCCAAAAGCTGACTGAATATGGTCGTTAGTTCCATTGAACTCTATTGGTAACGACGGAACTTGCAACCATAGTTGTTTTGGGAAACGCACCCCAGATTTGCTTAGACTAGATTTTGTAAATATTTTTTATAACTCTTTTTTTAAAGGCTCATAAGAGTCAATTCAGACTAAACTGGTCACACTATGTTTGTTTTGCTATGTCTGATTCACTTTAGTAAGTTGGTTACCTGGGTGCACTTTTTAGCGAGACACGAAAATCATATCACTGCAGTTTCCAAAAGAGATGAACACTAGAGGCAGTAAACTACGGTTCGACAAAACAGTTCAAATCTGCGTATAAGGAAGTTCAAATAGCATGGTTTGCTTTAACAAATACGTTTTTATATCAGGTTTGCATTTGTCAACACTATCGGGTAGGTTTAGGGTTGGGTTTGGTGTAGGGTATATTTCCAACACGATAGTGCATAAATTTTTAGCGACACAGTAATACGCATCTATATCAACATAGTGCCAGGGATTACATATTGAACCCATGTTTTAGCGCCACTCTTTGAAACTTTGAAACTGCGGTGAAACGTGTAGTAAGGTAGGTAAAAACAGTCTCGCTAAAAAAGTGCCCCAGGTACGTTTATGCCATGAGACCAGGTTGGTTTTATTATATAATAGCTATAAATGAAAGTTACTTGTAGATAGTTGTTTTTACACAGTTAAAGAAGTATTACAAATACAAATATTAATGGAGTATGTTTTGCAAGAAAAAAATTTTTTGTCTTTCTACATAAAAATAAATAAATACAAATTATAGTTAACTTGTTCCAAATATGTACACATTTGTTTCTTCTAAAAATATACAGAGTACAATTGCTATGGCAACAAGCAAGATCCAAACCAAAGAGTGAGACTTATGATTAGGTTTAGTTAATTCAATCAGGGACAGACCAGACATCCGATGGCTAGGACAATACAATTGTCACAGTCACCGAAAACAGAAGCACTGAGTCAGCTAAACAAAGCAGTCTGCTCAGAGAAACAGATCGAGAATGCACAATCACTGCGGCGAGAAGAAAGGACTGCTGGAGAATCACAGACTGTTCTTGGATGGCTAAAGCAGAGCACTCAGATAAGAACCCAGTGAGCAGTGCTCAGCACTACAGAGAGCTTAGCTGAGATACAGAGGAGTGTGTTTCAAAAGGTGTCATGTGCTTAAGGTACTCATGAATACAGAAGAGAGACACACACTGTAACGCAGATGAAGTCTTCTACTGCCTGGAGCAATCACCTCGCAGTTTTAAAATTGTGTAAGAAATAAAAAAGCATTTGCATTCTTCTCGTGAATTAAAAATGTGCACGGTTCCAAATGGCACAGATGTAAGGCACAGCAGTATCTCTCTGACATATCTCTCTTTTTGTATTATTGTAACAGTACTTTTTTGAGTAAGAGCATAGAGATAATATTAATGTTGTTAATAATAACAATAAAAGATCAATGTGTCAAGCCTTACTATGGTGATTTATGACTATTATTGTTCTATTTGATCTATTATTATGAATTGATTGAGTTATGATTTACTCATGGTAATGATGATTTTATTGATTGATTGATTGATTGATTGATTGATTCATTGATTCATTGATTGATTTATTCATTCATTCATTGATTGATTACATTTAGACCCCCTTGGGTAAAATGCCTATTGTTTTATTATGTTTTTTTATTTAAGAATTTTTATTTTAATAATTAGGGTTGTCGGTTTAACACATTAATTTAAATAATTAGTCATAAAAAAAAAAAGAACAAAGGAAAATATTTTGAAGAATGTTGACTTCCATTGTATGAAATAACTAACTAAATAAATAAATAAATACTGAGCCATTTGTCAAATTATCTTATTTTTTGTTGCCCAGTTTATTTTAACTAAATGTTTATGTGTAATAAATTCTATTTGATGCTTTTCTCATTTAACACAATAATGACTTTAATACATTTTTGGGTATGATTTCTCAGCCAAAATGGAGGTCTGATTTATTTGTGATTAATTAGATTAATTAATTCCCACATTGTTTAATTAATTAGATAAAAAATGTAATCGCTTGACAGCCCCAGTTATAATTCATGAAGTTATTACTTAATAATTATGAATTGGATTTTGCTATATTCTATATTTATTATCCCCACAATTTAAATATGTCTCTATATAATTAATGGAATGCAGTATTCATAGAATTATAAATTGCAGAACAATATATATTGTTATTATTATTATTTTTTTTTCATCAACTAAACTGTCAACTAAATATTTGATTTAGTGTTTTTTTCTGTTTAATCGCACCTATTTAAAAGAAACAAAATATGATATTTGATTAATTTAGCAAAAATATCAGATGGCACTGTTTATGATGCAGGCTTTTGCACTGAAATGCATCATGCCAAGTGCTACCACTGTTTGTTGAATTCACCACATAATGTTCATACTGTATGTTGAGCTAGAAGAGATGAGAAGAGGGAATTATGGTCCTAAAAAGGGAACAGGTGCTGTAGTTTGCAGCTTGTTTTTCCTGTTCAGTGGCTGCTCTATCCTCACAGCAGGTAATCGGAGAGCTCGCCCCTGCCTCCCACTCAGGTGTTAATTATGAAGAAGGAACGGTGGGGGGCAACATGCTGTGTTCTGCCCAGCCTGGGGGCCTGAGGTTTGTGCAGGGCTCATTCTGTGATCTAGAAGGGAAATGGTGGTGGAAGAGTGTGGGCTGGATGCGGATATTTCTCGCTCTAGCCGCGTAAACCAGCTACTTCCTCTATTAGTGTATATTCTGGGCTTTGCATTAGCCAGCTCATCAGAAAATGGTGCAACAGGAAATCATTTTAAAATGAGGGGCAAATGAAGAGCAGGAGCCTGATGAAAGGGAAAACAAGCAGAAAGATGCTATAGTTTGTTGTGGAAAGGCTCTGTCCTCTGTAACCTGTCCACTCAGCGCCAGTCGACGGGTTTAGGGGAAGATACTGAAAATGGAGAAGGATAAAGGGGAAAATATCCATATTAAGTTTGCCCAGAGAGGATTGGTGGTGGACTAGATGGTGCCTGCGCAGGGGAACAGTAGAATATGAGATGGCAGAAGTGGTTTAACACACGGCGCACAATTGTCTGTGTTGTGTAATGGGTAGAAATATATACTGTACATATGGACATATCATTTTGGGGAGGAAAGGGGCCATGTACTTACAGAATTTTACTTTTTCTTAATGTTTGTTTATAATGTAAGGTAATGTGTGTGCAAATATATATATGTGACCCTGGACCACAAAACCAGTCTTAAGTTGCTGGGGTATATTTGTAGCAATAGCCAAAAATACATTGTATGGGTCAAAATTATCGATTTTTCTTTTATGCCAAAAATCATTAGTATATTGATCAAAGATCATGTTCCATGAAGATATTTAGTAAATGTCTTACCGTAAATATATCAAAACGTTGCTATTGCTAAGTACTTCATTTGGACAACTTTTAAGGAGATTTTCTCAGTATTTGATTTTTTTCCTAGATTTTCAAATAGTTGCATCTCTGCCAAATATTGTCCTATCATAACCATACATCAATGTAAAGCGTATATACATACATTTCTATATTCATATTGATATTCATATATCATATTCATATTTTAATATGTAATGTAGTCAGCAGCTATTATTTCAGCCTCAGTGTCAAATAATCCTTCAGAAATCATTTTAATATTCTGATTTAGTTAATTATGATCAATTAAGCTCATTGCTCAATTATTAATTATGGTTATTATTTTTTACCAATGTTGAACAAAGTTTTTGTTGCTTAACATTTTTGTTGAAACTTTCAGCATTCTTTAATTAATAAAAAGGCCCAAAGACCCTTAAAAATATATTACCCCAAACTGTTGAATGGTAGTGTATCACTGTTTCTGAAAAATATTATTTATATTATTTATCAAATAAATTCAGTCACTGTGAACCTGACATCTTACAAAACATTAAAACAAATCATAACTATCCCAAATTTGTAACCACAAATTTGAGAAGAGTACTTTGTTTACTTTATGACTTTATGTACTCATGAATATGTCTTGATATTTAAACATGGGTGGTAAAATGATTCTTCTTTTTAGTACTGTAACTTGTGTTGTGTAAAAGTAGCAGTAAAGCTAACTACTTTTCCAAAAGTTTAGCTACTTTTGAGTTTTGAGAAGCTTGTAGCTTGACATTTTAAAACAGCTTCCCCAACACCAGCTTTGATAAAGTACATCGCACAAATAAAAACACGACTCATGGGTCTCAGGATGCTGTTGGTGAATTTAAATGAGTTTAAGAACCGAGGCTCCATTACATAAAAGTAATACATTCATTTTTGATGTCTTCATAAACTTTGACAGATTGTAACATCTCTTGCTGCTTTGCTTTGTACTTTAAGATATAACCAGGCAAGGAAATCACTGGGTGAAAAGTTAGGCAAGACATTGAATATGTAATGCATTCGAGAGGACAGCTGCAAACAGGTTCTATGTTGAATTTGTAAGAACTTTGAGCGCCGAGTTAAATTGCTTAACTGGTTCACAACACAGCTGATGCATGAAGAAGCATTGATGCTGGAGTAAAAGTCTTTACTTGAAACATTGCTATTTCATTTCAAAATAGATGGTACAGTATGTCTTTATTATGTATAAATAAATGGAGCACGCTTCGGCCAGCATAAATAATAGATAGCAACCTGAAGTTCCTGAAAATATTATTTTTTACCGATTCGTACAGAGACAGATAATAGAAAATGCAGAATGATGACGGATTGCCTCAGGTCAGATTGGAGACTTGAGGGATGCACTCACCAGCAGTTTGAACAATTACTTATTGATGGATGTTTTAACTTAAGCACAACATATTTTTCCTTTTCTCTGCAGAAACAACACAGACACATGCTGTTCAGAACCAGCTGTGCTTTCATACTGCATTACCTTGCACAAGTAGCATTTTAGGACGTCAAGAAGGAGCATGCGACCTACTTAAGCCCCGGAAGAACACAAAGGCCTTTTTGTCAATTGCATACATTTAATAATGAAAGCTATTTTTCCACAGCGCTGCACTTTCTGAGAAAAGCAAAGAATGAGAGAGAGCACCTACAGTAATGTCTTAATGGGGTGCCCTACTTTTTGATTGTCTGGAGGAAATATTTGGAGAAAATTCAAAGTAAAAATGAATAAATAACAAAATAAACATCGCAAGAAGGATGCCGAACAGCCCACACTGTGCTGCATCATCAGAATAGCAGGGCAAGAGGTCAGGATGCATTACGCTCTGCTCGCCAGGCACATCGCTGAGATGTTACAAGCTCTAATTTGTGGTCCATGTCCTCAGGGCAGATCTGTTATATCTTTGGTGTCGTTTTGAGATCGTGACTAAATATAAGAATGTTTATTGTATTAAGTAGGCCGCATCGGTCGAGAAAGGATATTGTTATCAAATGTGTCACAAAAATGTATGGTCTCTAAATTACCCCAGAACTGGATGAAAGAAGCAAAATGTCTGTAAAGTCATAACAGCAACAGCTTATTGTAGCTAGAGCGATTCAGCACAATACTAGGTTGAACAAAAGATACATCTGTCTCATCTGTCTATGGCCCTGTCCCAAATGGCACCCTAAACCCTCGTGGTCTTCCTCTGAGTCCGCACTTTCGTGACGTAATGCCACTTTGACTGTCGGGTTCGGCAGAAGTGCGTATCGAGGGTGCATAACCAAAGTTTGAATGGCTGCTGCACTGACGCAATGACTATATCAATCAGCGATTGGCTCTTTCATTAAGAAGGCGGGACCCGCCATATTGCGCGTTGCACTTTCTCCCATTTTTAAGTACAGGAGTGAAGCATAAATATGTATACATATGTATACATATTTATGGGAGTGAACCATCTTTGTATTTCTATAGTCTTTGGCATTACGGTCACAAAGGGGGCACCCACGAGCACGCTTCTGAATGCTAAAATTATGAATGGTACCCTACGGTCTCTCGTGGACTTAACGGACCCGCCCACGCGGCGGCCATTGTAAGTCTGCAATAATGAAATTGCACAGGAAGTGTTCCATTTGGGACTGGGCCTATCTGTCTGTCTATGTCTATCTTTCTGTCTGTTTCTATTTTGGTCTGTCTGTCTGTCTATTGTCTGTTTCTTATCTGTCTGTATTGTCTATCTGTCTGTTTTTATCTGTGTTTCTGTCTGTTTGTCTATCTATGTCTTTGTATTTCTGTCTGTCTATTTAATTGTCTGTTATCTGTCTCTCTGTATAGTTTCTCAGTCTATCTCTTTGTATGTCTGTTTGTATTTCTGTCTGTCTGTCTGTCTGTCTGTCTGTCTGTCTGTCTGTCTGTCTGTCTGTCTGTCTGTCTGTCTGTCTGTCTCTTTGTCTGTCTGTCTGTTTGTATTTCTGTCTGTCTGTCTGTATAGTCTATCTGTATGTTTGTCTTATCCTTCTGTCACCTTGTCTTGTCTGTCTCTTTATCTGTCTGTATTGTCTGTCTGTTTGTTTTCTGTCAGTATTGTCTATCTGTCTGTCTGTCTGTATTTTCTCAGTCTATCTCTTTGTCTGTCTGTTTGTATATCTGTCTGTCTCTTTGTCTGTCTGTCTGTCTGTCTGTATAGTCTATCTGTATGTTTGTCTTATCCTTCTGTCACCTTGTCTTGTCTGTCTCTTTATCTGTCTGTATTGTCTGTCTGTTTGTTTTCTGTCAGTATTGTCTATCTGTCTGTCTGTCTGTATTTTCTCAGTCTATCTCTTTGTCTGTCTGTTTGTATATCTTTCTGTCTCTTTGTCTGTCTGTCTGTTTGTCTGTATAGTCTATCTGTATGTTTGTCTTATCCTTCTGTCACCTTGTCTTGTCTGTCTCTTTATCTGTCTGTATTGTCTGTCTGTTTGTTTTCTGTCTGTATTGTCTATCTGTTTGTTGGTGTTATCTCTTTGTCTGTATGTTTGTAGTTTTTGGTCTGTCTGTATGTTTTTTATTTATTGTCTCTGTTTCTCTGTATTGTCTCTGTCTGTGTGTGTTATCCACCTGTCTGTCTCTTTATGTGTCTGTCTGTTTGTTTTCTGTCTGTATTGTCTATCTGTATGTTTGTCTTATCCTTCTGTCACCTTGTCTTGCCTGTCTCTTTATCTGTCTGTATTGTCTTGTCTGTCTCTTTATCTGTCTGTATTGTCTGTCTGTTTGTTTTCTGTCTGTATTGTCTATCTGTTTGTTTGTGGTTTTTGGTCTGTCTGTATGTTTTTGTATTTATTGTCTCTGTTTCTCTGTATTGTCTATCTGTCTGTGTGTGTTATCCACCTGTCTGTCTCTTTGTGTGTCTGTGTTTGTATTGCCTCTCTCTGTTTATCTGTTTGTTTTGTCTGTCCATCTGTCTGTCTGTCTACCAAACTAATTTTATCCTTAACAAACGGTACCTTGTTGGGAAGTATCAAATTATATACTGACAGTACATCAAACTTAATTTACCATTTTAATGCACCTTTTTTGAAAGGTGCAAGACTTGTAAACAAAGACTGTGATAAATCATCCAGATTTGCAGAACCATGAGAACGTGCAGAACACAACGTGTGACCACTTCTGAAGTAAGAACCAATCACAACACTGTGCCAAAGTACAATCTCCTCCTCATCAGAAGGTGATTCGTGTATCTTCTGTCTAAACACACCCTGTCCTAAGCCTGCAACCCAGAGATGTATGACTCAATCACAGAATCATCCCGCTTCTGACTCAAAGAGGTAAGACAACAACAAAAACAGCTAGAAACCCAACAACCTTTCTCCTGCCTCTGTATGAGCCTTGTTGATTGCACTGCAGAGCCACAGTGTTTGTACTTTTTGGTGAAGTAAGTCTGTAATGTAGTTCCATCAGCTTCTAAGACAGTGCACTACATATGGATGGAGGGTTCATATCATGCATTAGAGTAAACAAAAATTATGAAAGTAAAGTAAAGCTGCAACAAATGATTATTTTGATAATCGATTAATCGAACAATTATTAGAATGATTAGTCGACTATTTCACTGATTAATCAACAGACTTTGATTGATTATTCAGCTTTTGCAATTAGTTAACATATTGATATCTACATATTCTAACAAATAAATAAAAGTAATCACTTCAGCTTTTGAAAATCATATGAGACCCTGGACCACAAAACATAAAAGTCATAAGGGTGTTTTATTATTTATACATTACCTGAAAGCTGAACAAATAAGCTTTCCTTTGATACAACTATTTGAACATCTGGGATCTGAGGGTGCAAAAAAATCTAAATACTGAGAAAATTGCCTTTAAAGTTGTCCGAATGAAGTGCTTAGCAATGCATATTACTAAACAAAAATTATGTTTTGATATATTTACGGTAAGAAATTTACTTAATATCGTCATGGAACATGATCATTACTTAATATCCTAAGGATTTTGGGCTGGTTTTGTGGTCCAGGGTCACATATGGTTATGATAATCAAAACAGTCCTGAGCTAGATCAATTTTTAATCTCTGCAAACCAAACTACCACTTTAATTAATTTACTTCCCCAACTAATAAAAAGCTAACTCCACACTGGAGAGCTGCTTTATAACAGAAAATCAAGAAAGTGTAATTGTAACTGAAAGTGACATTAGTTAAAGTGCTTGATTTAAGGCTATCTATTGCATAAAGTACTATATAAATAAACATGATGTGACTGCTTTACTGAAGTACCGAACTGAAGAGCTCATGCAAACATCACTTTCTCACCGCTGTCAGTTTAAACTGTTGTTTTGTTTGTTGCTTTTTGCATTATTAAGTTAAGAGGACTGCTATGGTCAGGGTGGCCTAAATCGGATCCAAATTAACCATATGGACAATTGGCATTTGCCCAGGGGCACCATGTTCAGAGTAGCACCATGCAGGGCTGTATAAATGTTCTTAAATAGCCAAACATCTCAGTGCTGTATATTTACAGGAGTTCAACACTTACTCAGTAGTATTAAAATGCAGAGTAAGATGGCCACCAGGGCTCCGGTGCTGAGTCCAGCTGAGAGCAGCAGGGCTTCGGTACTGCATGTCTGCACATTCCCACGGCTGTCGCAGGCGCAGACGCGGACCGTCAGTGTGCTGGTGCTGCTCTGGATGGGGTAATCATTGTCTGAGATGACGACAGGCAGCAGGTATGAGCTCATCTCTCTTCTGTTGAAGCCGCCCCGGCGGGTCAAGATCCGTGCGGTGTTGTCTACAAGACAGTGATGTCAAGATCAAAAGAGATACAGTGACTAGTGTGTAATAGACTATGCTGCTTTCAAAGCTTAAGTATTGAGTTGAGTTTTAGCTAGTAATGTAATTGTTGTGTCTTTGGCATCGAGAATAATATGTGTTAAATTAATTCAAACACAGTAACTGTAGTTTCTCGTCCTTTGATTGGATGGTTAAAAAGCATACTAGTTAAAGCTAGCAAACAGCATCACTGTAAATCATTTTTGTTTTCACAGTATTATTACTGTTTCTCAGGTTTCTTACCGTATATGCTGTGTACAGTGTGTTGCTGTAGACTTTTAGTGCATTCGGAAAAATATTCGCCTTCTGTAAATCGAAATACTAACGTAACCTACTAAATGACCGCGAAAAATATCCACACACCTCGGCACCGGCACTGTGAAAAACTTGTGAAGATGAAAAACCACTATATGGTAGGTCAAATTTCACTTTTGACTTTTTTTATCACTTTATGCGTTGTATTCGGATGTTAATTGCAAGATATTTATTTTCGACTGAAGAAAGAAATACATAAACATCTTGGATGACATGGGTGAGTAAATTATCAGGAGATTTTTATTTAAAAGTGAACTAATCCTTTAATGCTTCAGCTAGAGATGATGTGTGTTGTGCAGCTGCAGAAAGTTGTTGAATTTTTTAATTGGGTTTCTTGCTTTAGTAATAGCATGCATTCTTGCTACATGAGATACCTGTCTGTGATGCAATGCCCTGTTATACTGTATTTCTGTGTAATATGTATGGTTTCTATAGCCGTGGCATTATTATGATGGTATTAAGAGGTAGATTAATTCATGTAGGACGCCACTGAAAGCCTAGTTTGAAATGCACGGCCCGCAAAGCTGAATTGTTAGCATCAATTACTCCAGTCTTCAGTCACAGGATTCTTGAATTTATATTTGGAATTGCAACCTTTTGTTTCAGCATTTATATTTTACATTGTATTTCCTATTTGAACTTATCTCACTAATCTAATGCAGGAATGGTTTTCCATTGAATTACCTTCATTGTCAAAGATGGTGAAGTTTGGATTGATGGTGCTTAGACTGAAAACAAACTTGTGCCCGACAAGAGGTTCATCGGTGTCCACGGCACTTATGGTCTGGATGAGCTGGAAACATAATAAGCTAAGATGATTCACTGTTTTCATTTCATTCTAATTCAACACAGAACTGTGTAATATAATAAAAAAATCATAGTCATAAATGTGGCTCTAAAGCTCTACAGAACAGCAGAAATACAAAGCAAGTAGAAGTGTTTATTAAAATATTTGTGTTAAACAATGAATAAACATGAAACTGCGGCATACCTGACCAGCTTTGACATGCTCACAGACAAAGGTCTCGTAGAACATGGCGAATTCAGGCGCATTGTCATTCACGTCACGCACTTTGATAAATACAGGCACTCTGGTTTGCAGGGCAGTACCTAGATGCCAATGATGAATGAGTTTCAGCAATTGTGGAAGATATTCAGTTTGCATTCAAGAGGTCTAATTTTGTTTCTCTCTATTTGTCTTTCAGCCCTTTACCCCAGGCACATATTCTTCTACCAAGAATGCAGAAAGCATGAATTAAACCACAACTCAAGGTGACAGTTTGATTTTTGTTATCAGTCATTTATTGAATTGCTGTGGTTTAAGCCATTTCTGAAAATGTCTTGAGGCTCTAGAA
This sequence comes from Gymnocypris eckloni scoliostomus, assembly GCA_027564155.1. Classification (NCBI taxonomy): domain Eukaryota; kingdom Metazoa; phylum Chordata; class Actinopteri; order Cypriniformes; family Cyprinidae; genus Gymnocypris; species Gymnocypris eckloni. The sequence continues at coordinate 24,157,447 of CM050430.1, read as the reverse complement.
GTTTTAGTCCACCTTACATTATTTTAACAGGTTTGAACAAACAAACAAAAAATAAATTTCCAACCATAACTACTTCATGATTTGAAATTGGAATGTTCAATAAAAAGGCAAGAGCTTTCTGGATTGTTATAAGTAAACCTTGCGGCATTACCCCATGTCATATAAGCAAAGGCTCACAATGCAAACTTACTGAGTTCAGTTGCCAAAACAGAGATGTTGTGCCATTTGGAAGTTTCTCTGTCCAGTCCCTGCAGTGTGCTGATGGTCCCATTGTTGGAATCGATGTTAAACAGTCTCTCCAGGTCTGTGTGGCGATCAATGGTGTATCTAAAAAACAAGAATGACGGTAATGAATGCGAGACAATGGAGCTCTGATTATGCCCAGGCACAGGGACGGAACGTCCTTAGTGTTTTAAAGCGTTGTAAACACAGCCCCAGGAAGTTAAAAAGGGTACATCACACACCCATAATCAAGGACCCAGAACAGTGCCTGTGCGGTCCACCAAATAAATCAGCCCAAACTGGTTTAATTTTCCTTCAAACGGTTGGATGTATTTGATTTGACATCTCTATTAGAGAACAAATGTGCCCTCGTCAAACGCATTGATGTTAGTTACACGCAGAGGACAACAAACTATACATTGTACCTCTGCCTTTTAAGACCGCGGCTACAAACTACCCTGCCGAAAAGACCATATATTGAATTCTCATGCCGGTCTGGACTGGTTTACAGCATCTATAAAAAAAGTATTCACCCTCTTGGAAGTTTTTATGTTCTGCTGTTTTACAGCATTGAATAACAGAGGATTTAATTTGCCATTTTAACAGAATAATCTTCTTTTGTGTCATTGTGGAAATATTTCTACTAATTGGTCAAAGTTATTAGGCATACAATCATGATTTGATGCAGAACTTAACCATTCATGAAGCTGAACTGGACTTGAGCATGAAATTGAGCAATTCAAGAGAAGTGTAATTACAACTAATTTAATAATTACACATAAAAGAATACAGGTTGAAAATAAGACAAAACCTACTGAAGTACATTTTACAATAAAATGCAATTTTAGTCTTTTTACTTCAAAATGTCTTGTATAACTCATTGTGTTACTTGAGGTTTCTTAGTAAATATTTGTGAAATGAAACATTTCTCAGTGAAAATTATTTAAAAGTAAATAATAAACCAACACCTTTTCATTGCAATGACATTTCCCTTTTCTGGATAAAAATTATACTTATTTTTATACATGTTGAATTCAAATTAAAGAACTGAATTGGAATTCAAAATGCTTCTTCAAGTCAAATCTGAATGACACGCAACCCCATCAGTATTCATGTTCTTCAAGTCAGTATTTTAGCAAACAACCTTCATCTTCGCACATCTGGTCATTGTAGTTTTTTACATTCTTCTTTTAAAAACTGCTTCACCTCTAAAAGGTTGCATGGACATCACAATTCCACCCGTAAGTGCTCAGTTTGAGATCTGAACTCGGACCACTGCAGAACACTATTTTAGCCATTCTTATGTCGCTTTGACTTTATGCTTCTGGTCATTGTCTTTCTGAAAAACAAATCTCCTCCTGTAGGTGTCTTGCAGACCCCATCAGGTTTTCCTCCAGGGCTTCTGTGTATTTTGCAGCATTCTTTTTATCCTCACAAGCCTTCCAGGGCCTGCTGCAGAGAAGTATATATGCCCCTCAGCGTGATGCTGCCACCACCATGATTCACCGTGGGGATGATCTGTTTCTGCTGATGCTCAGTGTTGAGTTTATGCCAGACGTGGCGTTTCTTTTAATGGCCAGAAAGCTCAATTTTAGTCACATCAGATCATAGAACCTTCTTCCAGCTGGCTTCAAAGTCTCCCACATGCATTCTGTAACCGACATGTCATATGACAGTTATTTTTTAGCAGTGGCTTTCTCTTTCCCACTCTGACTGGTGAAGGACATGGCTAACAGATGTCCAATGTCTTTCCAATCTCAGGTACTGATTTGACCTTTTTTGAGTTTCCTTCTTGCACACTGTCGTTTAAGCACATCCTCCTCTAGGTAGATTTACAGCTATGCCAGGCTCTTTCCGTTTCTTAATTATTGATTTTAACTGTACTCCAGGGGACTTGAAAATCTTCTTGTAATCATCCCCTGCCTTGTGCATTTCAATTACTTTCTGCTGGGAGGGTTTTTATGGTGTACGTTCTGCCACAATGACTCACCAGAAGTTGGACCTTCCAGATGAAAGTGTATTCAGACCACAATCAATTCAAAACCCTTGACTACACACAAAATATTTTTATTGAACTATTTATGTGATCAAAATAGTTAGTTATATGGATAAATATAATATTTAATACTTATATAATAATATTAAACTAATAATTATAACTTATAACTAATATTTAATAGACTTGCAGGTCTTGTTGCAACTCTAGCATTTAGAACTTTATTTATTTTTTATATATATTTTTTTCATCCGAAGAGTAGTACCTTAGTGCCAGTAAGTGCTAATTTTTAAGTAATCAATTATGCGTTATACGTCGAATAGCCAGCTGTGACGAACACCTTCCAAGCCGAAGCAATAGCAACTATCAATTATCCTTAGCAGCATATTGCGTGTTGTGAATTTTGAAGTGGCTCGTTTGAAAGAGCCTGCATGCTAATCACTCTGTTGATCCCCTGCCTTTTGTTTTCATGAAATAAGAAAAGGAAATCTTTCCTATTAAACCCATTTATCAATGTCAGTTTACATATTCTGTTGACATTTAAATATGCAACTGAGTGTGACGTGCATGAGTAAGCCAGAAGGACAAGCTTTTCAGACAATCGCTCACAGTGCGTACACGGACAGGAGACGAGAGACAAGACACACTCTTTCACAGCAACTTTATGACTTATAAAAGTCTGAATTCAGAAAGTAAAGGAGGGTGGGGGATAAAACAGCGCCTGTCTTCATCTTGCCAAACTTCCGGAGGGAAATCACCAACTGCACGCTTGGGAACATGTTGATGGATTGGATTTAACCGAGCACAAAACATCTGATCAACAAAAAAAATGTGGAAGGCGAAGACGTGTTCAGCTTGATTTTCATACACCGTAATGAACTTTATGTTCTGATGCTTTGGGAGACGCTTTTCAAGGTGTCATTTTTCTGTTTTCCCCCGCTGTAGCTTTTATTTGTGTCTAAGGTGAAAGCAACCACTTGTTTGTTCACTGCATATTCAAAAGCATTTAATTACTGAGTCCCTCTGTGCAAATCTCTACTGGACCATTAAATTGCCTGTTACACTGGCTAAGATTATCTGTTGACAGAAGCCTCCTTATTAGCTAAATAAGTCTTTGGATGGTAATGAAACTAATATAATGAGTGCAACAGAAAGCATTGCAAAGATAGTATGAGCATCAAAATATTAAAGGGATCATTTCAAGATGAATCAAGTTTTCCTCTCCTTCATTTTGCTAAAAAAAGTAACTTCCAGACACTCAAAATGTCCTCGCTAATTATTATTACAGTTTTTAAGTTTAATATTTAATTTTTTTTAATTATTTTAAATGAGCATAACTAACATTCTAAAATGTTGTATTAATGTTTATTTCTATAATATTGATATTATATAAATACTGCTCTTATTAGTCAAATAAATATTCAAAATATTATTTAAAATAAACAATAATTCAGTGTAAAATAATATATTATTAATATTAATAAAGTTAGTGTAGTTGGTCTAATTCATATTTTATACACACACTCATACTGAATATGTAAATAATCACTACACACACAAAATGCAGCAGCACGATCCGCCTCGTCCTTGTTCTAATGCTAATAGGCCCTAGTCAGGTTAGATGTCAAGTCACCTTTATTTATATAGCGCATTAAAGGTCCTAGATCACATCATTTTCACAACTCACGTTTGCAATTCATCAGCTGAACAGCTGTTATGTTGTTAAACGACAGTACAATCCATTGAACGCACTGCACTTCTATCCCTCAAAGACTCGTTTTCATTCCTGTCAAAATTAAATATGATGATACTCTGACTAAAGTCTATAATTGTCACGGTGCACACACGAGGAGGATACAGGAACATGCAGACGAGGAGTAAACTCAAATAATAGTGTTTAATGTAGACAAACAAGGCTGGACAGGACACGGCAAGGCTGACACGGACAGGAACACCGGGGAGTAACCAGTAGACCAGACCACACGAAACTGAATGGGCAGGAACTAAAATACACAGGTTAATGAGACCAACACGGCTGGAACAGACTTAACTAATAATCACACAAAAAAAATAATAAATAAGGACACAAGAGGTGGGAACACATGACAGACACGACAGAGGACTGACAGTAATATGCCTATATTTAAGAGTTACTTACTTGACTAGGTGGTTGATTGTATCAGGGTCTCGAGCAGACACCGTGCCAACCGAGCTGCCGGCAGGGGTGTCTTCGTCCACCTCAAAAATGTACAGGGCCCGACTGAAGACCGGAGGCTCGTCCACATCCGTTACCGTGATCCGGACAATCGCCGTGTCGCTGAAAGGCCCCAGTTGCTCAAAGCGTCGATCTATATGTGTGTTGGTCACCTGCACCCGTAGTGAGTACAACCTCTTACTCTCGTAATCTAGTTGCTGAACGGGAGAAAGGTCACAAGAGCAAAGATAAGATGGTTAGTCCGGTCTTCACGACCTTTCTGAATGAAGAAAGGCTTACTTTTCTGATATGTTTCAGCTCAGGTCTATTCGGTCACAGATTAACGACATGCTCTAGCAATGTCACCCTAAACTTTTCTAAATCTAAAGCTCGTTTTTGCATACGAGTGCTTATCGCTCTCCCTTTTATTCCAAGTTGAATGTCTTTTTCATAAAGGCAGGGCATCGTGCTTTAATGCAGCCTTTTAATTATGAAGCGATTATAGACTCAAGGTACGATCTTTTACCTTTCGCCCATTCAGGCCTTCTTCCGTAGCTATCTTTCATTCTACTTTAAGCAATAAGATTTGCATAATTGCCTGAGCCTCGTCAAAGCATGACCTGACAGAGAGAGGAAATAAGCTATAGGCAGATTTCAGCAGGCAAATAGATCCCTGTGCCACACAAAAGGGAAAAAGGGACTTTTTGGGCTGTGAATAGAATTAAGCACCTTTGTAAAGTTGATAGGACACGAAGGCTTCGATTTAGGGGATTACTTTCTAAGCACTTTGCTTCGTATGGGTGCGTGCATGTGCACGAAATAATGAGAGAATGAGAATGAGGGAAAGACCGGCGGATGGTGCGGATTTTATTTCCAACCGCCGACTTCCAGTGTAATGTTTAAAACGTTAGATTTAGGGCCTGTTTACCTTCTTCACCGTTATCACCCCTTCCTGGCTGGTGCTGTCCGTGATGATATTGAACACTTCTTGCCCGTCGCCATCCAGAAAGGAGTACCACATCTCAGCGTTCTCTCCCACATCCGCGTCATACGCTTTGATCCGGCCCACCGATGATCCGATTCCGGCCGACTCTGGAGTGGAGATATGGTAGGTACCTGGAGAAGGAGAGCAAAATAAATCAATTGAGTAAACAGGCAGGTGTTTGTATGAACTCTTTGTTCTCGAGCAAGGCACTTCGGCGTACATTTGTCTATTTGTTTATCCTCTCTCGGGGGGAAAAGCGGAGCTGCCTCTCAGTGGTTATTCTTTAATAGAATTTCAGCTCCGATGAGCCATTGGAGAAGGTTCTTTTAAACCCAGTTTGTGGAAACTGTTTCTGATGTGGCTCTTGTATTGGATTTGAGACTGTGGCAAAGAGAGAAGGATTATCACCCCAAATGAAGCTCTCGCTGTGCTCTCTCTCTCCATCACTCTATCTTTCTGTCTTATAGTTTCTATCCCTCTTTCTCTATCCACCCTTCTCTCCCACTCTATAAAAGCCTCTTTCTGTGGAGACTTTGTTCTGGGTTCACACTGTGACTCATCCTGGTCAGCAGGATAAACGGGCCCCGAGCATTTCCATGATAATTTGGCTGAACAGTGACGTAGGTCTGTTTGTTCTAGACATTTCAATAGCATTTTTTTATTTAATGATGTTCCAAAGAAATGAGTCATAATTTAGTTTTATTTGACCTAAAATTGGCTGGTTTTGCTACTGTACCATTTAAGGCCTCCATTTGCAAACTATCTTTTGTGGATTGAGCAGAAAGCTTTGCATTTTGTGTATTAGATTATGGCTACTTTGTATATTAAACCCTCAGTTAAAGATTTACTCCAAGGGAAATTATTTCTGTAGCTCTAAGTTCAGCTTGAAGCTTGAAGTTCCTGTTCTTTAATTTGATTCAAATTGAGGTAGCAAACATGATTAGGAATTGCATTGTATATGCAATAAAGGAAATAGAATGGAATAAAAAAAACAAACATATTTTTTAGCTAAAAAAAGGTTTGAAGAAAAAAAAATGCATAAACATTTATTTAAAAAAAAAAAAACTATAGGCCTTATTGTGATAGATAAAAAAATAAATAAAAATAAAAATATATATATATATTTTTTATTATTATTTTTTTTTTTTTTGTGGACCAGGGCCGAAGAACAATTTATTTCCGTGTTGAATTTGTGTTCCTTTCTAATTCAAAATCTAATACTGATGTCAAGATGTCTCCTTCAGGTCTACATATGCACGTGAGAGGAGAGTGTGCGGTCTTACTGTGGGGGAATCGAGGAGGACTGTTGTTGACATCCACGAGAGTGATGTTGACTGTAGTTGTCCCGGAGAGACCGCCCATCTGTCCAGCCATGTCCTTAGCCTGAATCACCACCTGATAGTGCTCCCGGTTCTCTCGGATCATATTCGGAAGCGCCGTCCTTATGATGCCTGACAGGATGGATGGACACAGGCTTTGTTAGGTGTTATCTAATGAGCTTCTCTGACTTCATTATTTATATCTTAATGTCATGCTAAAAAAGAAGGTTGGTCGAGGGGAAAAAATACAACCAAGGAAATTAATTCCCAGCCTTGGGGTATGTTAAATAGCAAGTTTTAATTGAGTAGGACGTCAGTCTTCAAATGATGTTGTGATAAGGTTATTAGTACATGAGAGCAGAATATATGTGTCTTAAAGCACCACACACTTAAATCATAATTAATCCACTAAAATAGATAAGAAATATAATGCGTTATTATATTACAATATATCTATCTATCTATCTATCTATCTACAGTATACAACATTAAAATAATAAAAACCCATAATAGCTATAACTATAATTATTATTATTAAAATCAAATATTGTACTGTTTGTTGTTTATATAGATTGTAAAGTAGATTTCATAAATGTGTTATTTGTTTTACTTTAATACAGAAAATACTGTATACAGTAATAGGATTATTACATATAACAGTAATTATATTTTTAAGGAATTCTAAATCTTAAAGGTCCTACATTTTCTTTGTTTTCTTTATGCAAATTATAAATTGATTATCCTTTGTTTTTAGGGTGAAATCTGATCAAGATATATTTTCTCGACAGGCTTTATGCGATTCACCCACACATGTATGAAAGCATGTTAGCAAATCCTGTATCACCTTACTATTTAATCCCATCTTTTAATCATTTCACAAATCATGCTTGTTCTCTCATCTTTTCCCAACTTACCCGTTTCAGGTTCGACTGAGAAATATGGCTGGCCCTGCAGTATGCTGTAAACCAGCTTGGCGCTGTTTCCATATGCTTCATCATCTGCATCAGTGGCTGTAACTCTTATTACGAATGCACCTTGAGAGAGACAGAGCAAAATAAAATTATAGAGAGAGGTATTTCAGTCCTAACATGACAGTGTAACATGATCCCCACATCCAGTATTAAAACCTCAACCATGATCAAAGCAACACATCCTGAAGGTGCACCATGAACGACAAATTCCTAGTTGTAAAACTGGCTATTAGCCTATATGATGAGACCCCCTCCCTCCCAGTATGAGCAGTGATCAAGGCGAACGCATGATCACTCGTGCTTTCATCTTCTTTATCTCAGTGCGTTTCTTATCTAAATCCTAGTCTCATAATTACTCCAGCTGCACGGTGAGATGGACATATATTTAATTGTAGTTTTTCTTTTGCCCGCTCTCTCTGGGTCATCCCATTCATTTTACACTCTGATGGAATCTGCTGTATGTTGCTGGGAAACGTCAGACTTATAATCTGCTCAAAGAAACATTATAATTAGACCAATTAATCTAGAACTAACATGATTTTGGGGGTTCTTTTCAGCTTGACACAGCTTTGGACATCTGTAGGAGAAAAAAAAAATGTCTCTGATTTCCCTCTGATATGAAAAGCTCTTTAAAATGTGGACCACAAAAGTAAACCAACTCATTTGGCTGCTTATATTTGGCTCTAAAGTAATTTTCTACTATATGCTAAACAATATATTAAATATTCACAATATTTCATATGTTTTTGCTGGTGATTCACAAAATATCATAAGTACAGTAATTTTGCAATCCTTTCTTAATTCACTACTCACCAGTATGAAAAGTGCCATTGAAGATGCTGAAAAGCTACATTTAACTTCAGTACCAAAACAAACGTCATTGTTGGTAAGTTTGATTCATTTCTGTGAATCAATTCAAACTGGTATTTTCCATCTAGTGTGTAAAAGGATTTAATTTTTTTGTAATAACACATCAAATTGTGTGAGGATCAAAAGTGTTAAATACGTGTTTTTATGACGTAAGTACTACTTTTTAATCTAAAACTAAATATATATTTATGTTTTAATGGTGTAATATTATATTGATACATATATTTAAACATTATTGTATTAATTCAGTGAACAAAACTAAATCTATATTAAATCTGAATATACATTTTGTATCTGTTTGATTCTACCATATCTGGCCATTTCAGATCAATCAGATCTTCAATTATGATTTTGAATGTAATCAAAAGGCTGTAAAATATCAGTATTTGTCTCTCTTTTTGTAGCTGTATCACTCATCCCATGTGCTACTGAAAGACTTATAGTGTTTTCAAGCGTGTAGTACACCATTGCCAATAAAAATTTGATCTTGGCCTGGTCTCAGATAATAACAAGAGACAATAACTTTCTCCAGCCACATGAAGGTTAAAATCACTCCTTTATTCGTAGTTGCCAACAACCGCGCTTCCCATTACACTCATGGCTTCCTGAGAGTAGTTTCTCAGAGGTTGCTCAGTTCTCATTTGTGCACTGACATCTTACTGTTCCATTCTTCTCAATAGACTTTAGAGGTGACTTCACGGCTTCTCAGTCTCACCTCTGAAGGTGGACCGAATGCACATGTTGTTTCTGCCATGGATCAGCGGCGTCCTTGGCATCAACAAGACTTCCGCCGAGCGGCGTTCGCTCTCCGAATGGCTCGAAGAATACTAATGAATGCGTAAACATCTGTTGCCCTCGATCCCATTCCAATAACATGGAGGGAAACAGAGTCGCGGGCTTCATGGATGGCCAGATCTGATTAACGGCAGGCACGTTCGCAACACATGGCCGGTTTGTTCGGCTTAAACGCGAGTGCCACCGTGACCTCACGGTTTGGCAAGCAGAGCCGTGAATTCGTACACGGTCGGGAGAAAAGAAGAGCTCAAGCGAAGTGTCAAACGAGCACGGTGTCCCATTTATGTTACGGAGTACCGGGGATGATGTAACTTTGTACCCCACGGAGAAATACGAATATGAAAGGAAGAACGAGTCTGACGGAAAGAGAAACGGAAAAGAAAGGCTCAGCTTGGGTTTCAAGTGAAAAAGCCTGAGGGGAAAAGACTTTGGTCCATTTACAAGACTGCTTTTACCAGATTGTGTTGAATAAATAACTCTGGCCACAGTTGAACTGTTGTAACGTGACATGCTTTTACATCTGTGAGGGAAATAAATATCGGTAGTGACAGCGAATTTGCCATGTATCATGTTAAGAATCTGAATTAAACAACATTGCTTGTAAAACACAGGTGCTTTGAGACTCTCGACGGTGGAGGCATAAAGGAGATCAGGTGCTGGAATGTAAGAATCCAACTGAGAGTCCCTGAAGCTCGAGTGGAGTGGTGTTGCATTCGTCTGAAAGGATGACTGGTAGTTTTTCACGCCTCAGGGATCCATCTTTCAACAAACACGGTTGCATTAAGATCTATTCTCCAATGAGACATCTAGAACTCAACAGAATTTTGAATACCTTTACGCTTTAATAGCACATTTCATTTGATGCCGCATAGAAAATGTCATGGCAAGGATAGTGCTGATTGGCCGATGACACCTCAAGAATGAATACAGTCCCAAACCCTTCACAAGTGACTGAGCTGTGACTTGAATGGGAAATATTAGTACATTTCATGCTTCAAAAATACTGGGGACTAGTGAAGAATATGCTATAATATAATACAATATTTGTGATTTCTGACAGCATGTTGCATCAGAAAACACAGCTACTTCTGAATAATCACTGAAACAGAATGCTGTTTTTGGTCTAGATGGTTTAGTTATTCCATCTACCAGCAGGATCTAAACTGTCCTAACCAACTAGAACAGGTTAGTTTGTTAGTTCAGTCAGTCATTCAGTCAGCCTACATCATGAAAAATATGATTCAAAATAAGAACAAATATTTTAATACTACATGTATGTTATTAGATTATTATTATTATTATTATTATTTAATTTAATAGTAACAATTTGGGAAATATTATTATTATTATTATTATTACAATTACTGTCTCCCTCTCAGTCAGAGGCCCTTTCTATAATGAAGATTGTGCTGGGGGCATTACATCTCACCCTTTAATTATTATTAAGGTGTCAAAATGGCAAAAGTAAAAATGCGAAAAGATTTAATTTCTGTTTGGTAACCTCTGACACATTGTGCCAAGCGTTCTCAAACAGCGCTTTATGAATTGACAAACACAAATAGGTACACCAGGACAACTTCAAGCATAATTTCCTCATTTCCTAGTGATTAATCGTTGATTCATTTGTCGGGTCACAATGATTAAAATCCACAATGATTATCTTATCATAGCACAAAATCTTTAATCAAAACCGGCTGCCTTGTTTTTGTCAGAACTGCAAATGAGTTTTGATTCATTTGAGATAAACCTGCGGGTTAATTTGTTGCTTCGTGAAGAGTAATTGATTTCAGCTTGCTGCATCCCGTTCATTTACTTTGATTCTCTCTGCCGCTCTTAATGGGCTTGAAATCACTGATAATTGAATGAATTCAGACGAGATATTGTAAGATCTTTATCCTCCCTGCAAATCACGTGAAGTTGAATGTTTGTCATAGTTTTAATCAGCGTTGATTAAGTGGCTGTAAGAAAGTGTTTTCCGTTTAGGAAAAAAAAGAAAGTTATCTGTATTGGCCAATGTCACTCGTCATGGTGGAGATGATTTTGACTGCTTGGCAAACACGCATCCAGTTTTTCCGCTCCACATGTAATCATTTTAAATTATCCTTCTGAAATCTTTTGTTTTAAGCTTATTTTATATATTTAAGAAAAAAAGTCCATAGCTACTTTATTTTGCTTTGGGTGTTTTTTATGGAGGCACTTTGATGTAAATGAGATTCTTGTGTGAGTGAGTATGTGATTGGCATTAATGAAAATAACTTGCACCTGGATGTAAAAATCTACATAATAGTTGTCATGTGATGTATTCATGAGTTTTTGTAAAATGTGGAAAACTGCAATTCCAGTTCCAACCAGGAGGATTGTATATAGTCACAATTTTGATACTGTCAAATTGTTGATATTGTCAATTTTAGTTCCCTCTAAAAATAATAATGACATGACATTAAAATAATAATTCATCCAAAAAATGTAAATATGCATGCAAATATATTCACCCTCAGGCCTTTAATCTGTAGATGAGATAGCTCCATCAAAACAGATTTGGAGAAATTTAGCATCACATCCCTTGCTCACCAATGGATCCTCTGCTGTGAATGGGTGCCGTCAGAATGAGAGTCCAAACATCTGATAAAACCATCACAATAATCCACAAGAAATCCACACGACTCCAGTCCACCAATTAACATATGTGAAAAGCTGCTTCTTTGTAATAAATCCATCATTAAGACGTTTTTAAAGCTAAAAGCTTCAGGCTAAAATACAAGACCTCTATCTATGATACTGCTTTCCGGTGAAAAAGTCAACTCATCTGAATCAGAAGGAATGTGTACAGATTAAGCACCATTTACTAGTCAAAAAAATCCTAAACACATATGTTGTTTTGATGTGAGAGACAACAGGAGATGGACTTTTTCACTGGCGGAAGCGTTATTATAGACCTACATTTTGGCTAGAAGCAAAGGTTTGAAGTTAACACGCCATGATGGATATGTTTCTCATAAACATGCAGCTTTTGATTCCAAAAGACATTAACGATTAACAATACTTGTCAATTGTTGTAATGTTTTTATGACCGGCTGTTTAGACTCTCATTATGACGGCACCCATTCACTGCAGGGTATCCATTGGTGAGCAAGTGATGTAATGCTAAATTTCTCCAAATCTGTTCACATGAAGAACAACTCATCTACATATTGAATGGCCTGAAGGTGAGTATGTTTTCAGAAAAGGTTTTTTTTCAACCCCATATAAGCAGAAAAGCATTATATAACCCATCACAATAGGCTATCTTCTCATTTTTTTTGTTTGCTCCTTGAAAAAAATAACTTTTGTGAATTTGGCAGAACTTCTTGAGCCAACAACTCATACTCACCAACATTCGACATCTCTGATACACTGGCCACGTAGGTGTCCTTGGCAAACTTTGGCTCGTTGTCATTGATGTCATGGATTTTGATGATGAATTCCGAGCCCTTCTCCAGATCCTGTCCAGAGGTTTTGTTGACGGCTTTGGCGCTCAGTGTGTACGATGCTTTCTCTTCCCTGTCAAGCCTCCTGATGGCGTGGATATCACCCGAGTTCTCATCAATCTCGAAAATAGTTCCGGCCCCGTCTCCGGTGAGGACGTACTTCACATTTCCATCTTCCGTGTCCGTGTCTGAGTGAAGCTGAAAAGAGCAAATAGAGTTTTGTTGGAATTAACAGATCCCGAATTAACTGTTTTCTTAGCATGCGACTGGCAAATTGATTGCAAATATACTCAGTCTGTCAAGGCAAAATGTTCAGGCGGTGGCCCTAAACCTTGTGCAAATGGAAACAGAAATTAAACCATTCGCTAAACGCAGTTTAAGCCCTTGCTGGCCGAAGTCAGAATGTGTTTCTTGAGCAATGTTTTTAAATGAGTCATGAATATGTGAATATGAATTTGCTCAAAGGCCCCGGCGCTCGGTTTAATTTTCTTTGTGGGTGCAGCTTGAAATTTCGACTTAAGTATTTCATTCACATCCGTATCAGTAATAGTTTCACAATTATTCTTCTCCTATTCAACAGCAAACACAGAGCGCCTAATGGCGATCTCGCCATTATCTGCAGGAGTGCAGAACTTACTGTGTAGAAAGCTCTGTGCATGCCGTGGTTGACGGCATATGGCAGATATCTCAGAAAACTGTCAATAGACTCCTGTACCTTCAAACTGTGGAGGAAAGATACGACCGTTTTGTTCCGAACAGTCACAATTACACAAAACGCTCCTTCAGAGCAGAACTTTCATTTTACACCTGTCTCTTAGCAACAAGAGGAAGCCCGACAGCCCTCTCCATTTGATTGCAGTTCCTCTTTTCCTGATTAGGATTTTACCAGAAGAGGCCAGCCATGCAGCCCTGGACAAAATATCCAATCAGCATAGGTGCCATAAAATGTTTCATATTTAATAAATGAACAATCAATGCCTGAAAGAAGCTGCAAAACAGCTCTTGTTTTTCTAAGCAGCAAATAATAATAAGAAAACAAAACAAAACACAACTTCCGTTCTAAGAGCGGCATGCTAAGCATTGCACCCTACAATTTCATAATCTGTCCACTTACGGCTAAATGTACACTATAATTGGAAACGGTTTTAGAGACTTTTCTAACCACTGTTATCAGGATGTAGATAATTTGACACGTAACAATTAAAACCTCAATTTGGTGGTTGCGTCATTGAAAAGCAGCATTCTTATCTGTCCTGGAACTGAATTAGGTATCTATTACACACACAATTGCATTAACAGCACACTAGCATGCTGCTCAGAGAAATGGCTATCTTTACTTTAGTAGTTTTATGTCCTGGCATAGGCGATTGTTGGAGGCAAGCCTGTGTGAATGCAATTTCGTTTCATATTTACCGCAAAGCAGGTTTATTATTAACTAAAACTGAAACCATATATTTTATTACTTCTAGTTCTAATAAAGTAAATGTTAACTGTAATAAACTAAAATACATGAAAGCCCATTTCCACCACCGAGTACATTTTTTTTTAAGTAACTGTGACTTTTTATCTAACAATTCAGACATTTTTTCTCACAATTACGAGTTTACATTTTGCAATTCTAACTTTTCTTCTCAGAATTGCAAGATATAAACTCACAATCTCACTTATTTTTCTTTCTCAGAATCGTGTCATATAAACTCACATTGCTAGTTATAAAGTCAGAATTGTGAGATGTAAAGACAGAATGGCAGGATATAAACTCGAGAAAAGTCAGAATTGTGAGAGAAAATGTCACATTTTCCTTTTTATATGTTCTTCAGTGGCGAAAGTGGGCTTCCATAATAATACATAAAATAAAATAAAGTATGTAAAATAAATATAGGTTTCACTTTCTGAAATGAATGACCAAAAATATTGAGCTTTTTCATGTTATATATATTTTTTAGATGTACCTATACACGCTTTGTTTGAAGAACAAACTGTATTTTGTTGAATTGCACTGATATCGTTCTCTTCCAGTGAGTTTAAGCAGTACGTTTGTGAACTGGATGAACTGATTCATCAAGAAGGTCTGACTCAATAGGATTCATTCATGAATCAAACATCTGTTCTTCTCTCATGAGCACACCACGGAGAAACAACGACGCATGTCAAGATTTTCAGTGAGTAAATATCTACATTTTATTCTGTTCCTTGTACAAATCAGTATGTGAATCATAGAAAGACTGTCATACATGAGTGCAATGGTATGAAGGTGAGTAAATAATGACCTTTTAGACTTCATTAAGGGATGGGACCCCCTCATATTCAAATACAGGAATCACATCTGTGTTCTGCGTGGGGGAAAAGTATCTTTCTCTCAACTAAAAGCTTTTTCATTATAGTGTTGTGTTTGGAGTTTTCTGGCCTCCCCAGTGGCTGTCTGATTGGTTCTCAATTCCCATCAGCAAGCTAATGAGTCAATTACACATATTTTTGTTTATACTTTATTTTATGTTTGATCATAACACAAACACAAATCAGAGAGGGTCATGTATTTTTTGGTCCTCATATTTGCTTAGTGTTTTGAAAGTGCAGGGTGTCCAATCATCTTTTTTTATAATTATTTGTTCACCAAGGCTGCATTTAAAAAAAACAAATACAAGAAAAACTGTAATATTGTGAAATATTATTGCAATTAAAAATAACTGTTTTCTATTTGAATATATTTTTAAATGTAATTTATTCCTGTGATGGAAAGATGAATTTTCTGCAGAGATTACTTCCTTCTTCTGTGTCACATGATCCTAATATGCTGATTTGGTAATGAAATTACTTAATGTAGATTGTACACCCCCTCCTATAACTCTTTGATGAACAGAGAGTTCACATGAACAGCATTTATTTAAAATATAAATATTTTTTAAGATGTAATAAATAGAACAGTCTTTACTGTCATTTTTGATCAATTTATTGCTTCCTTTCTGAAAAGAGGTAACCATTTATTAAAAAAAAATATCTTATTGACCTCATGCTTTTCAATGATAGCGTAATTTAGAGTTGTATGATAGAGTATGATACAGTTCATTACGGTAACATATACAGTGGTCAAGACACACAAAAGCAAAATAGTCCACCTTTTTTACCACATGGAGAAAAGTGTAATTTTACACTAGAAATGTCCCTGGTTTTTATTCCAGACATCTTATGCAAGTGTATATGCACTGTTTACAATGAGATTTCTCTTACAGTATGTCAGAACTGGCTGTGTAGAGGTGACATACGTAACACAAGTTTGATTAGCTTTGTGAACCCCTGTCTCAGAGCTGGTTCACACTCTATTGATCGTTCGGGTCTCCTGGGATTGTGCTGTCACCGCTGACACACAGAGAGAAGAGAAACATACACCGCTCGCTCACAAGAAAAAGCCATTCGATACCAGAATGACGTCAGCCATTATGGACCATATCAGTTATCCATATTTACAGCATAACCCCAGTTTAAATTACAATAATTGTTGATGACACTTCAAATCTATAAATATATTGGTGATACAGCTTTGAAATACGTATAAAACAACTGTTTTGGCAACATGTGACAGCATCAGTGTGTAAATCCAGATGGTAGACATACAACACATTTTCACACTCTGTTCTAGTGCTATTAAAAGCTGGTTTGTGGGTTTATGGCATTTTACAGAAATCGAATAAATCTTGAAGAGCCTATACTTGACATCTGACAAATGTACTGTATTAGCAGATGCACAATGTATATAATTGGATTACATCAGGGGTTTTATTCTCCAGTGGTTAGAAGTGACATATCGCTTCAGCATTAGAAAGTTGAGAGAAAGTTACGTCAATGTTGTTCAATCATAGTCAAACAGTGTGGCAAATTTAATACAAATTCCCATTTTACTCGAAAATATGCATCTGAAGGTGTCACGGGGCGGTGAGAGAAATCACTGTGTAAACAGAGGTCTGGGTCCAACTGCAGGTGAAACACTTTATTAAGAAACAAAAAAAGCCAACAAGGCAAAAAACAAAACAGGAATGAGACTGGTATAAAGGAACCGGGATACATATAGACGGAAACACAGTGCATTTATCCCCGGAGTACAAACTACAAAGACCAACACATATACATACAATGCAACCAGACAGAGTGGTAGGAGTGAGTGGTAGTAGTCTGTGATGATGGGGAACAGCTGGGAGTGTGATGAGTGGCAGGTGTGTGGAGTAAGGGCAAGTGAGTCCGGGAAGACGGGAGGTGGTGACCTCTGGTGGTGAGAGAGATCATCGCAGGGCCCGGACTCATGACAGAACATTTGTGTGGAGAACTAGAAAAAGATCAAATATAAGTACTTTATATTTATATTATATGCAATGGACATTACATTTGCAGTCCAGTCAGCGGTTGTTGTGACATGGTGATGGCTAATCTCATGAATATTAATTAGGCCTTGTTGACGTTGCTTGGTGACATTTCTAGACTGCCCAGTCATGCAAGTAATTATATTCACGAGACAAACCTTCACCATAGTATGCCTCATAAGTCATATACTGTGCTTTTTTTAGTTCTGACATTTGAGATTCAATACCAGACCATACTTATTCATAATTTATTAAAAATAAAATAATTTTATTTCAAATGAATGCGATTCTTTTGAACTTTCTTTCCATCATGCCTGGTAAATCGATAACGTGGTTTCCACAAACATATTAATCATCACCACTGTTTTCAACATTGATGAAAAGTGTTTCTTGAGCAGCAAATCATCATATTAGAATGATTTCTGAAGGATCACTAAAGACTGGAGTAATGATGCTGTAAATTCAGCTTTGATCACAGAAATAAATGACATGCTAAAATAGATTCAAATAGAAAACATTCATTCAAAATTGTAATAACATATCACAATATTGCTGTTTATGCTATATTTTTTTATCAAATAAATGCAGCCCTAGTGAGAATAAGAGACGTCTTTCAGTAAAATCAAAAAGCTTTCTGACTCCAAACTATTGAATGGTTATGTAAGTGCACATAATGCAATATCTATTGATTTGACAACTGCGCATATACAGTAAAGCAGAGTATTTGATCTTCTCAAAAATATGTCAAAACTATAACATTGATCCCCTTAACATCTAGTTATTAGCAATATGATGTTTAAACAATACAATGTTAAAAGACATTAGCTCAATGGTCAAAATAAAATGTTGCTTTGTTATGTTAGATGAGTGCAGATGTAGTATGTTTTGTAATTTCCCCATCTTGTGCAGTGTGCGCTGTCATTCATTTGTGACGAGCAGACACTGCAGACTCTGTCTCTGCAGGGGGTTTGTGGGTCAGTGGAGATATGCACACATCAGACGTCTGTAGTTCTTTTCTCTTTTTTTGTTCTTAGTGCAGGGGCATAAAAAGCACCTTTACTTGTTTGAAAAATTAGGTGTTAAAACTATTGGGAACTATAGTAGACCGCAGGAGTGCACTTTGGTTGAGTCGGCTGTAAGTCCAGCAATTGGAAAGACATCAGTCAGTAAATACAGCTGCAGGATGGATGGATTTAATGGTTTGAAATGGCTTATACCGTACCAATCAAAAGTTTGTCAATAACCTTTTGAAGGTTTTTGAAAACAATCTTGTATGCCCACCAATGGTGCATTTATGTGTTTAAAAATACAGTAAAATAATAATATTGTGAAATATACTAACAATTGTAAATAACAATTTTCTATAATACAAATGTAATTTATTCCTGTGATGCAAAGCTGATTTTTTTCAGCATCATTGCTTCAGTCTCCGGTGTCACACAATCCTTTTTATTATTGATAGAAAGTTCAAAAGAACAGCATTAATTATGGGATTTCAGCCCGATCTCACGGCAATTCGTTCATATTTTATGAGGTGGCTAATTCGTATTAATTCGTATGACCTCACTCGTACAAGTTCATACGATTTTTGCTAAATTGTATGTATTTTATGAGTTGCCAATTCGTTTGAATTTGTATGAATGACCTACACCTAACCCCGCCCCTAAATCTACCCCTGTCACTGGGGTTTAGACAAATCGTACTAAACTGAACGAGTGAGGCCGTACGAATTCACACGAATTAACCACTTTGTAAAATACATATGCATTGCCGTGAGATAGCGTTAAGGATTTAAGTTATTAAGTACGAGTTATTCAAGCATAGTGTGGTCTTCGATGTGGCTCCTTAGGCTATTTCCCAGTTTCTGCCAATATTGAGCTCATTAACCCAATCAGTGATTAGGTAGATTTCATATCACATTATGAATCAGTCTCACACACACACACACACACACACACACACACACACACACACACACACACACACACACACACACACACACACACACACACACACACACACACATTTTTTATGGTTTATGGGGACTCTCCATAGGCGAATGGTTTTATACTGTACAAACTGTATGTGCTATTGCCCTACACTACACCTAAACACACCCACACTCAAAAAACAGTCACACACACACACACACACACACACACACACACACACACCATTTTCCATATGTACAGAGCTACTGGAATATTCCCACATGATCACGTTTGCTGTTTATTACACTCAATTGTCAGCATTTTAGCCAAATAATTCAATCTCATTCATGTTTTTACATTAGCAGACAAGAGGGTGAAGGATGAAATTGTAGGCCAGTAACCTTTTTAAATATAAGACTGTTGTGATGTTTTATCTGTATATTGATTTATGCTAATTTATTGAACTGTTCATATCTGTCTCCCCTCACTCCAAATTTGAGTGGTTGACCTCTTATTTTGGAGGTCTTAAAATTACTGTATTATGGACTAAATCAATATTACAGATGATGTTCATAACTGAGTAATACAAACATGTTGGTACAGTAAGACATATATGACCAAGTTTGGAATATTATTGAAATATTCTTTTGCATGTAAAGTGGTCACTTATTTATTCCATTGGGAATATGCATGTATACAGTTATAGATTATATTATTACTTTACATTCCAGAGGCCACAACGCAACATTAAAGGTTTAAGAATATAACATTGCATGCTTTATGAAACTGCCTTTGTCTCTCAAGTGACCTGGACTTGATCGGTGAAACATCTATGAAGCCTGTGCTTTTAATCAACCTCCTGCGACATGATGACAAAGCCTCAATGTTTACAGTCACCGACAAGAACGGCAGAAAAGTCCAAATAAATAAATCCAGAATTTGTCAGCCGAGACGAGTGAAAAAGGGAAATGTCTCTGCTTTCAGCTTCAAGCCAGTAATCTATGCAAACATTAGCATGCGAGTCATTAGCATGTGGTTAATGAAATGTTTGTGCGCTCTATCTCACGGGTCCACATTCTCCTGAGTGAGAGAGCGAGTGAGGGACACAGCATGCAGGAAAGCCAAAGCAGATATAAATAACTTGAGATAAGATCTAATTATTTTCAACATATTTACAGCCAGCGACTCTAGACCCAAGTGGGATGGCGGTTGAACCGATTTTTAGGAAGAAATGACATTTCAAGATGCATTTATTTCTTTTTTTCTGATGGAAATGTCAAATATAAAATCTTTGTTTTGTTATTTTTTATGTAGAAGCTATCATATGTTGGAGTGACATAAATCAATAATGCTGCACTCTTAAAAATAACGTTTTTTAGGGGGATTTCTGGTTTATTAAAGAATATTTAACATTCATAAAGTATTCTCAAAGCACAAACAATTCTTTGCACTCTTAGAAATAAAGCTTCCAAATGGAGGTTTTTGCAGTGATGCCGTAGAAGAACCATTTCCTTTGGTCGCTCAAAGAACCTTTCAGTGATCCTTTCTTAAAATAACATTTTTTTCCCTTATACTTAAAAAACTTTTAATAAACCAATAATCTAAAACCTTTTTCCACTATAAAGAACATTTTGTGCAATGGAAATTTCCCCTGGATGTAAAAGGTTCTTCAGAAAACCATAGATGGCAATAAAGAACCATTAATTTTTAAGAGAATGGTTTAAGTAGAAAAATACCATCTGATCATTAAATAAATAAATGATTATTTTAAGAAATGATAACTAAACGTTTCTTTTGGGAACCCAAAATGGTTCTTCTATGGCATTGCTGTGAGTCTCCCTTTTAGGAAAAAAATATATTTATAAATCTATACCCACAGGATTCAAAAACATTATAGTTTAGGCACAAGCGACAAGTTACGGTTTCCCAGAACTCAGGAGTATAGAAGGTGCTTCTGAATTTATAATCATTCTTCGTAAGTGTTCATTGTGAACTCCAATGTTTCAGAAATTACTAATCAGAATGAACGCATTCTCTTAATGCTCAAGTATTTGGCACGGTTTAGGGAAGAGTTAACATTTAAACCAGACAGAAGAGCATGACAGATGACATCAGCCACAGTCTGAAATCTACCCTTGTGCAACCTTGATGTTTTTAAACGAACATCTGAAGGCCTTTAAGTCGTATATCAATGTATGCTACACCGCCGACTCTTATCATGCATTATATCGGTGAAACACGGTTTAATTCTCTTTCTTTCATTCCTGAACAAAGCTACGGCATACCTCCAAAAATGATTTGATGGAAAACAGAGGACTTTCATGTTAGTTGTAACTAGAGGAAGCCGATATGAAGATGTAGATTCCATTTTCATCTCCGTTATGTATAAAATCCCTTGACAGCACCATAATTAGTCTCTCTATGTCCTTTATTGCGAAGAAATCCTTCAGCGCTGCCATGGCCCACACAGACGTGAGTTTGAAATCCATAAAAAGACATCTGAGACAAAGACATGCAATGAAAGCAGACAACCGCATAAAGCCAATACAAACCCCAGCTTCTTTGGGCTAATTGGTATTTGTCAGACGAGCGTCTACGCGTGCTTAGAGGGTATACATAAAACATTGCATTAATCTCTGAGGTAAACACACGCTCGAACGACAACAACGGGCTTCATTAGGTCATTAATTTGAGGTGGACTCTGGTCGAGCCTGAAATTCCCTACAGGAATGAAGGCGATGTGTGAAAGATGTTTTTGGCCCTGCTTTAGCGAAGGCGTAATGCGTCTCATAACAACCTGTCTTGTTCTATAAAGTGCTGAGGGTGAGTCTTTAGCCGTTGCAGTTTATTTCTGCAGTCAGAGACCAGGAACTGTTCACTAAAAATATTGCACAGGGAATGGAGAGCCGGGATAAACATTGACATGTTTAGATGCAGTAATTTAGTTTCAGTGCTTTTTAAGTCATTAACACAAAATGCTTTTTTCTAAATATAAAAGCGTTTGAAAACTTGTCCTCGAAATACTAAAGGTGTCACTAGGACTGTGCGTTGTTTCGTGGAAAGAGCAAACAAATCAGGCTGATCTGTGAAATGTTAAATGGACCTGTGAGGGCTGAGGGTTTAGATCAATGAACCCTTTCCAATTCAGTGTTCTAATCTTGTCTTACAGTATAAATGTCTAAAAAATTAAACAATTGCTTCAGAAGCTAAATTACTTAAGATAAAAAAAGTCTAAAATAAGTGAGTTTATTATGGAAGCCTGTTTCCACTACGCGGAGAAAATAAGAAAATTATTATTATTTAATTGCAACTTAACAACTCATTTTTTCTTGTAATTGTGACGTTTTTGTTCTGATAATTGCAAGATATGGTCTCTGAATTATGAGACATAAACTCAAGATTCTGAGGAAATAGTCAGATTTGTGAATTTATAGCTTGCAATTGTGAGAAAAATCATTATTTTGAGAGAAAAGTTGCAATTATATTTTTATCCTTTTTATTATTATTTTATTTCTGTGGCAAAAACTGAATTATGAGATATAAACATAGAATTGCGAAAAATACACAATTCCTATTTTATACTGTATTTTACAATATCAAATTCATAATTGTAAGATATAAACTAAATTATTAGATATAAACTTGCATTTCTGGGGGGAAAAGTCCAAATTGTGAGATAAAAATCAACAATTACCATTTTTAACTTTATTCTTTATTAATAAATTGCTATTTATTTATTCTTTATTTATTTAATTCTGTGTCATAAACAGTCTTTTTTATGCTTAAAACAAGAGAAAGGGGAAAAAGTCTATAAATTGGGGTAAGAAAAATAAACTTAATTCATAGAGAAAAATATATTAATTTGTCCTTCTTCGATTGCAGATATTTGGCACATTTTAAGCTCTTTTTTTCAGAAAACAACTTATGTGATTTTGTTTTGTCGCTTGATTTAGAATATTTAGATATTAATACTAGAAAACAAGACAAAAATTGTCAGAATTGTTTTGGAGTGCAGAGTTGAATTAACATGGTTCTTCACCTGAATATTTTGTACCTCCTAAAAGTACAAGTTTACATTTGCTCCATTTGTTGTTTATGCCATTTCAGGCAAAAATAATTGCATGCGGCACATGTACGACTGCTATAGCTACAGGCACCTTAGTAACTCGCCTAATTGATTGTAAACCCCATTTATTTATTTATTTTCCAACAGGTCTATATCACAATACACCAGATGTTTCGTTTCCACAGTCTAGCCAATGTTTTCCATTTGGCTGCTCACTGGAAGACTCAGAGTGTCCTAATTACTGCCAGCTCCAAAAGAAAAAACTACAAAAAAAGAGAAAGCCAAAGCACCTCTGGGACTCTGGGGAAGGATTAAAATACATTTCAGAATGAGGCGTCTGTCGGCCATGTGGTGGCCTTTCGCAGTGACTCATGAAAAATATAAGCAATTTGATTCGGCCTCATAGATCCTGATTCAACCCTAACCACAATCTCTCTGTTCATTTCAAATGCACTACAGGGAGAGTGCCGCATGGCAGTGAATACTGATCGCTTGCTCATTTGCTCTGGGAGCACTTTTTGGCACAACACCACGCTCTCTGTGGCACCGGCAATCCTGAACAGATACCCTTTGTTTATTGGCAGGAATATGTTTCCGGCTTGAGGTTGTCGAAATAATCTCTGCCAGTCAAAAATCCAAGTGTGTCTCCAAAGAGGCAACGTGGAGAAATACACGAAGCGTGCCAGTATTCCAAGCAAAATTGTGTCTTTTCCATTATTTTTGAAGGATGTTCTTGATTATAGTGAGCTGACAGTTGAATATGAAGTAAAGGCAGTGCGGATTTATCCCGGCCTTGCTTTCATTTGCCTTTGCTAATTCGCGTAGCACAAAATTAGCCTTTGACTCGGAGCAGCTTTAGGAATTAAATCCCTCGCACACACAGAGGGATTGTCAGCCGAGCACGGGAGAAATCATTGACAATTCTTGTCAGGTCGGCGGTGAACACTTGCTTAGTACTGCAGAGTGAAGATTGTGAAAATGAGAGCCCGGGCCCAGAACGGATACAGAATAATTATGTATCCCCCCCACCCTTCTTTCTTTGTGTGTATCTTGAGCTCGCTCAGAGTAGGACAGAGTTGCATACGAGTTGACTAACGCGACACAAACGCTGCGGCACAATCTTCCTCTAGCTGGCTCGCCTCACCTCGGTCGCCCCTTTTGTGGTTCTGCTGTTCGATGTTAATCATAAGGCCACGCAGATCGCACTGTAGGTTTTACACTTTTTTTCTTTCACTCGTGAAGGTTTACAACAGATTTCATCGCATGCAGACTCTCTGAGGAGTTGAAAAGCGCATGAACCCAAACTCAGCAAAGCTCTCTCTCTTCTAATCTCCTCTGCTGGCTGTGAACCGCTGGTTCATTTGAGTGGATAAGGACACGCGCTGCAACTACTTAGATAGCTGGAGGTTCCTGTGAGGCCTGACTTTGCTCTGACAGAGAGTGGAAAAAATAATAAAAACCATCCACAAGATCGTTATCAGGTTTTACCCAACTCCTCCAGCGTGCTTCTCTGCAGATTTCTGTACGTAGTGTTTGAGATTTATTAGACGGCCATGTGGTTTGGGTTTTTATTTTCTTCCTATTTTTGTGCTTAATAAGCATTAAGAGTATTTAATTTGAGGTATAATATACATCAGGACAATTGCCTGATATATAATGAGAATGAGTTTGTCCATTACTGCACTATCATAATGCAAAGCCATTAAAGCATTAATAATTGAAAA
The DNA here is from genome assembly GCA_027564155.1 of Gymnocypris eckloni scoliostomus. Lineage (NCBI taxonomy): Eukaryota > Metazoa > Chordata > Actinopteri > Cypriniformes > Cyprinidae > Gymnocypris > Gymnocypris eckloni. The sequence continues at coordinate 24,132,555 of CM050430.1, read as the reverse complement.
TAGAGTTTCAATTTCCCATTGTTTACTTTGACCATTAATGCAGCCATTGGGGTTTTAATACTATTAATATCTATACCATTATTATTATTATTATATAATTTATATATAAATCTTATGTATAATATTTATAATTATTAATAATAATATTATTATTTGTATTAATTTTAATTCAAAATGTATTATATTTACAATAAATATTTATCACAGTGTAAGTATTATTGCAGTAGAAACATGAAATATGTTAAGTGTATATAATACTACTACTACTACTAATAATAATAATTTATTATTAGTGGTAGTAGTAGTTTAAAAACTATGATTATATGTGGATATTAATACAATCACAATAGTTTAGTAAAAGTCTAATGAAAAAATATATATATATATATACATGTGTGTGTGTGTGTGTGTGTGTGTGTGTGTGTGTGTGTGTACATACATATGTTATAACGAAAAAAAATACAAAAAAGTAAAATTGCAGTATAAGTGCAGTAAGTGCATACAATATATTTTGGAAACTTACCTCTCTACTATATAGTAGACATAAATAGTGGTATATCTGTTTCACAGTATTCATAAAACATTGGTCAAAAAGTACCCTGGTGATGTACTATTTCCAGAAAGATCATAAAGTGTGCATCCAATGGATTATCCCATGAGGCCACAAGATTTGTGAATGGCAGTGTAGTTTGTCCATATTGCATCATTACTACACACATTCAAACAATATGGAACATAATATTTATTGTTGCAAAGTATGTACTTATTCAAGAAGTTTCAAGTCAGATAAGTGTCTACAGCTATCTACTTGTTTGGGATACAACCTCAGTGATTACAGTGATAACGTGACAAATGTATTTAATTTTTGATTTGATTGTTGTTTAAATTGACATTCTATTCAGAAAAGATATTCAGCCTAAATGTAGTGATGCCCGTGATATACATATGTCATCTCGGTTAACATTTGAATATTTAGAATTGCCATTCTACATCACATAATTAGTTGACACTTGCAGTAGTGCTACAACTGTCAGATTAGCACGAGTTTCCCCTCTATCGCTTCATGATGTGGTTATCCACGCTCAGATGAGTTTATAATCCTAACAAGTCCTAATGAACCTGTGCTCAATATTTAAACGTTCAAATGTGTGCCATCACTCTATGACTTTCGTTATCAATACTTGCAAAAATGATCAAGATCAAGACATTTTTTATTTACTTGTTTATTAAAGTGCAGAGTATTTGTGTGAAGAGGATCAAAAGGGTTAGGTAGACACAAGAAGAGGAAAACGGGAGAGTATGAACGGGTTTATTTGCACAATATATTATGGGGCTTGGAGTAGGTTAATAGGATTTTGTTCACATCAATAGCGCTGATGGCATGCCATGTGAGCCGCTGCCCTCACATCAAACTCACGACACAAAAGCTGTGAAATGCATGGCAGGCTTCAGCACTTCTGAGCGTCTTTCTGCACAACAGGGCCGCGGCGCCGGAGCGGTCATAATGACCAGTGGATGGCCAGTAAGATGTTTCTGGATTGGGAGTGTTCTCTATTTATAAATATAATGGTGTTTGCTGTTAAAATCTGAAATAATTCACAGTAGTTTCAAGCTTGAGTCATCATGAAATTGAATTGAGAAAACTGCCTCTTTAATCCTGTTTGTTTTTCATTTCTGCCTGATGCAGCTTCATATTAATTCAAAGCAGAAGCTGTTCACATATCATACGCTAACTAAATTATAAATTATAGTGTATTTTCTCTGTAGAACATGAGTGCTAATGTTGAATTTATCACTCTCATATTCATCCCAGTTGCAGTGATGACGATGTGACTGAATTATTCATATAGAAAGTGTGTGTGTGTATATATATATATATATATATATATATAATATATATAATTTTAGTAAATCTGTTTATTAAGAAAATATTTTTAAATGAACTGATTCAAAATAACAATTCACATATTCACTTGTTTCACGGCATATAATCATTGTGTGCATATACCTTTGAAGTATAATATTATAATACTTATTACAAAGAAATAATATATTTAGTGTATGTATGGGATGATTTTAGTGTATGTTCAGTATTCCCCTATCCGGAATGCTGAATCCCTGACTATTTTCAAAAAAACACCTGAAAACTCATCATCTTAAAAAGCCTTAACTTTGCTCTCTTTCCCTTAAACCTCTCTCTGTCTGGCTAGCATTTGCTCTGAAGAACACCTAGAACTTCCTGAGTCCGTTTGCCTCTTTATAATGTATTGCTTATTGCATTGTAAGTTGTAAGTTGAGTCAATTGTAAGTCGCTTTGGATAAAAGCGTCTGCTAAATGAATACATGTAAATGTATGCATGTGTATATATATAATACAGTTATATTATTTAATGCATTATGCACATTTAGTTTAAATAAACAATTTTATAATTTTATAACAAATACTATAAGAAGTGTAGCATTTCATTATTATGTATAAGTTATTTATAATTTATTATTATAAATTAATGTTTTCTGGTTGTATTGGTGGTATTTATTTTAAATCTATATTTGTCTTATTGTACAATGCCAGATATTATAATATACTATTTATAAAAAAACATACTTTTTATTTGTAGCTAGTTGTGCAGCTACTTTTAAAAGTGGCTTGACTGTTGAACTACTTGAAAGTGTAGCTTGTTAGTCGTACAATATAGAAGTGTATGTGAATAGACTACACAAAAGAAAAAGAGCCATGAAGCAAGTGTCGAGAGCACTGTTGTTTTATTGGAAATATTCTTCCCATTTCCTGGATTATTTCTGGCTCCACACTGGAAAATAAATCCTCTTTTAGGGCTTGTCTTTGTCAGGGGCCAGTGGAGGCTTTGCTCAGATAGACATAAATACGGTATCCCACAAGGCTCTGTAAAAGATGCTGAATTATCTTTATGAGGAGAACCATCAATGGCTTTGATGGCTTCTCGCTGGGGCTCTAAGTACCCGTCTATTGGGCTACACAACTTCTCACGCGTCACCCACACACACACTAGTAAGAAATGGGGGGAAATGGATGGAATGGTGATCAAGTCGCTCCACAGTGGTCTCCCCGAACCAGCATGTGGGTGTTTCGTTCTCCCTCGCCCTCCTGCAGTATTTATGGGAGCCCTGTGTCTTTCTGGCACTTTAATTGGGAACGAGAGTGGACGGTAGATGAGAAGCGGGCCAAAAGCATGTGATTGCTGTCATGCCAGAGAAACGCAGCAGCCAGAAAAGAGGAGAGATAGAAGGAGAGAGAGCTAGAGAAAAGAGAGAAGCATCAAAGCTCCGGGAAGGAGGCCAGGACACTGCTGAGTCTGACACTTCCTCAACCGACGGACTCTTCGCAGTCAGCGCTGTTTTGTTGCCTTGTCACGTAAAATGCAACGCTATGAGGGCGGAATCTCATTCTCGTTTTTGATTGATTTATTGTTTTCTCCTCACCCACTCTTGCTCGCTCGCCTTTCTGTTGCACGTTTCTTTTCTTGCATTATTCCCCACAAAAACAACCCTGCGCCATAAGAGGAAGACATGATGATCCGTCTGTGCTACCACTCCTCTCTCCACCCCGATCCTATCACATGTTTACTTGTAGAAGATGAATGCGGAGATGAAAGCAGACATCTTTGACGTTAAATTGGCCGACCCCCTCCTCCCATGCACTGCTTGTAACTGCTGCTGTCTCTGCCGTCTGACGCCGGTGGCTTGATGAGCACTCCGCTTTTGATCTGACACCACAAGAGTTGCACTTCAGCTTTTTTGTATTTGAACCGAATCGTGTTGCACTGGTAGGCCCACCTTTCAACAAATGGCACGTAGATGTTTGACTATCGACTGATTCGTGTACTGACTTGATCTAAGCTAAAAAAAACATGCATCAGTTGTGCGTGTTGAAAGCCGGCACACAAGCTGTTATTATCAGGTCACGGTTATAATGTAAGCCTTTGAATTAAACCCACACAAGCATATCGGTTTTGGAACATCAGGATGTGGTCATTAATATAAAGAGGGTTATTATGTTACTTTGTATCCCACACATCGATTCATTCTAATAGCCTGCATTCGCATTGATTTTGTTCTAATACATCATTAGCTATCATGCTGAAAGCATAATCTGTTAGGTATGAGTTCATCTGATGTTCGTGATTCATGATCGTAACTGCCCCTTGTGCTGGTTTGTGTTGTGTGTTAATGGTCAGACTGACTGAAATTGCTCATATTATACTGCACAGTAGATCACTGGTATAGCATGATGCTAGCCACCACATGGTTGTGGGTTCTATTCCCATTTATGCATTTAGCAAATTCTCAAATCCATTGCATTAAATGTATGGATTTTATCAGCTCGTGCATTCCCTGGGAATCTAACCCAGTACCCACTAGAAGGAACATGCACAAATCTTGAAGTGCACTCTTTATATGCACATTTATTTTGTTTTACATGGTAAAATAGCCTTTAGAAAAAGTACTGTGTTGGTACACCATGATATAGTTGGAAAAGTATGATATTCTGATATTATTTGTATTATTTGATAGATTACCACTTTCATTTGTAAGGTGGATCAATATCCAAACCTTCATTGGAATGCCATGGTACTATTTCATTAGGGTAAAAATCTCCACTTGATGACATGATTCGCTCTGAAAATATTTCCACTTCCTCACAGTTATTCTGAAACACACACACACACACACACACACACACACACACACACACACACACACACACACACACACACACACACACACACACACACACACACACACACACACACAAGCAGCCCTTAGTAACAGCCCTTACCTTTCCAACATACTGCTTTCCAGTTCCTGTCCACTCCTCTAAGAGAAAGAAACTATTCCACATCCATCCTCGTTTAGTGCGTTGTAGACTCCGTCCATCCCGATCCGACGTGCTAATTCCAGGCACCGGCTGTATCAGTGCACTGCTCCAGCCCAGCAAGCAGAACAACAGGAGGAAATTAAGTTGATTGATTATCATTGTATCCGATCACTCCTGGAGAGTCCTTGATAAGGAATCAATTAAGAAACAGAGCCCTGCGTTGAAGATACTGCTGAATGGTGTGAGCGACGAAATGGGGCATCTTATCCTTAATTCTCCTAAATTCTGTCTTCTCGGGGCCTGTGATGGATAGAAAAAGATCATTAAGGAACCATTTCAACGCAATATCAGCAGAAAGCTACGCTTTTGTTAAATTACCTCAGAGTCGAGTGCCACGGCCTAGAACGGCACTCTGTAAATGTATGTTAACTGACTAAAATCGTGTTGACTAACTAGAAAACGAATCGTTACTATTGATTGATCACAAAGGATTAAGTGACTCAAATTTTAGCACACAGCAGTCTCTTGGTGGTCTCTAATTGATGAACTTTATGAGCCTGAACGTCTCTAAACATTTACTTTCCTCACTCTGCATAGATTTGCGGTTACCTCCAAATGCGGCAATAGCCAAAAAATCGATAGCAAACTCAAAATGCTGAGGACTTCCACTTCTATAACACAAACTAGTGTAAAAGAAGCAAAGGCAGCGGCTCACTGGAGCGGTCTCTCCTCCAGGACTAGTTCTGATAGGTAATTTGGAGGATGTATGCATAATTTATTGGCTTTTGGAAGTTAATCCTAATAAATCTTTCTTCCCTCATTTGACGAAAGCCCATTTTCCAGGAGTCTGCAGGAAAAGGCCAAGGAGCCAGGTTAGCCTGACAGGCATTCATTAGGCAAACGTCTCCAGGGGTCTCGTGAGCAAACGAGGAGCAGATTCATAATGTTGTGGCGTTTTTGTTTAACAATCTGAATCAAAGAAAAGAAAAGCTTGGGAAAGGCTTTGGAAAGGTGGGGAAAGAAAGAAATAAAACACCCACGGTGTCAGCAAGGCCATCTCGGCGAACAAAGCGATTCCTTTCTTTGTCTAAGAGCAAATTAGGGCTCTGGTTCTATTTGATGTGGCTGAAGTTATGCATGTAAATGAACTCTGTCTTGTGAATAGGAATCAAATAATTTACTTAATGAGATATGGATGAAGTTAGGAATTATTCACTAGGCAGCGTTTGAAAGTGTGCAGACTACTGTAATTTGTGGAATCACTGGCTTTGCTAATGCGAGTAATGAATTATGTCAGCCCCAGTAGAGAAGGCCTTTTGTGGCCCAATCTTCCATTCAGACATATGTTTCAATGCAGCCCAGTGTTAGCTGGTAGGGCACAACTTTGACATTCAGAAGCTCCTTATGAATTCATCATGATTTTATTTTCACGAGACTACGCTGAGTCTTTCACATCCGGTGTGAATCATGCATTGGCACGAACTGAGATGGTCTGTATGTGGAAAGTGCCGCCCACATTTGATTTTAGAGTGAGGGTCGCACTGATCATACATGTAATCAGCAGCTGGCATTGAAAAACCTGCTCAAGTCTCTGGCGTGACCTTGATGGACAGATCCAGATAAATATCCATCTGTCAGTGTCATGGTCCACGACCGACATGATTGATTTAATGGTTTCTATGACACGTTTTCCATCCGCAGTCTTTGCTCAAGGGCGAGCGCGGACAAAAGAGTAATAAAAATGAGTTCTGATTCATGCATGTTTATTGCACGCTCTTTCAAAGCCTAAAGAAAGCAGGCCCTGCCCTCTCAGAGTTTGCTCTTTCATAGCACTGATGGATTTAATGGAGTTCTCGGTGATGTGTCATTTAACTATCAATTTTATCTAAGATGTTTTATCTAAGATGTTTCTCCTAAAATAAAAATAGCTACAAACTGCTCACACTGAGTAGAGCTATAAAATGAATGTGGATAGCAGCACAGATAATGTATAGCCTAATGCAGACTTAACCTTTTTCTCAGAAAATAAATAAATATATATATATATATATATATATATATATATATATATATATATATATATTAGTGGTGGGCCGTTATCGGCGTTAACGTGCGTTAACGTGAGACTCTTATCGGCGATAAAAAATATCGCCCGTTAATCTATTCTCAAAGTTGGGTTGGGAGCTGGGTCTATACTACGCAAGCTATGATGACTTTCACCCTGATATTTTAGCGGATGTATACCTAGCCGAATTGCACTGTAGGGGCGAGAACGAGTCTTCGAACTAGAGGCTCGCAGTCCGTGATGGACAGATTGTTAACGGCTGGTCTGTGTGGTAATACAATCGAGCAGGACATCCAAACCAGAGGCGATTCTAGGGTGAGTGGATATCCGGGGCTAAGCCCAAAGATCCAAGATCTGCTATTACTTCATATCGATGATTGGCCAGTTTATATGAAGTTTATTATCAAGTGTATATGTCAGTCAGAAGTACGAGCTTCCGTGGGCGGTTCCTGACGGGAGTAAACTGCGGTTCATCATTTTAATGCGCATGAAAACTCAGTGATGATGATGCGTACAGGGCATGGTCATAAAACATTCGGGCTTTTCTGAAAACATTTCAGAATGTTTCAGCCCCCTTAGCCCACCCCTAGCGCCGCCCCTGATCCAAACGCTCATTCATCAACCTCAAATATGGCTTTTCATCTGAAAGATGTATGTAGTAGCAACTTTACATGGCCGCTCAATATGATGTTAACCTAGAGAAATGTGCGCTATTGAAGTGTTTGTGGAAGCGCGTTTGCGCAGGGACAGGCTCGGTGCGTTCACTTGCTCTTAAAATCTCCGTCATTTTTGGTCATACAGATAAAAGTAGCCTAATACATCTTTCGAATCTGTAAAGACTCTACGTTTATTTGTGTGCACTCAGAATAACAACGAAACGTTGCGCTTTTAAGCAAACAGGATGCGCTTTAGGTCTCATGTGAACTTGAGCGAGAAACTTCGAAACTCGAATATATCTAAAAATACAGTACATAGAAAAATATATCTATAGAGAGTGAAATGTCAAAAAAAAAATAGAAGACGTGTGTGTTAGCATGGATGATTTACATGAAATTTAATCTGTGCAACACTGTGCATAATAAGATGGCTTTCAGTTCAATATAATAACAAAAAACGACATTTTGGGTTTTATTCAACTAATAAGGTGGGCATGCTGTGATCTGTACTATATGTTTACTGTAATTGACAGTTATCGGCAAAAAAAAAAAAAAATAAACACGGGAGTGGGAGGGAATGGGAGTCATTCTTCCGGGAGTGGAACGGGATTTTCCTCCAGTTTTTCGTGGGATTGGGACGGAAGAGATTAAAGTTTGTGATGCATTTTGGAAACAGGAGATGAGCCCTGGTCTAATGCGCCACCTGGCTTGAGAAACCCGTTCTCAAAGACTTACTTTTAGTGATTATTTGGGTAGCACACATATTCTGAATGACTTCGGCAGAATTCAAATGAGCCATTTTAATCTAGATTAATCTAGATTAATTCCAAAATTAATCTAGATTAATCTAGATTAAAAAATTAATCTATGCCCACCTCTAATATATATATATATATAATGTATTGTATGGCTACCACTAATGACTATTTGTATTTCAATTAATCTAACGGCTAATTTATCGATTAATCGAAATTATTAATCTCCCCCCCAAAATTAAAATTTTACTTAAGAATATTGTATTAAACCAAATTACATCCTTTTTTAAAGCAAACGTAAAGTGCAACAGAGCGCAAGTAGCACTAAGTGTTCATCTCATAGTCCAAACTGAAATCAAAGTTCAGCATTATAGTGTAAGAATGACAACTAATTCACCTGTTATAGTCTACTACTAATACAATTATATATATATAAAAGAAAAATCAAAGAGTATTTACCATAAATATTATTTACCAGAATTTATTTAGGTGAAAAATTGCAATGTACAGTATTCTGAATAAAAATATATAGATTTTTTGTATAAAATCAATTAATTGGAGATGCTTTTGATTATTACAATTGAACGGAACATTAAAATGGAATCCAGAAAATAACGGAAAACAGAATTTGGTACAGATAAAACTGTAAAACTCAATTAATTAGACAGGCTTTTTGATTAATACAATTCATTTTAACCATTAAAGCAGAGTATAGAAACATTTAAATGAAAAAATTAAAAATGGAAATAAAACAGATTTCATAGGGCCCTATATTTTAAATATTTTTTTTTTGTGGCAATACAAATAGATGTAAGTTAACAATAGCTTTTAAAATGACTTAAAATACATATATAATAGCAATGATAGAATAATAATTAGTTCAAATAATGTGAACTAATCAAATAATGTGAAAACCCATGCGCTTTTCTGCATGGGTACTCAAAGCGCTTTACATAGTAGGGGGAATGTCCTCATCCACCATCAGTGTGCAGTATCCACCTGGATGATGCGACAGCAGCCACATTGTGCCAGAACGCCCACCACACACCAGCTTACTGGTGGAGAGTGATGAAGCCAATCAGTGTTTGGGGATGATTAGGAGGCCATGATGGTCAGAGGCCAGTGGGCTAGTTTGGCCAGGATGCCGGGGTTACACCCATATTATTTTTGAAGGACATCCTGGGATTTTTAATGGCCACAGAGAGTCAGGACCTCGGTTTAACGTCTCCACCGAAGGATGGTGCTTTTTGACAGTATAGTGTCCCCGTCACTATACTGGGGCGTTAGGATCCACACAGACCACAGGGTGAGCACCCCCTGCTGGTCTCACTAACACCTCTTCCAGCAGCAACCTAGTTTTCAGGAGGTCTCCCATCCAGATACTGACCAGCTCAACCCTGCTTAGCTTCAGTGGGCAACCTGTCTTGGGCTGCAGGGTGATATGGCTGCTGCTGCTATACTTTGGTATATTGGCAAATCTGAACACAGTTTGACATGTTTTAGATCTATTCTAAACATTTATGATCCAAATTGATGTTCCACTAATGTTCAAAAGTTGCTGTTTTAATGTAGCTCTCAAGAGAGTTATGTCTCAGTACACATTTTCTTTTCTTCTTTTTTTTTTAATTTGTTAAACAACATATAAGTCAAGTGCTAACATGCAGTAAGAGAATAAAGCTTGAAATGTTGACAGCATATCTCAGATAATTTTGATTTTGGAAGAAAACTTTCTTTAAAATAAAATACTTTCAATAAAAATACTTTTTATTGCAGATTTGGTGTGCTAGGAAATCTAAGCACAGTTTATAATGTTGTTTAGATTACAATTACCAAAAATCTGAGAGATAAGGGATTCAAGACATAACAAATTGTATTCACGCATACTGTATATTAACTGCATATGCATATGCATATTTACAGCATATGCTGAAGTCACAAACAATGTGTGGTTCCCATTGTTCATGTGCATTGTTTAAGATTTGGCGTTCTTCTGCTCAGGGTGCTTTTGTATGTCGAGTAGAGTTATCAAATCACACATTGTACAAGATTTTTGCAAGTTTTCACAACATAATAAAGATGAGAGAGGCGCTGCATATATCCAGCTCAGTCGGGAAGATGTTAACACTACAGCGGTGAGAGCGTGTAGCTTGTGAAAAGGCCCAGACAGGAGATTGGGTGTTTGTATGATGACTGCAGGACTCACAGGGTGCTAGAAAAACCCATATATATATATATATATATATTAATCATGTTATCGTGCACTCTTAGCCTCTCCACTGCAATGTCAAGAATGTTCTGGCAAGAAAATAACGAAATTGTGTCCACCAATTTACGCATGGAGATTCTCATGATTGCATTTTCTAATTATCATTCAAGGCTGTCCTTGAGGTTTAATAGCATTCTGGATATTAATCTTTGCTACAGCGTGCCTATTAAGCATTAGGCCAGCAAATCTTTTTTTTATTAATATTTCGCCTGTTACCATACAACAAAGACAAGCTATCTTGCCAGATGTTTAGGACTATCACTTAATTATCTCACTTTGATTGGTGCATTAATAACTTGTTTATGTGCAGCGTTAAAGGAGGATCCGTGATACTATAGGGGGAGGAACGGAGGAAGCACGAGGGAGTCGAGCGAGGAGGAAGAATCTTCTCACTTGTCCTATTAAGAGAGTCTAATTAGTGTGTATATGTGAATTTGGGCGTATATAGACATGCTAGTCGAGGACATAATAAGGTAATGCTATATAATTATGAATTAATTGGCAGAAAGGACAGCGAGTTGTCCTTCCGGAAAACTCCACACAGCTGAACACAGTTGATCAATGTGAGACAATGAAAACATTTTGAACTGCATTTTGCAAACGGTCGACAAAGTTCAAGTTTTGTAATTTGCAGACTTTATTGACAGTGATATACAGCCCACGTTCGACAGGATCAGACCACTTGCGCGAGCACAGACCCACCAAAGTCTTTTTATGTAATTGGTGTAGTCCTGTCTGCAAGGTAGTGCTATATTTCTCCCGAGGTTTATAAAAGCAGTCTGGGGCTGCGTTGTCTTTGGGGAATACATCTGCCAGAGTTCAACACAGCTTCGTTCACTCATGCTATCTGCCTCCAAACACCCCCTCTTTCTCTCCTCAGTATATTCCCCCTAAGACCATATCAGACACGGATCATTTAGGGAAACTGGGTTATTTCTGTCCACACCTGACTGTGTTCTGATGGATGTCTGGAGCCACATGTGGGATACGGAGGCTTGTGTCTGTGCATTTGTCGTGCTTATTACTGCTGGGAGAAGATTTTTCGGCACTTCTTGTTTTCGTGACCTTGACATCTCAAGCTTTAAAGGATAGAGACTTCATTCAGGTTATAAGTTTGACGGGAGAACTTCACTTCTGGAAACAGGATGGACAAATCGCTTAATAATATATATAGACTGCATATGCTCTGAAAGATTGAAATATTGCCTGAGGCCTGTCTGATTTCTGACAATCGAAGCAGCCTCGCGGTCCGTCCAGATTACTCGCAGGGCATCAAACTCTCTGCCACGGCCAGATAAAGATGGACGTGGAGTTTTTATTGTAACATTTACTATGGCAGAGCCCTTCCTTCACTTTAAATTTAAGGCTGGGGCTTGTAGAATCAGGATTGTGTGGTTTGAAATGTTTGTTTGTGAAAGTGAAGTCATGAGGGTTTAAAATGATTGAAGATCAACCATGGTGAAGACTGGGTTTCATTGCTGCTTAGCACTGAATTTTGAGCCACTTGGTGGAGCTAACTCTCTCTCAGATAACACTGAAGTTCTCTATCTGTGTCTCGCTCTGTTTCCCTTTTATATCATGTGTCTTCAGCCTAAAATGCTGAAAATAAATGCTATTGGATTTGCACATTATCTAGAAATTGAATTCTGATTGGCTGTTTATCTTCATTTTCAGGCTAACATACATCGTATGTTCATTGCAGGACAAAACAAAACATACTTTTCTGTATTTTGATGTTTTTATATATCATTCCCAAATTAATGTTTTAATGTAAATTAATGTAAAGCTCTTTCATAGCTCAGGAGATTGTGATGTTTTTTGTGCAAACTTTGACATCTAGGCAAAGTATAGAGCTATACCATTATCATGAATATAATAGCTTATAATTTCATATTTATATTTAAATTTGACCTTGGAATCTCACAAATATGAGCAAAGTTTGAATCACTGTTGATATTTCTTACAAGGCAGACCAACAGGAAAACAATCTGAAAATCTGTCTCCTTTTGCATTCAGTTTAAGACACTTTTGAGATTTCATGTGATTTATTCTTTCATATAGATTGTTTCCAGAAGATGAATCCGTATAAAACAGATAAGAAGCGTTACATAAGCCTGTAAATGTCTCTCAAGACATTCTTCTCCTAAATGTGTGTTCTGCCAGTGACAGATCTTCTATTCACAGGCTTTTGTGTGTGTTTCCAAGTGAATCGTTTTGCATTGAAAGAGATGCTATTAGTGTGACTAATTTAGAAAGCAGAAATGCAACGAGCACTTTAGAGGTTAATCTGTGTTGGACAATAATGACCACTCACTAATGACTTCCAATACCGAGATCCAGTTGATCGACTGTATTTAGAAGCAGCATATCCTAGAGCGCTTATGTGTGCATGCATCCGTGTGTGTGTGTGTGTGTGTGTGTGTGTGTGTGTGTGTGTGTGTGTGTGTGTGTGTGTGTGTGTGTGAGGAAGCGAGCAGCGGGTAGACTTTTGCTGTGTCCAATGCAATACATATTTATGAAATATTCCTGCATGTCTCTTTCACTCTCTTGCGCACAGTCACACACACACACACACACACACACACACACACACACACACACACACACACAAACTGAGGCAGCCAGTGAAATAGCTGCCAAATGACATACAGGTCAAGGCAATAATCTGCTTATCAGAATCAAGAAAAAGCATTTGTATAATTGCAGGATTCATAACAGAGCGTTTGTCAAAAAACATTACTGCAGAGCAGCTCTGCCAGCCCGTATGAAGTTTTTAGACACATTTTGTGTCATCTAAATGGATCATATTTATTTTATATGCACATAGAACAATCTTGTATGGTTGTAGCCAAACTGTTTCAATCTAAATTATTTCATCATAACTAACAATAATTCTCCATTTGATCTTAATCTGCAAAGTTTACCTCCATATTTGCAAAATATAAAACATAATTCAGGGGAAAATAATCAACATTGCCCTCTAAATCTGACTCCTCAAGACTTCAGATGTCTAGAGATAAAATGCAACAACACGAGTAAACAGTTCAAACTATTTCTAGCCAGGAGATCCCTCTCAATTCCCCACAATATAAACTCACTTTACTGAAACCTCAATAAATACCATACAGTAGGTCCTTGAGCTATGACATATTCAGAAAAGCATCCAAAACCTCTCTTTAGGTTCTAGACGCATTTTCTGAACCACCTGCAAAAGAAACCAATCGGCCGTCTACTCACACTCTCTTTTTGCTTTTGCCACGTCTTTCTCAGTTGCTTTAAATCCGTCTTAGCCACTCTTTAATCAAATAGTTCCTCCAGTGTAAAATGATCTCCACGGCAACCACTCTGCAGGGCACATCTGTCTTAATGATAACCTTTAGATTCAGCGAGCAAGAGAGAAAATTACGTACATGACTGCTCTCTTTCCGGACTCTCCTCATCCGTCTGAGCAAGAGTGGGGGACCGAGAGAGCACAAAAGCAACAGAGCTGGAGAGGGAGGGAGGGAGGGAGGGAGGGACGAGAGAGACACACAGAGAGAGAGAGAGAGAGAGAGAGTTTTACCTTCGCTGTCTATACTATTGTTTTCTGCTGTGTTTTCGACACACTTCTACATCTCCTTAGCATAAGCTCCAAGCTTGTCACCTTCCCTCTCAGTTTTCTCTGTAAGATTGAACATTGTCCTGAAGCTTACTGTGAGGAGAGAGAGAGAGAGAGAGAGAGAGAGAGAGAGAGAGAGAGAGAGAGAGATGTCTGACTGCACTCTCTCTTTTATTCTAGCCCCTTTGTCTTAAATGCTTTTTGATTTCTACTTGACTTTTTACCTGCTTTATGTCTCCTTTTTGGACTGTCTGTGTATTAATTTCCTTTCACATGCATTTCTCCCTCTCTTTTTCTCCTTTTGAGTGTCAAGGAGATTGTGGCAGCAGGATTGAGCCCATGATTGGCTGCCACTCAGTCGTCGCCGATGAAAGACAGCGGAAAAAAAGAAGGGTAGAGAGAGAAGAAGAGGCTTTACTCCCCTGGAGCTGCGGTTTTGACTTGGCGTGCCACAGATTGTAGGTTTGTGTGTGTGTGGGGCGGTTAGAGAGATAGACTGCCAACTTCCGAGAGAGGTGGAAAGTGAGGAAGCAAAGGGAAGAGGTCAAGGAGATGAGGGCCATGGGCGTTATAACCGCAGGTAATAGATGGTGGTAGCGATCCACAGCTAATGGACGTCGCGTGATAGATGCACTCATCGATGCTAACTGTCCAAAGCGATACGAGCTTGATCTAATCAGGGTTCAATGAAAGAATGAAGGAGAAAGAGCCCATAATAAGTAAATCAACACCAGGAGAGAGGCAAAAGTGAGGTAGGAGTTGGGGTGGATCATGTCCAGGCACTCAGCGGGAACGTCATTACCAGCTCTCTCCTCCGATTCATATCAGTCCATCACCTCACATAAAACCAACCGATGGAGAAAAGCTGGATTTTTCAATGCTGCAAAGACCAACTGAAGAGATCATATATATAACCAGATAATCGGATAGTTAGGAAGAGTTAAAAATCAATACAGAACATATCCACCTGGACCGATCTATCTATCTATCTATCTATCTATCTATCTATCTATCTATCTATCTATCTATCTATCTATCTATCTATCTATCTATCTATCTATCTATCTATCTATCTATCTATCTATCTATCTATCTATCTATCTATTTACCTACCTTTCAATTAAATTACAAAAATATTAAGCAGCCTAACAGTTTTCAACATTGTTAATCATAGGATTGTGATTCTTAATGATGTGATTCTAGGATGTTTCTTAAGCAGCAAATCAGCGTATTAGAATGATTTCTCAAGTATCATATGACACTGAAGACTGAAGTAATGATGCTAAAAATTCAGCTTTGCATCACAGGAATAAAAAATATTTTAAAATGTATTATAAAGGAAAATAGATATTTTAAATTGTAATAACATTTCATAGTATTGCTGTTTTTAACACATTTTTGATCAAATACATGCAGTCTCGTGGGCATAAGAGAGTGATTGAGTTTTATATAAACCTAAAATACTTAAAACACAATACAAATGATACCTAAAGCTTTAAAAAACTATTGGCTGTGGTTGACATGTCGTGCAGCAATGTCTCACTCAGTTAGGACTGATAAATTACTCGTTGCTGGAAGCCTGACTAGTACACTGTGTTACATTACTTTTACAAAAGGCACAAAAGCAGGTTTTAAATTTGTCTTTGAAAGATAAAAAGAAATGTCATGGAGGTTGGTCTCAGAGTAGTGATGGGCTCAATTAACACAGTCTGTGTGCTGTAACACACGGGTTTGTTGTAGTGCCAAGTTCTCATCTTCTGTAATTTAAACAGAATGTGTGTATTCACTGCTGTTGTTTATGAACATCCACAATCACTGCGATAAAAGGGAAAGACAAACATTTTTGGAAATGTTTTACAGAGATACTGTGAACGCAAGGTTTATTTTCAGCCTGTGGGGAATGATGGTACAGCTCTGAAGATACTTGCGCCAAAAAAACTCTTTGTTTCTATATCCAATTATATTTAAAGGAACCATTAATTCAAAAAAAAAAAAAAAAAAAACTACACAAAATACTACTCACCCTCGGGCCATCCAAGATATAGATGAGTTTGTTTCTTCATTGGAACACATTTTGAGAAATGTAGAATTACATCACTTGCTCACCATTGGATCCTCTGCAGTGAATGGGTGCCGCCAGAAAGAGAGTCCAAACAGCTTATAAAAACATCACAATAATGAATCAATTCATGTTTTGTGTAGCAAAAAGTTGTGTAATTGTAATAAATAAACTCATCATTAAGGATAAAAAAAGTCCATCACCTTGTTCCCTCACATCAAAATCCACCAACATATTTACTTTGAACTGTTTTGGCTTGTAAAATTAGTTTGATCTGTGCATATTTCTCTCCTGATTCAGACATATTTTAACTGGAGAAAGCTGTATTATGCATGGAGGATATTGCAGGTAGCAGTTTGTCTACCTTGCAGGTCTGGGGCTTCAAGCTATTGCATGACGAAAAAAACTATTATAGGTCATGTCTGAAATTAGACATTTCTTGTACCTTGTATTTCCTGTTATGCAGTGAAATACAGTACCACATGAGGCACTACTGTCTCCTGCATGACGCTGTTGGACTGTCATTTAGCATCACACATGTGATACAGATCTCAGAGTTTTAACAGACTCTCTTCTCCCTCTTCTCATCTCTGCTGATGGCCAAGCGTGGGAAGTATAGACTGTAGACGAGTACAGTCACGGTGTGTAATAATGTCTCCAGTTGGGGGCAGTATTGGGCCAAAGTAATTTTTGAAAAAGCTCCACATTCATTCTCTCTGAGTAATGATACATTATTAGGCCTTATCAACAATAAATTAAATAAACAATTAAAAACAGAGCTACCATATGGCCAGCACAGTTATACAGATGTGCATGAAGAATCGAGACCACAGGAATTTCATGACCGTGAATGATGATGTTGGGGAACGCTAATGCAGAGTTCACACGAAAATCACAAACACATATACTTACACTTATTACTACATTTTTCAAATTACATTTTCTCCACCTTTATGCTTATTACTGGACACTGCAGGGGAACCATTAACTTCCCCAACATAAACACATTTATTTTCCCAAACAAACAGAAATGTCAGAGTTGGTTTGAGTCATCGGACTGGTAAACACTGCAGACTGGATCCCGCAGTGCTTTGAGCTGTTTTATATGCTCTTATTTATTTATTTATGATTTTTTTTTTTTTGCTGAAGTGGCCAACCGCAGATGAGCATTATTGCTCACCGCAACACAAGACAGTGATGTGATTTGAGTGAAACTGATACATAGTGATGTTAAAGACACCGCAGTGATCCTTCACAACCATCAAAAAGAGCAAAAGGCCATTTACAGTATAGCTTTCTTAGGATCTGGATGCCAGTCGCTCTCTGATGAATAATTAAGTCATATGAAGTTTGTAAACTTCTGTAGGCAGTCAGTCTTTGTAACTCATTTTCAAGACTTTGAAAGTCAGCTTCGGTCATATTTTCATTTTCATGTCAAAGGACAGTTTCCATCACTAGTGAGTTTTTCAATCTCTATCTTAGGCTCCTAATTTTCCATAAATGTTTTATTTTATATTTGAATTATCTCTATATACCTTTACAGATGCACAGTGTATTGTTCCTGCCTATCCATCTGATTTTCTCTCTTGCACATACTCTTTTGATTTGCTCATCTAGGATGGACTCTGGCACGTTACAGCGGATCATCTGGAATAAAGTGTGAGAGACAAGCACAGCATTTTACACAAAGTATCATTTAATGATCATTTATTTGGTTTTCTGATTGATTCGTCAATGTAAGGATGAAACACTGCACTAAAGTACTCTGACTGTGGTTCATGCATCGCTCAGCGTCACAGCAAATAAACTATGTTTTAGCGGAGTTGTGCTTGCAGTGTGAATTGGATGTAATGAAACAGAAACACTGGGAGCCACAGAATGATACAAATACAAAAAATAAGCAACGCAACTTTCTATTGAGCTGTCCTCACAGGTCGCACACAACAACAAATATTTAGCTCGACCAGTATAGTCAGATTTGTGTAGAAGAGAACCTTATGGACTGGCTTTCTGTAATAAAATGGACCAAAAGTCTCAGATTTGTCAGTTTGAATAGTTTGTAGATTTTAAGGAATAATTTGATTCAGTTACTTAAAATATGATTCACTTTGATTCTGTGTTTTCTTTAAAAACCAAAATGATTCAACATTGTTATTTAATTGAAAAAAAAACGTTATAAAATAAAATATTGGCTAAATATTAGATGAAAACGAAAACTGAAATAGTAATAACTAATAAAAGATTATAGAAAAAAAACAAAATCATTGCAATTAAAATGAAATATAACAAAAAGCTAATTTATAATATTAATAAATACTGTTTTAGCTTATATAAACAACAATAAAATTATACTGATTTGTTAGAATAATAAATAAATAAAATTATTTGCATGGCACTTTTCAGACATAAAATTCAGCTTAGATCAATTCAGCTATACATAAAATGCAAAAAGTGAATCTGGTCAGATTATAAACAACATTAACAATAAAAAGTAACAAAACACTAAAAGTAAGTTTCATTAAAAATAGTAACATAATAAATATATAAATACACTTTGAGCCATTATCATTCACAAAGACGTTTCTAATGGTACAGACAGGTATGCAGGTATGTGCAGAAGCATCAGCTTTCTTGGTTGATTTTTATTGTCGGTGTCAAAATGAGGCACTAGATATTTTGCAGACAGGAAATGATATGTAGCAGGATAAAGACACATTGAAAGCAGAGCAGCACTGCTCATTGTGTCGGGATGTGTGCGTTAAACACTAGGCTATTTTCAAAATTGGTTTATAAATCAGCATACTGTAGTTCTATTATGGAAGATCATCTGTGAGTCTGCGGTTGGCTCTTTAACCTTTGGTTAGCTCAGCTTGTGTGGATTAATAGAGAGGATTGCCTCCATGTGAGTAAACCAACCCAGATGCTGAGATAATCCTGGGAAGACATGGTTGGCATGGCGATAGACCCTAAAGCACAGCCACTGTCTTTGTTGGCTACTGGGAGATTTCTGGTGCATCGTCACCAGATGCTTCCGTTGCTGTCAAGTGCTCCAGGGGGTTTCTGGGATTGAAAATTAATTCTGAATGTCTCAGGCTAAAATAAGATGTGCTAAAACTACCTGAGGTGTTTTTTAGGTATGTTAGTATGTTTATATGTATGTATGCACACATACAGGCCCCATACGAGTTAACACTACCATTCGAAAGTTCGGTGTCGGTAAGATTTGGTTTCATTTGTATTCAGCAAGGACATTAAATTGCTCAACAATTTATGTATTATTTGTATTTATTTTTTACAAATAAATTCATCCTTGATTAGCATAAGAGATATATTATATGATATATACTGTATATATGCAGACAGTTCTACTTGCTGTACACTGTTTTTCTTTTTTTGCACATCGTATTGTTTTTTTGCACATCTTATTGTTTTGCACTTTTTTTATTTCATTGCACATTTTACTCTTATTTCTCCTTTTCTTACCATATGTATGCCCTTGTTTTATGTTACTTTATATAATTTGTATTCTTATTATTTTGCACTGTCCACTGAGCGGACCTGGTTCGATTACATTTCACTTCTAATTATACCCTGTATAACTATTATGTGACAAATAAAGAAACCTTGAACCTTGATATGTATATGTATATATATATATATATATATATATATATATGTGACCCTGGACCACAAAACCAGTCTTAAGTGTCATTTGTTTTTACGAATTGAGATTTATACATCATCTGAAAGCTGAATAAATAAGCTTTCCATTGATGTATGTTTGTTATGATCGGACAATATTCGGCTGAGATACAATTATTTGAAAATCTGGAATCTGAGGGTGCAAAAAAACCTAAATATCGAGAAAATCGCCCTTAAAGTTGTCCAAATGAAGTGCTTAGCAATACATATTCCTAAACAAAAATGAAGTTTTTATATATTTATGGTAAGAAATTTACAAAATGTCTTCATGGAACATGATCTTTACTGAATATCCTAATGATTTTTGGCATAAAAGAAAAATTCATAATTTTGACCCATACAATGTATTTTTGGCTATTGCTACAAATATACCCAAGCGACTTAAGAAGATATATATATATATAAGCATAAATACAAATAAGTTATCAATTTTCTGCTAAGGTTGAAGTTGTTAGAAGACGTGCGAGTCGTGACAGATGTTTTCTTTAGATGATTTGTATGTCCCTCAATGGAATCACATACGTCACTAGCATCAGAGTCAGACAATCAATCTTACAGTGTGATTTAAACCATATGGTGCAGATGTCCACGCACAAAAACTCTAAAATTACATTTTTTTTTTTCAACTGAGTTTACCAAACCCACATGCTCAAGTGATGTTTCCCTTATAAGATTGTCCTTGTTAAGACATTACCGGAGCCATGTTTTAGTGTACAGCACATCACTACAGATGTCACGTCAGGCTGTCAGTTATAGGAAGAGAATCGGGCCCTCTCATGGAGCTTATGCTGACTACTTGCTGCTCTCCTCAAATTTAGCAGGAGACAACATTAGGACAAGCGCTGCTGGAATAATGAATGGCGTTCTGGTATCGCTGCATGTTTCTCGGAGCTCCTCACCTCTCATCTCCAGCACCGTCAGCCGCAGTGAGGCGTGTTTCATTTCAACCTTCCTTCAGCTGTCAATTCATATTCGCATGATGACAATGACTGAAAGGGGCCGCCGAACACCTACCTCAACTGTGAATTAGCCCTGACTGCGTAATTAGTCAGGCCAGCACTGATAGGCTTATTTGTAGAGATCAAACACATCTGAAGGGAAGATGGCAGAGTGGACAGAAAAAAGGCTTTTTAGTCTTTTAAAAGCTTTTCAACCCAGCAATTACTAAGAAAAAAATAAGAAATCACAAGAATAATTATATATTTATTGACTTATGTGACACTACTGAGCTACTGCTGGGCCCGACAAGAAAAATGCTCTTAGAAAGATTATTCAGTGATGGAAACACTTTGAAAAATACCATGGTATTGTTTGATTGAAACACTAATATAGTATAAGATTGCAAGGTACTGCAAATAATATCATGACATCTGCACTGGAAAAACATTTCTCAGAAATCGCTAGTGCATTTTACAATTAATTACAAAGAAACGACAAGTATGGTAGAGCGGGGGAAAACGCCCCCCTTAAGAATCGTCTTTTTTTTCCAGTGAAACAAAAGTTAAGTGTGTTCAGAAAAGTTATCATAGTTTTAGTGACAATGACGTACATTTTAAACCAAGTGTAAAAAATGTACAGAGATTTCATGTTATTATATTTTTAACAAAAATGTAATTTGTGCCCACCTATGAGGCAAAATGTCCCCATGGCTTGGGTAAAATGTCCCCCAGTCTGACAAAGCAATTTTCTTTAAACATTTACAGCAAAATCAGAGTACAGGCCGTTTTAACTTAAAAAAAAAGAATATAATCAATAATTATGAATTACAAAATTATAATAGTATATTAAAAAAAAGTTAGCAGATGATAACTGACTAGCTAGCTACCCGATGCTAACTTGAGGTCATTTTTAAATATAAAGTCAAAATATTAAACCAACCGGTTAGAATTAATTTGATGTAAAAACAAAGGATTTGATGTTTAAAACAGTATAACTACAGTATTTGCCCATTGCCCCCTGGGGGCGTTTTACCCCACACACCATGTTTGAGAAAAAATATGTAATTCTGAAAATATAATTAAATTTGTATTAAATAACACATCCCTACAGTCCCTACTGTTCTCATATCATAAATAACTGATGTTCTACAAAACAACAAGCTTTGTATGCACAAGCTGAAAATTAGATCATTTACTAGATCATCGTTTTCTCTCTGGTATATCACCAGTGTAAGCTTCATAGAGAAAACTTCTACATCACTCTTGTCAACGTAGTCCATAGTTACAATAACAAGTTATATTGACTTTATATTGTGGTTATTTTGGGAAAAACATTAGGGTTTTACACTACTCTACCCTAGTGTAAAATCAAATGTGACATTTTGAGATAGCAAGACTGAAATTGTACATTTTATTGTACAATGTACTCCACTTGATAACAAATTTTGAACAATGTTCCTAAACATTACTTTGATATACCATGTCCAGTAAAACATGTCAATGTAATGCTCATTTCGAGCTGGACTGTGCAGAAAAGAGGTTTGTTTTTGTATACCTGTATGAGGTAAACTGTTCGTGATTATCTGTATGAAAAATTTTCAATGGTCATTGTGAACACTGGGTTGTGGATAGCAACACTCACCATTATAACCACAAATCAACATTCCTGATAACAGCTGTTGTCTCAGAACTGTCATTATTATAAAAGCATCTGAGTTTCCACACTGTGCAGGAAAAAGACAAAGTGAGGTAAAGACAGGAGGATCATATTGTCGGCAGTATTTTCAAATTTTCCTGCAGATCAAGACTGTGTTCCTAGCACACCACATTTGTTACAGTTATAGCTGACTGGAATATGTGGATTTTTGTGGTTTGTTGTTTTATTTTGGTGAGCCTCGTTTTTTATTGTCATAGCTGACAGGACAATGTGAATCTGGAGGAGGTGATCTATCATAATGTGGAATAGAGTCGTAAGTGTGTGAGATGGAACTCGTATATCACTGCCATGTTTACCTGTAAATAACCCGTTTTGAGGCTTCTCATCATTTTGCCACACGCGCGCGGACAGAGCTACTCTGAGTGTTTCTGTGAATGTGAGTGTAAAGTATTTCACACGCCGAGTCTTATCTGTTTCAAGAAACCACACATTCACACAGTCAACCCTAATTTGTTTTCAAGATAGTATTATCGAGAACTGGAGATCTTTCATTCATTTTATGCACAGCAGGTTGTAATTTTGAGTAGCCAGTAGATGGCGACGAGTCTTTCTGAGTGAGTCATTGAATCATTGAATCACCCATCAATCGATTCGTTCAAATTCATTCTGAAGCAAATAAGGGACTCTTTATAGCCTATTTAAACACTGATTCATTCAAGAACGAATAATTGACTGTCTCGAGTGAATTGTTCACTTAATAAACATATTTTTATGTTTCAAAGCACTCAAGTTTCCGTTGTGTCTTGTTTACTTGGGGGCACATATGGATGTTATGGGGTAATTCATGGGGTTACTACATGGGGATGCCATGCGAAAAACAGGCCAGACCCTTAATCTTTGTAAAGTTGACATATTTAGTGGACATGCAAAAGTACATGTAAGCTTAACAAGGACCCTGTACTTTTTATGTCATTTTAAGGTAATGCCATTTTGTAGAAAAACTCATTATTCAAAGCTCTGTTTTCATAAAATAAAATTAATTTAATACACATATTTTAGATGTTATCCTGAACACACAAAAAATGTTTAAAAAAATAAATAAAACAAGTGCAAGTATATAATATTATTTAACAAACAAGACTCAGACCAGTACCGGCTAAGTGTAATATTTTTGGTGGCATGATTTTGGCACAGTGGCGGCACAGTTTCACTACCAAGTCTTGGACCAGTACTGACTAAGTGTTTAATTTCTCGTCGGTGTGATTGTGGCCCAATGCCAGTGGTGTCGGCCCAGTTTCAGTACCCAGATTAGGGTCAGTACTGGCTAAGTCTTCCCATTCATATCGGTGTGATTGTGGCCCAATGATGGTTGTGTCGGCCCAGTTTCAGTACCCAGACTAGGGCCAGTACTGGCTAAGTCTTCCCATTCATATCGGTGTGATTGTGGCCCAATGATGGTTGTGTCGGCCCAGTTTCAGTACCCAGATTAGGGCCAGTACTGGCTAAGTCTTCCCGTTCATATCGGTGTGATTGTGGTCTAATGATGGTTGTGTCGACTCCGTTTTAGTACCCAGACTTGGGCCAGTACTGGCTAAGTCTTCCCGTTCATATCGGTGTGATTGTGGCCCAATGATGGTTGTGTCGACTCAGTTTTAGTACCCAGACTTGGGCCAGTACAGGCTAAGTGTTTCAATTCTTGTCGGCGTGATTGTGGCCCAATGTCGGCAGTTTTGGCAGCTGGACTCGGGCCAGTGTATTTGGGCCGTCATTCATCCCATGTCCATGCCGAGTCTGGCAACCACAGCTGGGCCGAGTTAATTCTTCCAGCCTGCCAGATCTGGGCCATTATCGGGCCAAACCGTTATGGCTACCTGGGTATGGTGCTGTGTGTGTTTAATTTCCTTAAGAGTCTTCATTTATGTAGAACATCACAGTAGTCAGCAGTCATTGTGTGTGCTTTTCGTGCTGTTTTTGTTTATATTGTTATTTGGCTTTTATGTAGAGTTTCACATTGCACTAAAATTGGTAATCAAAAATCAAAATTTGTTTTATTCTTGACTAGATGTAATTAAAAATGGAACAGGGGGGCATTTTCAAAAAATGGCTAACATGGTCGCAAGAAACTCACGCAGCCCAGAATGATTTGAATGACTTTCGGTTCTTTTCTCAAATGACTCATGAGAAAGAATCGTATAAGCCGATTACATTAGTGAATCAAAGACATACAACTTTCATCATACCAACCAGGGCCAGGTTTCCCGATAACAATTGATCTTAGCGCTTAAGAGCATTTTCTACAAGTCATTTTGCGAACGTTCGTTATTGTTGCACGTGCGTTTCCCAAAAATGCACGTAACACAATCGCACATAGCTGTGCTTTAAGTGCTTCTTAGGAGTCGCTATCCGTTGGTCAAGTGCTGAAATGTCCATTTATAGAATGGCTCGTATATACACACTCGTTTATTTGTCTGCATTCCAGACAGCTCAGATAATATAATATCATATAATTTCCATTTAGTCATTTAGCAGACGCTTTTATCCAAAGCGACTTACAAATGAGGACAATAGAAGCGATCACAACCAACAAAAGAGCAACAACATGCAAGTGCTATAACAAGTCTCGGTTAGACTAACACTGTGCACGTAGCAAGGTTTTATTTTATTTATTTTTCTAAATAAAACGAGTAGATAGAATATGGAAAAAAAAAATAAACCTAGTGTTTTTTTTATATATTTAAAAAAAAAGAAACAAGTAGATAGAATAGAAAAAAAGTGTTCATTTTTCAAGAGCAGTTAGAGAATAAATATACAATTGATAGAGGGTCAAGTGTGTGTTTTTTTTTGTTAATTATTATTTTTTATTATAAAAAGACAGATATATAAAATAGATTTAGAATATCATTTTTGGAATATACATTTTAGAGGAGAAATTTGAATTTTGGTGGCAAATTTAGTGGGAGGGGGGCACAAAATGCATTATTTGGGTAACACTTTACAATAATTGACAAACACTTAATTTCCACAGAAAAGCAAGAAGGAGCATGATTTGGCATGGTAGCCAATACAAATAATTAATAACCGTTTCCTTACCTAAATCCTGCGTTTGGAGGCTCAGTTGCAGAATCACATCACTCTGTGCTTCTGAAATTATTATTTTTTATTTATATAGTGTATATCGGTGTCGTACGTGGTCGCTTGTCAAGCATGAAAAACAAGTTTTATTTAAATTCTGAATGTATTATCGTATACAGCATGCTAAGAGCGCCCCGTTTAAATGTATTAAAAACTGTCACTCATTCATCACAATCTTACAAAGTTCTGTTTTAATCAATGAATGTGACCACACAATGAAACTTTTTTTTTATGAAGTTACGAGCATGATAGAACTCGGCGCTGGACAAAAAGCTGTGAGTGCCTAAACACCTCTAATTGGTCTGTTAGTGTCTTAATGTCACTTAATGTCTGTGATTGGCTACTCTGCTCCCCTCTGCGAAAATGCATTGGAAAATCATTTGACGCTTTCCAAAGCAGAAGATACTCTGGATTGTTTGACAAATATATTATGCGATTATTACGAAGAAAACAGATCATACACCAGTAGTTATGGGCAGTTGTTCCATCTAAAAGCAATCAGTTAGACTATTTTACACAATGAGTTAGACTATTATACACGCTAAACTAAAGTCCGGCCGTCCCCTTCGGTTAGGTGAGGAAGGCCAGAAAAACAAATCTATTGTCATTGAGTCTGTCAACCACTATTATTCTGCTGTGATGGAGCGTATCAACGACAGTCTAACCAGCCTCAGGAAAATGACATGGCTTTATGGTGACATGTGTCTCATGGAAATTGTCATGTTGGACATTTTGAAAGTAGCTTGTTCAGAATGGTCTCTTGAGGGCATAAGAAAATAATGATTGATAATTCAGAACAACACATGCATCAACATGGCTTTTGCTTTAGGAAGAAAGTGTAGCCTTGAGTAATCAAACTTTTGATTGTATGTTACTTCCGTAAACCCTGTTGAGTTTCTTTTTTAAACATAGGCTACCTGCTATAAGAAAACGTACAATCATTAGCTTCCAATTTACACACCATCGAGGAGAAAATGAAGAGAATGCTGAAGTAATGAGATCTAATTGGATGGGTTCCAGTCATCTACTCAGCTTCAATTAACTGCCAATTTACTTCAATTTTGACCAGAGTGTAAATTATTTGTCATTACGGTGCATAATGTTAGCCTTGGTGCATTTCCAAATGGCCCCCAAACACAGTATGAGTGTTATCTCAGTTAAAGGATGCAGTAAAGCAACAGTTAACCATATCTGTTGGATTTTTTTTGCTTTTTAAAGCATGCTGGACTTATACAGATTTATTTTAAGCTCTCATGATTTCTCAGAAATAGTGCTTCATTTACTAGCCTTTTGGCATCGAAAATTATACTATGACAAAGGATTCGGCTTATGATTATTAATTAGCCGAGTGACCGGGCAGTCTAAGGTAACTTTTTAAACATATTTTACAATGTTAGATTGCTTATCATAGTTCATACTTCAAAAATAGATCCCCTCACAGTCACAGAGAACGAGAGTGAGGGGAAAAATGGCAAGAGAATTAGCCTCAAGACAAAATGGCATCATCTGCAATGAGCTGAAACAGCACCATTAGTGTTCACAAAGAGAACCGGAAAGGATTGCTGAAGATTAGGCTACCAGATACTGAAAACTCTCTGCTTGCTGACATACTGGGGACTAGTAAGGATTTTTTACAGCTTTACATACTGCAGGACATGATCATGTTAAGTGTGAGTATTCATGGCCTCTGACAGCTAGTGGAGTTTAAGTCCCATCAGTATTCCAGTAGAGCATGATGGGAAGGTCATTACTGAATGCAGATAAATGTTACAAGAGATAAAGCACTGACCTCAGATCAGATTTGGAGAATGAAGAAAGGTCAAATTTACATTTTAGACTCTCTTTCTCTCTCTCTCTCTCTCTCGTTCTGTGTCCTCTAAAATGGAAAGCAATCAGAGGATTTCCTTGGAAAATAATTGACACTTATGGCAAGGTTATGACTGATGGTCGTATGTTTATTGTATTCTTTGATGAAGTAAGAGTCAAAGATCATGCCTATAGTTGCATCACAGACAAAAGTTGCAAACTCGTAGATTTTTTTCCTCTCTCCGACAAACACAACACAACAGTTACACCTTCTCGAATCCTTCATTGCAGACACACAAATCCTGTTCTACGAATCACAAATCAAGAAACTCGTACGCTCACATGTTTTGCTACTATTGCTGCAGTGAATATGGTGCAAAACACAAATGTTTAACACAAAACACAAAACAGAATGTTTACTTACATACATACATATTTTTTTCTTAGATGCTTTTTCTAGCGCAAACAAAAGTACATAACGACAACGGCTTGAATCTGCTGCTACGAGTCTCAAACCTCTTTTTCAATTGCAAATGACAAGTTTCACGCTCTCCCTTTTGCACCACATATCTGTGACAAATGGAGCAAAAGTGATTTGTGCATCTGTAGAGGCAATGGTGAGCACTCTTCAGAGATCTGAGAATTTCAGATTTCACCGAAACATTGCCCTCATGACATTCCCTCCTCAGTTTAGAGACTTCTATATGAGCCTCTTGGAATCTTTGTGTTATCACGTGTTTGAATGACAAACGGAATTACTAACACAAGTATTATTCAATTATGCATATATATATTTTTGAGACTGTTCTGACAATTCACAAGGTAATAATTTAATTCAAATACAATATTATAGCACCATAAACTTGGACCTTGTGACTCACATATGTGACCCTGGACCACAAAGCCAGTCTTAAGTCACTGGGGTATACTTGTAGCAATAGCCAAAAATACATTGTATGGGTCAAAAAAAATGTGTACATTTCCCACCGTAAATATATCAACACTTAATTTTTGATTAGTAATATGCATTGCTAAGAACTTAATTTGGACAACTTTAAAGGTGATTTTCTCAATATTTAGATTTTATTTGTGTACCGTCAGATTTCAGATTTATAGATAGATAGATAGATAGATAGATAGATAGATAGATAGATAGATAGATAGATAGATAGATAGATAGATAGATAGATAGATAGATAGATAGATAGATAGATAAAACAGTATATTGTAAATAAAATAGGATATAGTTATGCCCCAATTACTATATTTACATTGTTAAAAAGTGGTCAGGTTTAGGAAAGACAGAATGTTTGTAATTCTTGGAAACATTCTTGAAAAAATAAAGATAAACAAGACGGAAATCAAATCAAAGGTTTTTTTTTTTGGGATAGCACCAATGTCTTTGGACATTTAATTAACTGGACATTATATTTCTGGACATTTTCATTGCGTTAGATGTTAATCCTGGTGACAAATTTGAATAACAAATTAGTTATTCAAATGTATATCTTCCAGAATTTAATCATTGCATAATCTTTTATATTCTTATTTAGTTTGGGGACATTTGAGGATTAAAAATGACAACACATAATAATGACATCATCAACTGACTAAAATATCTATATAATAGTATTTGTAGCTAAAGTTATTGTAATTTTGTATCTGCTATTAGGCCTATTTATATTGTTGAGGACTGGTTTAGGGAGGACTTGTAATATTGTGCGCAGTTATGGACTATTGTAGTAGTTTGGGAGCATTAAATGCACTGAAAAATGCAGCTTTAATATTATCGAAAGAAAAGATGCAAAAGCGAAAAGAACAATACAGGTTTTGAACAACATGAATGTGAATATATGACAACCAATTTTTCCTACGAAACAGCAGTAGAGCATCATTTAACTGTGGCGCCGCAGTGGCACAATGGTGGTTCAGGAGAAAAATCACTGAAGTTGTGTTTCTTTATGAGATTGAATTGCCTTCTCTCTCTCTCTCTCTCTCTCTCTCTCTCTCTCTCTCACACACTCTCTCTCTCTCTCTCTCTCTCTCTCTCTCTCTCTCTCTCTCTCTCTCTCTCTCTCTCTCTCTTACACACACATCCTTAGTTAAGCACACAACAGTGAGGTGTGTGGAGTCCTTTGATTAGAAAATGCTTCATTTCTAGACTGAGGGTTTTTCCTCCTTTATTACTGCCTGTAACCTTCACTGGGACTCTTTGATCAGATTATTTCCCTTGTTGCTGCTTATGATGAAAATACTACTTCGCAATCTGTGTAGTACTGATGGAAGAGAGGAAGGAGAAAGGAGGTAAGAGGGAAACTGTAAGTGAATGTTGACATCCATTCCACATGTCTGCATTTGTGGGTGTATAGTTCCTGTTCGTACAGGAAGGAAGAGGATTAGGTCATCTCGGTTTCCCATTGTGACCCACAATGTCATGACTGAACATATGATATGTTGATCATCAAGCTGATTGATCCTTGACAGAAATGGTATAAGATGTCCAAGCTAGATAACAACATCAATCGCAATCCATGCGAAGATAAAATGAATTATTCATTTTTGAATCCTTATCTGATGTACTCGAAACCACAGAGGTGAGTGAATCCCAACAGAGACTTATGTCATAAGTACAATAAAGCATGGAAGTGTAGGATTTAGAGTCCCCCTTTACAGAGAAACACTGGATGAAATCCTAAATAAAAGATGCAGTGAAAACAATTAGCAGCTTTGTGTTCTGAGGTAGATCACTTATCGGGTATTGATATCTGTGGTCTGCTAAAAGAGAAAGCTGGGCTAATTCAGTCAACCCTTGTTGTGTGTATGTGTTGAAAGGTAGAAACAGTGTATTTTTTTAAATCTGTGCTTGTGTTGTTGGTAGTTTGGTCTTTGAATTCAGCTGTCATGAACTCAGGAATTTTTGGTGGCAAATGTAGTTGTTTTTTTATATATATTTTCTGAGAGAAGGGTTGCATTGACATAATTGCAAGGGTGCCGATATTTTTGGCCATGACTGTGTGTGTATGTGTGTGTGTGTGTGTGTATGTATGTATGTATGTATGTATTGGAAGTTTTCTTTACATTTGTCTCCATAAACGGTTCTTAAAGGGATAGTTCACCCAAAAATGAAAATTCTGTCATCAATTACAAACCTTATGTTGTTCCAAACCTGCAAGACCTTCGTTGATCTTCGGAACACAAATTAAGATATGTTTTATGGAATCTGAGAGCTCTCTGATCCTTCATAGATAGCAACGATATTACCATGACCAAGGCACAGAAACGTAGCAAGGACATCGCTAAAATAGTCCATGTGACATCAGGGGTTCAACTGCAATTTTACAAAGCTACAATAATAATTTTTGTGCTCAAAAAAAAACAATATTAACATAATTTATTCAGCAATTCTTCACCCCGAGTTGCCATCTTCTGGAATTTTGGAGAGTACCCCAGAACGTATACGACAGTGTGTAGTTGAGTTAAATTTTTATTATAAAATAGGATTAACAATTAATTTATAGTGAAACTGAACAAATTCTTCCTCTTCTTTTACAACTTCTACTTCTTCAGATAGTTCCTTCAATGTGCCTGGCAAGAATTAGAGTTTCTTTGCATTTCAAGAGCAAAATGAACATACATGCATTGTGCTGAGCAGCTGCATGAAGTGCATTTTAAATAATATTTAAAAACTACAGTATTTGCCTACAGTAAAACTACAGCTTAGCTACTGTCATGCTGCTCATAAATAGATCTCATTGTGTCTTAGCATGAATATATTTGGGCACCATATGTATCACAGTGGTCCATTTCTAAAATCAAAACTAATTAATCACTTAATTAACTTTTGTTTTTCATACTGTTGGACAGACTGAATCATGCTAATGAAAACCACCCACAAATTGTTATTAAAACCTTCACTGAGCAGAAAACAGAAGAGTATGGTAAAATATTGCATAGCTTGATTTTTTTTTTTTTTTTTTTTTTTTTTTTGGGGTTAGCAAGTATACAACATCCCTGTCTCTCTGTGACAGGCTTTTACAATCTAAAAGAGTTATAATAACAGATCATGCTTGTTTAAAATGTTAGAAAGCTATCTGAAGTCACTTAGAGCACCTTTAAATCAGTTACCTGGAAACTATTCAACAGCTAGAGTAATGATCTCTGTATTTCTGAACACTCTTTGTACCGAGCCTCTCTGTGTATACAGTTATGAAATAATAAATGTTCATTTTGCTCGTTAAATGCAATGAAATTCTAATTCCTTGTGTTCGTGTTGTACTTCCTCCACCTCCGAGAGCTTTCATTTGGTTTACATCAAATCCTTTCCATACTTAATCATGTTTTCTATATCTCCACTTTAAACAAATATGCAAAGTCCTGTGAGCAGGTAATAACTTCCCAGGCACAATGAAGGCCAAATACAGAGAGCAGAATATGCATGGATTATTTGCATGCTGTTATAACTTTACAACTGCAATATTTCGAGAACAGACAAGTGATAATTTACCTTCCAGACTGCGGCAGTGTTTTATAATGTAAGCACCCATTCTTTCATGGCCCATTGTAAAAGCTGGTATCCACTGCAGAGATACAAAAATACGAGCAAGAATACGTTTTGAGCTTAATGTAGAATAAAAGCGAATATGAATTTGCTAAATTCAATAGTCACATTCAAACACCCGTTTCCTGGACCATTGAAAGGCTTTCCAAATGAAGGCTATTATGACTATTTCAAAGTTATTCTGTGAATGCCATTGTGGTCTTCTCTGTGTTTCTGAGTTTTTTTTAATTAAAAAATGACATTGTTTCTCCACCGTAGAGAAATAGTGGAATGACAATGTGTTCCATTATCAGCATCTAGTTGTTGTTTTTATTGTTATACTTGTGTAAATGTAAATATATACTGTATATATATATATATATAGACATAGGTACATTTGTGTATCATTGATCTGCAAGGCTTTTCTTTACAGAGAACATTTAATTCTGTAATGAAAGATCCCTGTACTAAAGGAACATAAGTAGTATAATTTACGTTTATGAATATCGGTGTACATTTAATTTAATTTCAAAATCTTATCCAAAATGTCTTTGATTTAATCAGTATGTGTGCTCCCTGGGATCAAACCCATGGCCATGGTGTACCCAGCGCCATGCTCTTCTAGTTGAGCTACAAGAACTCACTTATTCCTTGCATTCTTTGTGTTCTTGATTAAAATAATTGCCTGTTATGTTCCTATTCTTCTGTTAATAATTGCATGATATTATAATGGGTATTTTAGTTTAATGCTATCTGGATAACATATGATAGAACTAAAAAAAAATCATACACAGTAATACAGTTATTAATATTTATTTCAATGGAGTTTTTGTAATTATGCAACAGGATTCTTGAAGATATGGTGTGTAGCACGTCATGTACAATTTCTGATTAATTTGTGCATTCTTTTTATTCTCCACACAAACAGTAAAGGTACACCTGAAGAATTGTGCATATCGAATTATTAATAGACCTCTGGTTTGTTGCAGAGGCATTGAACATGCAAGGACCTGGTAAAGATTTACTTTGCCTATTATGTTTGACTTTATCTGAAATGATTAGTTGTTGGACATCATTATTAACCAGTGCTGCACTGGTTTTGGCAGACATCCATGACTGACTTTGGCTGTATGCCTCGCTTGACAGGATTATTAATCATAATTAACTTAACGTTAAGGTGTACAGGTATCCCAGTGCCCTAATGATAATTAAATGAGATAGAGGTCTGTGAGAGAATATACGTTAGTAATGAGGTGGCCTTTCCTGAATGACGTTAGTGTATCATTAGTACACATCATCATTGTGGTGTGTCATCATTTCCAAAAATGTGTATTGTATTTGTGTCTCAAATGATGCCAGCACATTGCAAGCATTTCATGCCACTGTAAAAATTTACCTCAGCTATGCGATGGATTTTCAAGAGTAAATAACTGCATAATATTGATTTTATTAGCATTGTAATTTCCAGTGCTTTTTACCGAGCAGTTATTGGCTGGAGCTATATTACCTCAGAGAAAGAGGGACCTGCAAATCAAAGAATATCAGGTTCATATCCAGCGCTCGACACGCACACCCACACACTCACACACATGAAGTATGACACTGTTGCTATGGGACGTGAACTGCCCACTCGGAGACTAAACTAGGCCTATCGAGTTCTAGAGGTCCTTGTTAGCATAGCCTGAAAGCATACCACAATATCACATTCCACAAAAGAGTCAAGACCCACACATTATATTTAGATTCTATTACACCAGCGAGGCATCTGGTTTTGTATAGCTTGTGTCGCTACATTACTTCAGAACAATAAGAAAACTACTTAACCAGACCGCAAAGAATTGTCCCTGCAGCTATTTGCAATAGGATAGTGTTATGCTTTAGTAGTGTCTGTCTATCTGTTTATTCATCTATATATGTGTCTGTCTGTCTGTCTGTGATTAAATGCACACTTCTATTCAGCAACAACACATTAAGTTGATTAAAAGTGATAATAAACACTTTTATATTGTTACAAAAGATTTCGATTTCAAATAAATTATATTATTTGGAACTTTTTATTCATCAACAAATCCAGAAAAAAAAAATTACGGTTTCCACCAAAAAAATGTACCAGCTTAACTACTTTCAACATTAATAATATTAATAAACCTTCTTGAACACCAAATTGGAGAATAATAATAATTTCTGAAGGATCATGTGACACTGAAGACTGAAGTAACGATGCTGAAAATGTAGCTTTGCATCACAGGAATAAATACATGTTTCAATATTATTGTAATAATTATTTTGGAAGCACTTTACTTAAAGCCTTTACGTATAATGTATTACAGAGGGTTATTAAAGTCTGTAATGCATTATAGTTATTCATAAAGTACGTTGAAATACATTGTATCTTGTCATAAATAAGTATGACCTATTTTATGAAATTATACAGTGCATTATAAGGTGAATTACAAGGCATGATTAATACATTAAAACTACTTTAATAATATATTACACATAAAGTTAAGTAAAGTTTTACAATTATTAAAAAAAAATCTAATAAATACATATTTAACAAGATAATTATTTAAAAACATTTTAAAAACTTTTGAATGGTACAATGGTTCAACAGGTACACATTTTAACGTAATGTCCAAACACAAAAATAAATGTATATTGTCTGTCAAGAAAATCATTTTCATTATTTTTGATAATGAAATGCACTTTGATAGTGCATTTTTCTGGTGGTAATGTGGCTATTGAGGCAATCACACCTGTGTGTTTAGAGTGGTGCTCAATCAATGCTGCCGAATGGCATCCCAGATAGCTCAGAGAATTGTCCTCCATTATTGTGTCAGTAATGGCTTCATGCGTAGCATCTTATTTTAAACCCAATTTCTCTTTGAAAAAAGGACACACACACACACACACACACAATGTTAAATGTATTGCAACATAGAAAAGAAAGACAAAAATAGGAATAATAATTCTCAGTATATCAATATTCTTTGGGTGCAGTTCTGTGTCTTATGTCTTATGTTGTCTTATGTGTCTATAGCTCATTTGTCATCAGCCCTTCATTTCCGTTCCACCGGTGCTGATCTTTTTCATTTTGTGTTTGACATTACGTTCAGTTTCAGGAATATTCTAGTCTGTGAGTCAACGTCTGCCTTCTGAGAGTGACGCACTTTCTGACATCCTTTCCTGCAGCTGCCTCTCCTGACCTCCACAAACTTCACCATGAGATTATTAGTACAATTTGCCACCATTAGCAGCAGTTATATTAAATAATAGGTCTGTGTTCCATCTTTAAATCAAAGCTAATTACACCCAGGAAAGAGGACCCAGTGCCAGAGGACAGGTTGTCCTCATCCTTAAACAGGCGGTGCCTTTCTGGCCCCAATCAGAGCGGCTCCGGTAATGCTACAGTAAGCTGGCCCATATCACACATCCGTTACCCTATTAGGGCTGATTTGATAAAGAAAACATGCTTTGGCTGAACCTGAGTATATTAGGACCACAATAATAGCTTTAAAATATATCTTCACATTGCTATTATGGGGGTCTAAGCACAATTACATATTTTGCCGATCAGCGCATAATTAGTCATGTAGCTTTAACACAATTTTACTTTTTCTTTAGCCTCACCTATGATAAATAGTATTTATGTTTCTGTGTGATGAATGTAAATAGTGGTCCTCAATCTCAAACGGTGGGTTGCATGTTAAATGAAGTCAGACATTATTTCACGAAGCAGACTGAGCAGTTTTAGCTGGGCGATGTTGATACAAATGACCCACTGTTTGAGATTTAGTTGTTTTGTTTAACGTGTATATTTATATGTAGGCTAGCCCATATTCTTTATTTTAGGATAAGCAAAAACATAGGATATGATGATAATTCACTATAGTTCAGTAAGACAGGACAAAACCGCAAATGTTTTTATTTTAAAGAATAACTGCGGTGACAGATAAGACAATGATACCAAATAGTCCATCAGCGTGAACTGGGGTTCTATGTGTGGATAATGGGAATAACAACCTTGCTGAAACAATATATATAAATATATATATATAAATGAAAACATTTGAACATAGATGCTACTCATGTATTCAGCTGATCAGCAGTTTCTAGCCATGCAGCTTTCTCTCTGATTTTATGACAGCTGTACATTTTATGGTTATTAGAACATTGAAACATTACAATCTAAATTTGCTCTTTAACGTATTAAAGCATTAAAACACGAAATCAAAGGTAAAATCACTGAATTAAAAATGAAAATAAAAAATAGAAATCAGACTGCATTTGAACTGCTAAGAGGAACACACATTTAACTCATTTGAGATAGTATGGCTGTATTACCCAGCTTAGCATAGTTACCGCTATCATAAAAATACACTTATATGTAGGATTACATTTTGACATGTCACAATTAATGTCCAACAACAAACATTTGAACAGACTGTATATTATATTCATAATTCATAATTCAATTCTAATTGCAATTATTCTATTCTGCGCCGTCTGTTTTCTGCGATGCGCCACAGCGCTGTCGTTAAGCTCCAGCCTCGCTCACTCCTGACAGCAAAATGGATATATTTGCATGACTTTTTAACATTTGCAGGTACAAGACAATTGGTGAAAAAAGTAAACACATGAGCAACAGAGAAATGTCAGTGAAAATAAAGAGACAAAGGAAAATGGAAGTTCAAGAGATAACTTTTCACTATTTTTGCGCGGCAGCAGCCTAGGGATAATTATAATTTTTTATTTGTAATGGATGTATGAGATGGCCTGGATGAGTGTGAGATTTCCCAGCCTACATTTTTGTCCCAGTCTGCCCCTGCATATATACATGCATACATAGATATACAGGTGTTTCATTCATCCAGTATAGATTTAGCTAGAAATGGACAAATTAAGGGGTGTTTTTGGAATCTGAGAGTATGTATGAGCCCGTGATTCTACTATGTGGCTATGAAGAATGATGGCAAAACAGCTTAAAATGCCAAAATAAGTGGGAAAACATTTTTAGCATTTCAGTTTAATTGTATTACAATATTTCAGCTGATGCAACATATATAAATTTGTCAAGTGAATAGCGATTTTACTTCTTTTTAATGTTTTAATTTCACTTGTTGTGTTAGTCTTTTTCAATGCATCACTGACTGCAGAGAGCAGCTGCAGTTATGAAATGAAAATGAGTGGAAAGCGATGAGGAGAGTGTGTGATTTATTGTGGCGTTAGAGTGACCATTTGATTACACTTCCCATAAAAGATGAGAGTGAGTTACAGCACGAGCTGCACAATTACAAGCTAATAGCGTCCAGTCATCATTACTCATACTTTCAAGCCAGCCACGGGAATACTGAATTAAGCGCTAGAATATTTGTGCCTAATACAACTCTAGTGCCAGACCACAAATGATCATTGACACTCTGAACATGGCAGTATGACTTACATCTGCAGTTTAAAACATGCTTTTGCGGTTGATGTTGCAAAACAACAGACAACGAACAGGCTTTTTTTTTACAAGCATGCACTGGCTGTGTGGTTATAGTTAAGTGCATTAATTCTTAATGAAATAACTTTTACAGAAATAGCCCCAAGGTCAAGTGCGAAGGCTTGTCGGTTTATTACAGTTGTTGATATTGGATGAAATCAAGGTGTAAGTGCAGTCATTAGACTCTTAATAGTTTTAACGTGCCAGACAAATGAGTATGGTAATTTAGCAGGTCAAGTGCTTTGCTGGTTTAAAAAAAGGTACTTGACCTGAAACTTAAAAAAAAGTTGCTCATTCAAGAGAAAGGCAAAAGAGAAATCTAAAGGTTTGTAATGAAGATACAATGACATCCACTGTACTAATAATAGTATAAATACTGTAATTAGCTTTAGTAATTCAATACCAATACCTGTAAAATGCCACGGTTCTCTGTATCAATTTTCGTACCAAAAACTATTGTAACTATTTTGTTTTAATAGATTTTTTAAAAACTATTTAGAGATAAAAAAAAATGTATATATATATAATAATATACGCACAGAAACACACACACATATTTCTTTTTCTTTACAAATAGTAAACAAAAACTAAAATAAATATTATTAAAATAGGATAGATACAATAGTCTTTGGTACCAAAATTGATATATATATATATATATATATATATATATATATATATATATATATTTGTCAATTAGCAGTGCTATTAATAATTAAAAGTAAATAATATGGTAAAGCGAGCAGAATAATGTACACAAACTGAGCAAAAAGAGCTTTCGTTATAATTAGTTAAGCCGTTCGGTTCACTTCAGTTCACCTACAGAGCAAGTTAACTGGCTGCGTATAAACTCACTTTACAGTCAAAAAAATTATTTATTATACAGCACAGTGAATCTCTTATTTACATCATGTTTATGTTTTGTTGGTTATAGCCTAAATATTCATCAGCGTGCCTGGCCATTGCATTCACGCAATCACACACTGTGATTGGTTAAAATGTTCAACACTGCAAAAACAGATTATAAATAGAAACCTTTGATGATCTTCACAGATCACGCGTTTGAAAGCAGTCATCTATTAATGGGATCAACCTGGTACTCAGTACAACCAGAAAGGCTGGCATCATTACTTTTTTTAAATGTAAGTATCGACTTGGTACCGAAGTATCAGTATTTTTCACAACACTACTACCGTCATTCCTTGAATTCTCTACACGAGCTCTTTTCAATAAAATGTGTAATAAAAAGTCCATACTGAACCATCTCAGCGGTGCAGCTGCTGACAGAATTGTTGAACTGAGCCGGAGGAGAAAACTGAACCTGAATGTCATGATCTTCCAATAAATCGAGTTAAACTCATCCTTAAACGATTAAGGAATTTGACCTCAGTCCCTATGCAGGACTAAGGGAGAGTGACAGGGAAATGAAATAAAAACGCTTAATCTTTCCACTTGTGGTTAAAATGCCAGGAGAGAGGCGTTTATTGAACAGAAACTGTGTGCCTGTAGGTACTATCACTCTTCCTCAGAGACCTTGCCTGAGGCATCCATCCAACTCCTCGGGGAAAATCATCTCCCACAGAGATTCCTGGCTGCACCATTGACATCTTTCATTCTCAGTACACAGTCTAGTCCTCTCTGCAGATATGACGAAACACAAATATCCCACACACATCCCCTGTATGCTGCCGAAGATGTGCAGAGCTCTAAAACTTTAATTAGACTTTATTGAGAATAGGTTTCTTTGAAGACTGCAGGGATTGTTGGCCTATCGCTACTGTACTCTCCGGCAGTGTAAAAACTTCAAAACATTGGAGCTTTAATAGGCAGGGATTCCTGTGATGTATTTGTTGTCATTGTGTCTTATTCCATCATTAATTTCCTATGCTGTTTGTGGCCACGATGCAGGGAAGTTCTTAGCTGTTTAACTGAAAGTAATTGTGCTGAAGGCTGTATAAAAAGTATTTTCAGCCCACCTCAGCTTCGAGCTGATCATTATGTGCGGTGAATACCGAGAAGGCTCTTTCAGTTGGAGGCTGTGGGTCTGGTCAGCTTGTCCTCCACTGTATGAGTGAAATTTGATTAGGAGTCTAATTATGTCCAGCAGAAAATTAGGGTGGAGGTCGTTTCATAGTTTAACTGGTTCTTGTTCGTTTTTTTGTTTTGTTTTTGATCAGACGTTCCTCTACATATTTTGTCTGCAATGGAGATGGACTTAGTGCTTAAAGGTGTAGATGATGTCCTTCTTAACATATAATCTTGAACAATCAGCGGGTCAGGGTGTAGTTATTAATTGTCTTGCCGAAGCTGTTGACCTGTACAATAGATTTTGATTGCACATTGTCTGTCTGATTGCAGACTGGTGAAAGGTTATGGAGATGCCCCTTACACATCTTTACCAGCAGTGTTGGGGAAAGTTACTTTTTAAAGTAATGCATTAAAATATTGCATTACTCCATTAAAAAGTAACTAGGCCTAATTGTGTTACGTAGTTACTTTTATGGAAAGTAATGCATTACATTACTTTTGCATTACTTGCTTGCTTGTTTGTTGTTTAATAACAAATAACTCAAAAGTGATATTTTTGGCAACTGTAAAGGTCCTTTGACACCAAAAGTGTAATGAATAAGCCTTCGGCTGAAGGAAGTTCCTCTGAACCTCACTCCCAGTTTCTCTCAACATGAGATCAGTAGACACATCAGTGAATAAATGGGGGAAAAGTAACTCTGATATCTTATAAATGTAAAAGTAATGCATTCATTTACTAGTTATTGAAACAATACATCGGATTATGTTACTCGTGTTACTTGTAATGCATTACCCCCAACACTATTTACCAGAGGCAAAGAAGTTTCCAAATATTACAATTAAATATATCCAAGGCACTTCCAGTCCAAAACAGTTAGAAATCCCCTTTTCACTTTCTGGCCATCTCAATATAAACAATACAAATGACTAAAACTCTGCACACTGATGCATTTGGGCCTTCAGCATTCCTCAGAGTGTGTCAGTTTCCAACTCGTTCACTTACGGGTGTATAGCTTGAATACAATATCACCTCGCTTTGGATAAAAGCCTCTGCCAAATGAATAAATGAAATGTAAAGCCATTGTTTATTGCCTAGTCTGAGTTATACTGGCACTACAGCATGGATAAAGACAGCGCTATCAGTGAAATAAATAAAATCAAGTTTGTTTGGGACTGTTATGGTCTGGGTGTGGTCAAAAGGTTATGTATCCAGACAGGGTCATCATCTACACTCCCTGACTGACAGCAGTCTTGTCGCTGCTATGATCCAGTGCAAGGAAATCTAGTTAGTGCAGCAGGCTTTTTAATAATAGCTTGCTGAGCTGTGATCAGGTGTTGGTGGAAACGTTCTCCCTGTCCAATTTAAGAGGGCACAGGACAGCCTTTCACACTGTTTCTCTGCCCATCACAACCCTTCATCTGGGGAGAACTGGATGGTCATTTCACTCTATTGATTGGTGGTTTTATATAAGATTTTTCATTTAGTTATTTATTTGGTAGCTTTTGAATCAGTGCTTGACCCTGGCTGTGAAATCCATATTGTGTTACATTTTATATGTCAAGTTATTTCCAAATAATGAAAGTGTCCATTTAAAGTTGAAGTATTTTTTTATTTATTCTTTCTTCATTCATAGGCATTCCTAAGTTGATTGACTGATATTTTTAAATCGTCCGTGCTCCTTTATTATTTTTCTTTCATATTTCTTTGCATTTCGATTGCCTTACAATCCTTTAATACTCACTGAAAGTTAATCCTTATGCAGTTTTTATGTAATAAATCTGTTTTAAATGCTATACATTAAAACATGAATTATAGCTTTATAACGAACAGGATAAATACAGTACACATATAGTACTGTATAAGTACAGTATAAGTAGAGAAAACTATTTATTAAGTTTGAGATCTGAAAATGTCATTTAACTATATTTTGCTCTTGTTTTATTGTTATATCCATTAGGCAGTCGTGGCCTAATATAGAGTGGGACTTCGGGGTCTTATAGGTCATGGGTTCGGGTCTCAGGTCTGGCAGGAATTGTCGTTAGCGGAGTGAATAACCAGCGCTCTTTCCACCTTCAATACCACAACTGATGTGCCCTTGAGCAAGATACCGAACCCCCAACTGCTCCCCAGGCGCCGCAGCTTTGGCTCTGGGTGTGTGTTCACGTGTGTGTGTGTTCACTGCTGTGTGTGTGCACTTAGATGGGTTAAATGCAGAGCACAAGTTCAGAGTATTGCCATCCCACGAAACACATAATTTTCATAATTTGGTGATGTCATCAGTGAAATACTTGTGAATGGTTTGTTGGGTCACTATGAAATGCCTGTTTGCATTGAAAACTGCTGCATAAAGGAAAAACAAACTTTTACTTTTTCTACTTTTGTATTTCATAAAGCCATACAAGTTTATAGGGCATAAGGGTGATTACATAATGAAAAGAATAGTCTATAGCATTAGTAGTACAATAGTATAGCATGAGAATAAAGTAGTATTAATTAATGGATAAATTGTCTAAAACAATATCTTAATAATAAAGACACACAAAGAATTAGTTGAAAAGTCTTCTAGTTTGATGAAAATGAATAGCCCTCAGATTTCCTTCTAATCATTGTGAGATAGGGGTGGGCGGATGGTGACATTTCAAACTGTAATTTATATGATAAGTACCTATGCAAAAAGTGAGATTTGACCTTGTAAGTGACACTTGAAATGTCTATGGCAATGATCTGATTGGTGAGCTTTTGTTAAGCAACCCAAGATGCAGAGGTTTACAGGGGACTGCTATAATGAAGGGTCAGCTGCTGGTACAACTCTAATTATTCATAGACTGCAGCATGGCTCATATGCAAAACCCACGTTGATAGCTAGCACCTTTTATTTTAAGTTTTAAAGTTGACAAAGAACTTTTTTTCTCAGAGGTTGTTGTAGTAACAATCAGGAGACTTTTAATTTCATTTCATTTAATGGTAACGTTGTCTAATATGTTTGATATTTCTCCTGAAATAATAGATGCACTTAAGACAAATTTTCTATGAAGCCATCAAATGAATGTGGAAAGTATGAACTCGTATTTAGGTCTCTCATTGCAGACTTTGGCATTCTGGCAAATATGAGCACAGTTTGAGATCTCTTCTGCAACACTTGAGGAGACATCTGTCAGATTACTGTGGTCTTTTTCTTAGGACATGAACCTGAGAAGGTCTCTGTTTGCTCTCTATTCAATCTTGTTATTATTCCTGTCAGAATGACGTAGTTCTGTACAGGCCCCTCCCACGAGTTGATTGACAAGGCCGTCTTAACTTAGACCCGCCCTGAGTGAGCTGTGAGCTGTCCGTCGACTCCGGTGCAGCGGAAGACAAGATGTCATGGACTAACATGGACTAAAAAACGGCTTGCAGAAAACAGAGCTGATTTTGACAGGGGAAAAAGGTGTTCTTTACACTACCATTGAGAAATTTTTACCGAAGTATGTTATAGACTTTTCATTAAGACCCTAAAGAATCATATCAACTTGTGGAAAATGGGCATCGAATGACCCCTTCAAACAAGGAGAATTGTTCTTATCCATATCTTCTTGTTCTGAACCCTTGCAATATTTTTATTTATTTACTTATTTATTTTAATCTGAAGTAGCCTTCCAATTTTGTAATCTTTCAAATGTAATATTGTAATATATATATTTATATATATATATTACAATATATATATAGTCGCTTTATGTACTCCCCAATTGTAAGTCGCTTTGGATAAAAGCGTCTGCTAAATGACTAAATGTAAATGTAAATATATATATATATAAACACATAAACACACACACACATACACGTACACACACACACAAATAAGGCATTACAAAAATATTCATATTTTTGTCTGACCTCCAAAAACCCTGTAGCCCAATCTTAAAATTGAACTTTCTCCACAGCAAGTCGAGAATGAATTTTGACACTAATGTAAAAATCCAATCTCAGCCAACTGCCAGTGAATATTAGTCGCTGATGGAGTTTTGTATCACCTGTTTAATGAAGGAACCTGTTTTGACTGGGCTGTTGATCTATATGTTGGTAGATGTCATGCACAGATTTGGACATGTTCCATCAATTTCACTTTGCGTCTGTATGTTAATACAGAATTTGAATAACTTCCTTGGCAAATGGAAAAGACTCGATAAGACCAATGTTATTATGCACAAGGTAAATTGTATGTGCAGCTAAACTAAACCTGACAGTGGGACGGGGGGAGGTTGGTCCTCTGCCCTGCTCATTGTGGGTGGACTTGACATACTAATAGTTTTAGAATTGGAGTTTTACATTTAACAATATTGTTTTTGTTGAACCGTTTTCAAAATCATTTACATACTTTTTTTTTGCTTAAATTCTATTGCTCTTTTTTTGATTGTTTAGCTGTATGACTGTATTTTTCTGTTTCTCTGTTTGAATTAAAGTTATACATTTTGACCACCCATCTTAGTATTGACATTTCCTGAGGAAGTTTAGTCAAACACATGCATTTATTAATGCACGGTGAGACTGCAGAGCATAGTGTATGTTAGAAACACAGTTTAGGGACCGATTCTCATTAACTAGTTGCTTGTTAGCATTCATATTACTGGCATATTGGCTGTGTATTCATATTTATAAAGCACATATCAATAAATTGTTCTGCATGACCATATTGTAGATCCCTTAATACTACTCCTTGGCTAAACTTAACAACTACCTTGCTAACTATTAATACGCAGCAAATTAGGAGTGTATTGAGGCAAAAGTCGTAGTTAATTGTTAGTTAAAAATTGGTCCCCAAAATAAAGTGTGACCTGTACGTCTTTAAAAACTTTTTTTTACTGAGTGTCATTACTTAAAAAATAATTATAATAATTGTCAGCTAGAAAATTAATATAATTTGTGGCACTTATTAAATATAAATTTTATTCAAATGAATACAAAAAAGACTATTAATTAAAACATATTTTAGATAAATAATGG
Organism: Gymnocypris eckloni scoliostomus; assembly: GCA_027564155.1. Classification (NCBI taxonomy): domain Eukaryota; kingdom Metazoa; phylum Chordata; class Actinopteri; order Cypriniformes; family Cyprinidae; genus Gymnocypris; species Gymnocypris eckloni. Next base: position 24,088,032 of record CM050430.1, on the reverse strand, counting down.
AGATAATGAATAATAAGAAAGCAAGATAATTAAATCAGAGTGCACATTTAAATTAGACTTTACTTACTGAGATAAAAGTAGATTATTTATATATATATATATTTTTTTTTGTTGTTGTTGTTGTTTTATTTAAACGTTTATTGAATTTAGAGATCCTAATTTGTGAAGCTAGTGAAGTTAAAAATCTTATTAAAAACAGCTGATGCATTAGTGTTGAAAAAGCAGTGTATGTCTTAACAGTCTTTTTTTATTTTATGAAAACTAATAGTGATAAGATCATGGATTGTGATCCTGCCTGATAAAAAAGTGATATGTTGTTTTTTTGACACATCAACCATATCTCGTTTGATCCTTGATAATCTGGGTAATGTATATGAAGAGATCCTTATATCTAAATACTGGGGACCTTATGCACTACGATTTCTTTTACTGTTGCAGACACAAAAGAAAGGGAACAGACATGTTTCACTACTCAGTGAAGAAAGGTTATTTGGGAAGTAGTTAAGAGAGTACATGCTGATACCTTTTTTAAACATATATAACTTTTTTTATATAAAGGATGTGCTTTGTATTTATATCATCACTGTTAAGTACAAACAGTATACAGCTTTAATTTTCTTTAATAACATTTACATGTATGCATTTAGCAGACGCTTTTATCCAAAGTGACTTACAGTGCATTCAGACTATACATTTTTTTTATCAGTATCAGTATATGTGTTCCCTGGGAATTGAACCCACAACCTTTTGCCCTGCTAACGCAATGCTCTACCACTGAGCCACAGGAACACAAATTATCCTGGACAGATGCGGTCTGAAACCAGACTACGCTCAATGGGAAATGGCTCAGAGCAAACTTTAAAAGACTGTGTAAAAATTGGTTTTGCTGCAGTGGTGCAGGAGGTCTGTGCTGGTGTACGTTCGCAGTAACAGATGTGATGTTCTTGGCCCATTTGCGATCTTTTGGGTAGTAGTCGAGCCCAGTAATTTGCATGATGTGTTGTGTCCATGTTTACAACCGAGCCGAGGGGAGGTGGAAGGAACGTTTCCTGATGTCTTGTGCCAGCCTCACAGTGTCAGTATATTCATTTCCAAGTTGTTTCCATGGCACCTGGACACCAGTTGTTCAGCATCCCTGGCGCATGGACACACCACACTTGGAGGTAATTTATGGCAGTAATGCTCTTGCTTTGGTTATTTGCTGTTACCATAGAGGATTTACAGAGTCTGTTGTCTTTTTCTTGTGTGCCTTGGCAGAGCATTGAAACCCAGCCAAAGAATGCAACACTGCTTTTTAAATGAAACAACTCAAGCATCAGATTCATGTTGGTTTGATTGCTAATTAATATGTAAAGGATTATACATTTGTGTAAATGTGGAACCTGTGCAAAGCTCACGTGGCTGCATTTACTGAAGCATTTAATGTGTTTTAAGTTTTCAGTATGCAGTTTCAGAGATATGAACAGTGTTTAGATTCTTATAGGAATACAACCCCAAAAACTAAAACAAACTAACTGTGATTATTTTCTAAGCCTCATTTCTTTCCAAACCTTTATCTTGTTATTTTTGCAGTGGAAGAAAAATAAGAAATTATGAAGGAAATGCAAGCTGCCTTTTTCATAATGGTGTAGAAACAATATTCACTCAGAAACTGCATCAATTTCACAAAGACATACAGCCAAGTATGGTGACCCATACTCGGAATTCGTGCTCTGCATTTACCCATCCAAGTGCACACACACAGCAGTGAACACACACACCGTGAACACACACCTGGAGCAGTGGGCAGCCATTATTGCGGCGCCCGGGAAGCAGTTGGGGGTTCGGTTTCTTGCTCAAAGGCACCTCAGTCGGGGTATTGAGGGTGGAGAGAGCACTGGACATTCACTCCCCCAACCGACAAACCTTACCAACCGAGACCTTGCAACTTTCAATTATGAGCTCTCTACCATTAGAACACGAATTCCCAAACTACCTGATTATACATATTAGAAAATATCAGAGTATTTCCTTGTCAAATGCTCTTCAGTAATCTTTGTTTTATTTACTTGGGGAAAAAAATCTTATGTTTACGTAAGTAATGTTCATGTTTTCCTCTACAGAATAATAATAATAAAAAAGGTATTTGTGACAATTGATCTCACAATTTTTCTCATAATTCTTAGTTTATGTCTTGCAATTCTGGGTTTATATAGGCTTGGAATTACAAGATGTAAATTTAAAGTTTCGTGATATAAACTCAGAATTTTGAGATTAGAAATGTAATTTTATTTTATGAAAATGGCAATTTTTTTATTATTTGATGTACACATGAAATTGTGGGGGGAAAGTAAAAATTATTGTATTCCACAATTCTGAAAAAAAAGTCAGAATTGTGAGATAAAAAATAGCAGTTATATTTGTCATTTTATTTTATTCCATGGCAAAAACAGGCTTCCTTATTACAGTTACTAGGCGTAAATCCTCAAAAATACGTAAATAGTCCATGTAAATGATGTTTATTCACAACTTGAACAAAAACTCCATATTTGATTAGTCATGATAAAGGAATAAATACATATATAGTATAAATATAGTGTTCCTGTGGCTCAGTGGTTAGAGCACTGAAAAAAGCAGTGCAAAGGTTGTGGGTTCGATTCCCAGGAAACACATGCTGACAATACATATGTATAGCCTGAATGCACTGTAAGTCGCTTTGGATAAAAGCGTCTGCTAAATGCATAAATGTAAATGTAAAATGTAAATATAAGATCTAGAGTCTTCTGAACTTTAAATTAATGAAATGAGCAACGGCAGGCGGTGGTAAAAGGCTCTTTTTGTGTTTCATAGGAGTGAAAAATCAAAATAACACAATTCAGGAGCTGGAACTTAAGAGGGAGTAAATAAAGACAGGATTTTCATTTTGAGGTGAACTATTCCTTGAAGTACCAGTTCAAAATTGCTTTTCTTTTTTTACTCCATTCCAAACATATTTTTCAAGGACTGAATGCTTCAGCAAGTGTTCCATCTCCACGTCCACTTCCTCTCTTTTTGGTCTCATCAGTCATTGTTTCCCATTGGTATGCGGCAGTTTGGCTGCCCAAATAGGTCAGCCACTTTAATTTCCCCTCACTCTCCCGTGTGTGTCCGATCGCAGTGTCATCGCTCTTTAGAGGAGAGACTGAGCCCGCTGTCCCAGCGCCTGTCCCAGCGCCCTCGTAGAAAATTCACCTTGTTTATCCCTCCGTTAGGTACTCCAGCCATTCCTGCATTGACAGTGTCAGTGTCATTACTGCAGATATTTATTTAGTTACCCACCCACCCACCCATTTAATCTTGGATTTTGCTGTGGTGTTTCCATCAAATGGTTTTTGATTGAAATGTGCATTTCTGCTGCAGTATATGTGAGGTGAGGTTTGGTATGGATGTGTGTTGTTCTTGTAACCGTTAAATCCATCTCTATCATTAATGCCTGTTTCACCCATTGGTTACACTGAGTGTTGCCTGTGGCCGAGGGTAGATGTCATCAGATTCAGGATAACTTTCATCATGCATTTTGAGCCTTATCCAAAATGCCCTCCAGCCGGTGGGTCTGCGGTGGTGGCCAAGTCACTGCCTGTCTCCCAGTTTGCAGCTGAGCTCTCCTCGCAAGTTCTCATGCCAGTGAAAGTTGTTTCTTCAACATTTATGCTTGATTTTTTATATATATTTTGTTTTCTTTACCTCAGTCCACAAGTCCACAGCTGACAGAGTTCATTAAATTCACTATGAACAGACTTGGTTGCAGCATACCTTTCTTGCAATGTTTTCTGTCTATAGTGTTGCAACAGATGCTTGAATTCACTTATTCTTGTTCTTTACTTATTCTTATTCTTAACCTGAGGAAGCACATTAAACACAAAAAAGTGTTTTGTTAACTTAAATATAGTAATTCATAATTATTATTGCTTATTACTTTTAAAAAGCATTACTTAATGTGACAATTTTGTGTAAATAAATGTTTTAAATAATTGTTAAATGTGTGTGTGTGTGTGTGTGTGTGTGTGTGTGTGTCTGTGTCTGTCAGTTTCTCTATCTGTATAGCAACAGAAATGCAATTTGTACAATAATAATAATAATGGGACATTTGATTACAGGAACACTAACAATTTTAAAAGTATAAAAAAATTAGCCCATCACTTTTTATTTAATTATTTATACATTTATTTATTTTACATTTATTGTATTTTTTTATAGCTTGAGATGGCACAACATAATTTATGAGCACTTAAAGACGTTTTTCAATGAAAGAATGTCTTACAGAATCTTACAGAAGTTTAATCGAAATCTCACTTTCCAAATTGAAAAAGGCACCACTCCATAAAAGCACTCAAGACTCTCATTTTTGTCCTCTCTCCCTCTTTCTATTTTTCTTCTATTCTGTCAGAATCTCTATAGCAGCCAGGTTTCTGTACATACAGAGTCAATGAGGCAGGACTTTGTGGCTTTTACAGACCGCCCACATGTTTTCAAAAGGCGTATTGCAATAACCGCATGCCACAAAGGAACACGCGGCCTGCGCTTTATGCTTGAAATGTGAGACATGATCTCACTAAGATGAATTAAAAACACCGAAATGACTAACAACTAGCACCTAGTACATATAGTGCATTCTCTGTCTTTCTTTGTGTGTATTAAATGTATTTAGTTAATTCTCTTTGTAGTGCAGACCTCTCTCCTTGTCTATTCCCTGTGTAGCTCACCATCCATAATCTCACAAAGTGCAGTCATGACTACCTGCAATTACATTAGCTTCTGAAAGCACTCCTAGCCAGCACGTCTTACAGCCAGAATATTAAAACATCAAATAATTTAGACAACACACCCTCAGGAAGACAATTATTGTTTTTAAAGAAGACTTCATCTCATTCCGGAGCTCTGAACACGGCACAGCAGGTGCGTTTTCACCATTCTTCTGATTGTTCACATTCTTCCGATTTTCTGCTTTTTTCTTTTGTTCCGTGTTGGTGGAAAACGTTTTTTTGTCACTTTCTGTGAAGGCTGGTTAATCACTGAATTCTATTCACATTGTTACTTTTAGGTTGGCATGTGACTGGATATAACACATGTTTCCTTTCGATTATGTTCCCATTGAAAATATTGGAGAAAAAAAAGACTTATTGTGAGAAATCACTTTTTTTTTTTTTTACTTATAATACAACTATAATATTCGCACTATAAAAACATTGTAACATTGTAAAAAATAAAATTGCTTGCATTTGAACGTTTAACACACGTCTGCTCACGTTTATCAGTGAAGTCTGTTGGATGTTAAAATAAAGTATCTGGCCTATTCTGAGTCCAGAGCATTTATAAAGAATTCTTAAAGGCACAGTAGCATATAAAAGATGTGAATGAGTTTGTTCATTAGAAGAAATTTGGAGAAATGTAGATCGCTTGCTCACCAATTGATCCTCTGCAGTGAATGGGTGCCGTCAGAATGAGAGTCCAAACAGCTTAAAGTAAATCATTACATTACATTTTTTGGTAGCCCGTATGTTCACATATGACATTACATATGACACATAAGTAAACATGCAATATCGGATCGGGATTTTTGCAGATGTGCCATACGTTGTGAAAGGTTGATTTAATGTAAGACTTTCAGTGCAATTATCCAGCTGATCTTTGTTGACCAGGGACACCGGGCATCAGGTGAGAAAATCATTTCTTCATTCAGCTTCTGAAATGGAGGTGGAGAGAGCAGCTGTGCTTGGCATAATGATTGACATGTGCCAGATTGCAGCCCCGTCCCTCCATGTTGCGTTCTGACCTCTAATGTTTTCTGTGTGTGTTCTGCAGTGCTGCGGAGCCAGATCATATCAGTTTACTCTTATTGGATTAACTCTGAGCTGCCCTTGAGGTAATGATATCTGTGGAAGATTTTATTGTTTTAAACCAGACCACCTGCTTGAGGAGATATTTATGTTCGCATATATGTGCGCTGGACTGCGCTGTGATACAAACACACAGTGTTTATTTGGTGCGGCGGTAACTTTCAACACACTGGTTTATCTTGCATTACAGATGGAGAACTTTTTTTGGATAGGAAGTTATTTGAGTATCACTGTATAAATATTAGGAGCGTCACTCTTTGAGCTAGTGTTGTAATGATTTGCTCCATTCAGATCATACAGATTACATTTATATTTGAAAAAATAGAACGGCACGTTTAGTTGGATTTTGAAAGTTCTGCAGAGTCCACAGTTTTGTGAAGATGAAGACACTACACTTCAAATGTTTGGAGTTTTTTTGCGTTTTGAATGCCTGTGTTTCTAAGGTTACATTAATATGATCAAAAATACAGTAAAAAATATTTTATTATATATATATATATATACAATTACAATCTAAAATAAATATTTTCTATTGTAATATATTTTAAAATAAAATGTATTCCTTTGATGCAAATCTGAATTCTCAGCATCATTACTCCAGTCTTTAGTGTCACATGATCCTCCAGAAATCATTATAATATGCTGATTTGATAAAGATCCTAATAGAATGACAGTTCATAAGAACAGTCTTTATTTTAGATATAAATATTTTGCAAATTTACTGTATACATGCTAAAGTTTTCATTTATGTCGCATTGTTGTTAATACATCACTATTGTTGAGTTCATCAAATCAAATAAGGACCAGAATTAAGCATTTGTTTGTCATTTTTAGGCTCTGTTTATATTTAGAATTCATTCTTCATTAAAAATGTTGAATAATCCTACTTGACAACCCTGAATTGTGAAGCACAAAAGACGTCAACAAAGACGTCTCATGGCAACCAAATAGCAGAGAATAAACACTTCTATACAATGCCAGCATTGTTCTGCAGGTGTTTAATTACCAACAGAGAGCATAATCTGTCTCCGCAAACATTTGCTAAACAGTTTTTATTTTCACATAATGTAAGAACTTAAGCCGATGTTGCTTACAACTTTTCTCATTATCTTATTTTAGTTATTTTTCGACTTGAATAAATATTGAAAATGTATTCATTCATTTATTTAAGATGAAGATGAGCAAATACGACAGATCAGTTTTGTGTAAACTGGCCTTTTAGTGAATCTAAACCCTGTATGTCAGCCAGTAGAGGTTCCTCGTGAATGATTTTTGTCCATCACCAAAAACTAATGTGTGCATAATGTTAGGCCGGCTATTAGACAAGATAACAACAGTTCTGAGTCCGTATCAGTCAAATATATACAAGTGATTAGCAAAGCAGCCGACTCGCTAGCTATCAATTTCACTCCAGTCGCTGAGCTGTCCGTTGAGTGCTTGTGCGCTCGTTGAAAACAAAGACATCTGGTTCGCCGTCTGCCATCATCCATGTGCTGTTTTAAAGCAGCATAAGGACAAGACACTGTCCACAAACTCGACCCAGACATGCTAAAGGTCACTGGCATGAAGCGTCAGAGAATGAGCCAAGAGGAAAAGGACACGCTGATGACCCAAACAATGAATCCACATCTCTAATCTGACATTTCACATCCTTTTTTACATCAATGTAACATACGCGTATTATTATTTAGCAGATTCTTATTTTTTAAGTCAATAGTCATCACATTAAGCATGCAATGTTCCTATATTTTGAATATGTTATTTTAATAATTGAATATTTGACTTTCCCTTTGTAAAACATTTAGACTCTGTGTGGCATTTACAATTCTAAATAATCTTTTAAGGAGAAATAAGTGCACCTTATGTTTCATAATCACCTATATATTATCAATAGTATTCTTCATTAATAGTCAATTTCAGTTTAAGCATGACCATGCATTGCATTTGATTCACTGAATCCTCTTTCCAAACTCTTATAAGAATCCCTAGGCTTCAATCATTACAGAGACTCGATCTGATATGCCTGTCGGTGTAATTTCAATGCTGAGCACATCTCAGTGCCTTTAATTGGCAGGTATTTGTACCTCAAGAGGTTGCGATGCTGGGAAATAATGAATTCCTGATAGACTGAGAGATCAATAATAACCCGAGCCGTTAATAAAATAATTACACACAGCCCAGCTATGTAAACAAGGGACTTTATAAACACAGAGGTACATATGATCGAGGATACACATGTCATTTGTGAGAGAAAAGATTTAAAATTGCATTTTGGAGGTTGGATACATTCATTTAGAGATGCATGCATGGTTGTCAAGCCCTCCAATACTCACATTGTGAAATATTAGCCAGAGCCAAGAGAAATGATCACATTACTCCAGAACATTAATAAGGAACAGAGCTTATGTGTGTTCACTTTTTTAATTATTGCATTATTATAGAACTGAGGAAGCATGAGAGATTTGACCATTAGTTAACCCTCAGGCAGGTTGTTGTAAGGCTTTGTTAAAGATTTGATGATTGCATGCTAATGTCTGCAAATAAGTCTAGCATGGTACTCTACTCATATTGCAGATTTGAGGACCTCTGGGTCACATTCTTAAAAACAAACTAACAAACAAAAAAGTACCTAAAATGCTATTTTATTTACTCAGCCTCATGTCAAAGCTTCGTTTGTCCTTAAATTAAAAGCAGATTGGACATTTTGCTAAATATGTGCTTTTATGCATCATGCTTTACACAAATTAAATTGGAATGAATGTGATAAAATGACATCTTTTCATTTTGGGGTGAACTATCGCTTTAAAATATGGATTATAAGTAGATTTTAGCATACTATAGCCTTGGTTACAAAAATGAAATATTGATCATTTATTCAATCCCGAATTCTGTAAGAAAAGATTCAGGTTCCTCTGTGGATAGAGAATTGGGACTTGCTAGATTATTTTCTAGCACTAGCCACATGTGATAAAGCACAGTACGGTCGTGGTCACGAAAAGCTTTACGCTTTGATTCCAAGTGGAAGACATATTGAGATCCGAGAATGCCCCGTTGACACTGTATCCTTGGCTGCAGTTTTTTTCCCAGAATCCTCCTTGACAGGCACGTGACCCTAGATATCTGAGTTCCATTCAATAGAAACTGACAGCTAAATGACAAAATAACTATACGACTAAATGACAAATAGCTAAATAACAAACTGCTACTCCTGTCCACACAAAGTGCCCTTGACAAGCAATTTGCCCTTGCAGTTTTCCAACATGTTTCAGCTGTGTTTACAAGTCTTTTTGAGCACAGGATGTTCACTAGAATAAAAAAAAGTAACTGCACTAAATAAAAAGTAGCACTGCAGTATAACTGAACTCTGTGCACACTTTTTCAAGAATTACTTCCCTTTTTTGAATTCAAGTGACTGTTTGATATTCAGTCTGCTTTGAGTGCCTCAATCTAGCGAGGTTTTTACAGCTTTGGTAGCAGAAGCTGGCCTTTTCCATCTGAAGATATGAAAAAAAGTGTTGTTTGTCGTGCATGTTTTGCTCAATATAGCAGAATCCATCTCAGGTCAGGCTAGGTTTTCTTGTTTTGTGTCTGTACCAACAATTCAAATGGAGGCTGCAACTGAATGGGGATCTTTTATTTCATAAAAATTGTGTTTTTGTGTGAACAAACAATTCATGTCGAGGCTGTATCCCAAATGTGCGATCTTGCTGATGGAGAAAGGTTTCTGCCTTCTTAGAGTACAGAACTACTGACCTTCACTGTGCCCATAGAAAGCTGTACATTGTACACATGCCGCATTGTACACTGTCTATTATGCCGACCTGCTGAAGACAGGGTCACAAAGTGCTCGAGCCATCAGGCTGGATCTGCGGTAACGGCAGCGCGAGGGACAGTCTTCCTTTGCTGATGTATCCTGCATGGTGTGTGTTGAATTATGCCCTTAGAGTTCCCTTTCTCTAGTTCTCAGAAGTCTGTATGGCACTGTACTGTGTATTCCTTTGGGGTTTCAATTCAAAACAACAGGAACAACACAGAACGAGGGTATATTGCCAAATGTATTAGTGTACGGCTACATTCTGTGAAGATCAAGTCAACATTTTATTTTTACATTTTAATTGGATCTGCTTTGAATGATTGATTATTTTTTATGTTTTAGTATGGGAAACAAAAGAAGCCTTTGTTTGTGTAGAATCCCCCTATGGGATACCTAGTCTGGCTAATAGATGAGGATATGAGTCCTTTAATATCTGCATGATTAACAGAAGAAGCAACAATAATTTACACAGGGTCCAGAATCAACACTGCAAGTACAAAGGCTTTAGCAAATATTATGTGTTTAGTCTAGTCAGCTGGACACTAACTTTAATAAGATATGCAATATAGTTTGTTTGAATTTTATTTTAAGGATGGTAAACTGGCTATTCGCTTATATGTTTACTTCAGAAGTAATGTTTATATAGTATATAACAATGCCATAAATATCAGCAATAACAGTCAGGGTTATTGTTAACCTTGTTAACTAAAATTAAAACCATAACACACACACACACATACACAAAATCATATTTATATTTATAATGATTTATTTTAGCTAACATTTCTCATTTTTGTTGAGACAATATCTTAAACTAATAAATATAATTCATAAAAATAGTATAAGACAGCATATTTAAATAATAGTAATAATGATAAACTAAAAATAACATGTATTTGTCTGTATATGGGTCAAAGACGAGACAAATTAAATTGACAAAAGTGATTTTATACACATAGAAAGCATATTACATGCAATTGAAGTGTCTTTCTTTATTTTGTTTTTATTTTGTGACAATAAAGTGTCAACATGTGTGAAATGTTACATCATCTTTCCACACAAAAGTCATGTAAAAATGAAATGACATACTTATTCTGACCATGTACATATTAAAATATATAAAAGAAAAGTGATAATACTAAATGTTATTATTTTTAAATGATTAAAATGTTCTTGCTGACAGTGGCAGATATTTGAAAAGATGTAAAATGACAATGAATTAGTTTTTGGTGGCTGCACTGTGATCCTTAAACAGGAGTCTTTTAATGACATCTAATGATTCTTGCTCTAAATATTTGTGACAAGATTGTTTGATATATAAACTATTGTTACACTGAATTACATTTTAGTGGGCACCTTCTGATAAAAAAAATAAGACACATTCTAATATATGGAATAAAAAAAAACTCTATTAAACTTTTATTGTTTTAATGATTGAAACCTTCTTTTCATCATTAGCCGATATATATATATATATAATAATGCAAAATGCTGTTTCAAGGTCTGAAAGAAATAAGGTCTGTGAGTTTTCTCAATCTTCAATACCTATGAGCCTATTTTGTGTGATTTCTCTAACTGGCCTTTGAATATATCTGAGCTGATAGAAAACAAATTGAGGCTCTTACAAACAAGATCTGGCCGTGAGCTTATTGACATGCAGACCAAATCCTCTCCACAAAACAAAAGATCTTCCTCTGACACAATGCAAAAAGTACGCTTCATTCACGGCATAATTGCTTCTATTATACGCCGTGTCATTTCCACTCCGGATGGATCCAACAATTTCTTGTGATAAATTAGTTGCCTCTGACGTACAATTTCTGTCTGGAGAGAGAGAGAAAAGTGGTACCTAGATGTGCAAGGTACATCTAGAAATGCTCAAATGCTCGCTCAGTTTGAAAAGTTTTGTTTTTATTATTATCCTTTGGCTGGTTTAACTACAAGACGTCCACCCTCGCCAGAGGACCTTTCGCTATGTCAAGTCTCACCTCAGTCGTGACATGCCAACAATAGAGCCGAATGGTAAGCCAAATGCACCCACAACAACAATACAAGTCAATAGGGAAAATTACTTTTCTCAGAAAGCGTTTGGCAGAGCAGGCAGTCAAAATATTCTCCCTGAAAGCGGTAGGACTCGTTGCCGATTGCTCACTTTCATGGGGAGCCTGACTCTCGGCCAGTCAATTACGTATTGATGAACTGTTCTGTAGTTCTGTACTCTAGCACCATTTGGCACCATACGGTAGAACAACAAAAAGAGGAGACTGCAGTCAGACTCCACCAGACCCAGAACCTTTCTCTGAAAGCTCTTCAATGATTGAACTGTCAGTCTCCAAGTCAAGTAAGGGACTTTAAATCAGTTCTGAGATTCGCTTCTTTGACATCTCCAAGGACAGGTGCCCGACCATGCCTCAAAGGACGGGAAGTCTTCTGGCTGAAGTCGCTGCTGGCTGGAAGACAGTCTTGGGTAAGCATGACAAACTGATTTTGGAGAGGCCTGGTAACACAAGATTAATCTCTGTAATTATCTCCCAAGGAGAAATTTGCTCACTGCATGCAGAGAGCATTTGGACATGGTTCATAATGATCTGCTCGCATTTGCCAAGACCCTGATATCACGGAGATATTGGCTACAACCTCAATAGCCTCATCTCAGTCATCATCATTTCAAATGGGCAATTTGTGCATTCATTTATTTATTTATATCTATTTATTTATTCCCTCTTTCATTCGCCCAACGGGAGAAAACATTGTTTTGACAACCACTTGTGGTTCCATCTCAGTAAAAAGAGTCTGTTTGAAACCACATCAAAAACCCTTTTATTCTTCGGGAGACGTCTCAATACAGAGACATAATCTTGATATCTTGCATCTGTTTGCGCCATGCCTTTTCAAATAAAAAACTATTTGACGCTACTACCGGAGACACGTACGTCCCCTACCATCTGTCCACAGTGCAGAGACGCCTCTGATGGAAAATACGGATCATTTATTTCAGACAATCTAACGCTGGTTTTCTCAGACCGCATTAGTAAGTTAAGATGCAAGATAAAGTAGGAAAAATGCTAAGTTTTGTTGCCACTTACTGCGCTTTAAATCAACAGTGTCAAGGTCCTTTGGCGCTACTCACCGCTTGTGTGTTTTCCTCTTATCCATGAGCCAAAATCAGCTTTGAGTTGTTTACAGACATCATTTGTTTGTGTAGTTTATCCAAGTATCTGTTCAAAGTCACTAAAAGCAACTGTGGTAGAAGGGTTTGATTGAGCGTGCACCCGATGCGTACATGCTCATTAAGGTAGAGCCTCTGATATGTGTTGCTCCTTATCATGAGATTTGTTTTTTCAAATGCCTCATTCACAGGCATGGTGGGATGCTTGGATCCAATAATATCTTCTAAACTCACTATTTGGTTTAACCACAGATCTTCTGCAGACTTTGGATTAGTCCTGACAGACAGAAATCTAGCTATTCTTTACATAATTTAGCGTGGTTTCTCTCTGCTTTTTTCACAGATAATAGTCCATTTGGAGTCGGTAAGATTTTAACGTTTTTCAAAGATATCTATATTCATGAAGGCTGTGTTTTTATATAATATATCATAACTGTAATATAAAATTATTCTTACAATTTAAATAGCTATTTACATATCTCTGATGGCAAAGCTGCAATTTCAGCAGCCATTATTCCTGTCTTCAGTCTCACGTGATCATGTACGAGCATCAGTATGCTCATTTGGTGCTCGAGAAACTTTTTTTTATGATTATCATGTTGAAAATATAAAACAGTGCTGCTATTTTTGTGGAAACTTGATTGATTTGTTTTTCAGGACTGCTCGATGAATGGAAAGTTCAAAAGAACAACATTTATTTGAAAGCATTTCTTGAGTTTTTTACTGTCACTTTGGATCAATTCAGTGCATCCTTGATAATTCAAAGAAAACAAATCTTGCTCCTACATTGCATGTATGTGCAAACTGTTTAGGTTGATTTAAAGTTTGACCAAAACTGTTAACAGTTTAGTAAGTGTTCAGCGTGGGCTAATACATTAGCATTTACATTTATGCATTTGGCATTTATGCATTTATTCAAAGTGAGCTATATTGCTTTTAAGTTATACATTTGATCTGATCTTGCATTCCCTGGGAATCAAAACCATGATCTTGGCGATGCTCACATTAAGTTTGAGCATATGCATAACAATAACCCCATTAACCCCATACCTTGTTTACACAATTTTGTTTTTTTTTCCATAAGTCTTGTGGGCATCCCTATAGTTCAAACAGCTTTGAGCTTTGTTCGATCAACACCAATGTCATGGATCTGATTCTCAGATAATGGATGAACTACTTTGAATGCATTTTAATTTGCTTTCTCAAAGAGTTTGCCAAATGAATACATGTAGAATCGAATGTTCAAAAAATGAGACTATCAAGTGTGTAACTGCCGTATTTGACTCATTTATGCTTACTTTAAGTCTGTTGCTGTCTTTTTGCCTCACCCCTTTCATTCCTCTAGTTAAAGCTGTAAAGGATCAATAACAGGCCACCACAGGTTCAGTCAGTGCGTATAGTTCAGGTGAGACTCTCAAGGCCTTTATTTAACCTTTAATCGTTGTCTGTCTTCCCTTTGATAGTGCTTCCATTTTCTCACTGGTCTAACTTACTTTACAGTGCTATATCAGACAAGCTTAGAATTCAAATGTTGTCTTGTTATTGTTGTGTAGATGCATCTAAGTGTATAATTTTAAGAGGCCAACTATATTCCCTTCCTTATTACGTGATAAGCAAAAGAGTGTAATCCAACCATATAGGTATGCAGGGGATAATTACCATTCCTCTAGTCTTTTATATTGTTACATCCGTACAAAATCAAAATGAGCTTTGTTACGATGTGATTGCAATGCGCATTTCCCTTACAAATGAATCTGGATCTCATGGAAGCTAGGAACGTTCTGCCAGAGCTGTAATGTAAGTGTCAACAAACGTGATGATGCTCTCGGTGCTGTTTTCCCCCTGCGGTTTGAGAGGCGTTTTTGGTTTCCTGGCAATTTCATTTGGGGTCAAAAAGGTGTGGAATAACAACTTGTAAATGATGACAGAAACTGATCAAAGGCAACAATCTCATTATTGGGATATCAAGCTTTCACTCTGTCAGTGTTCAGTTGTTTATATGTGGAAACCCGAAAGAGATGTGTCTTTATGAATGAGTAAGATGTTGATGTGAAATTCTGTGATGAATCATGAGAATTGAGAACAACAAGACTAATTAGTGATGGTTGTAAAGTGCTTAAAACTTTTTGGAGAATACAGTAATTCATATTTGTTTTGTAAGCAAGCAGCTGTATTATGTGCATGATATTTAATGCATTTTGAAAAGGATCGTGTACTTCGAGACAGCACAGCAGATCTGAGAAAAGAGAGGCAACACAAAAACACTCTCAGCAAGCCAACATTTGTATGATTTTTTTTCATTAGAAAAGTATGAATGCTTAGACAATTCAGCAAAACAGGCAAGAAACAAAGGAGAAATGTTTTGTTCGTTTGACTCCAGAGATGATTTCCTGGGCTGCAAAAATAAAAGCTTTTTAAGTGCATGTCAAGGGCCATGGAAATAGCATCAAAACACTGTAATTAGAACTCAGAGGGAGAGGACTTATAGAAACATTGGTTTCTGTGAATAAATTGACATTTTCAACCTTATAAGCCTATTACTAGTTGACATTCTTTCCAGTTCCCCAAAAGTCCTGATTGGTTAAAAAGGTTGAAACCCTAGGCAGATTAAATGTTGGCTTTTTCCTTTTGTTTCTTTCTTTTTTTTAAATCTTTGATACGTTTCATAGTTGGCTGACTTACATGTGAATTTTATAGCATCCAGACAGTCATTAAGTTGCATTTGCAGCATGTATGGTGTCTGTTGAGTTGGTCAACTTCAGGGTTAGTCGGTTTTAGGAAACCAAACAAATCATTCCAATTGCTTTTGTCTCTTTTTTGATGCATGAAATACAAAGTCTATCAAGTAATAAAATGTATACGCCCAGAAGCCTTCCAAGATGAATAAACAAAGCATTAATTTGCATGCATTAATACTAAGTAAGCTGTTTGTTCTCAACCTGCAGCAGACATGATAGGTGTTGGTTAAAATATTGATGATGATATAAAGCTCAGTGTTAAAGGTTACTTCTTGATCTTGCCACACATTTGCACATAATGCATATTCATGAGGGTCCTTGGATGGCTTCAAGTTTGTCAGTCAAAGCTTGCCGTAGGAAATCTCTCATTAATTAAATGCATTTATTTTGGTGGCATTTTCAAGCATTGGTCACAGTTCAAACTGTTGATCTTATGTGAAGTTTAAAAGCCAGCTAGATCCTAAATGATTTGTTTTGTGCAATGATGGTGCATATTTTGGTTAATTAACCTTTATGATGTTTTCAAATATTTTTATCAAATAGTATTTAATGAATCCCTGAATAAAATCTGATAAATAAGTCATATTTGTGCTGTTCAATTGTGCTTAAGCCTTCATACTATAAAAATGTAGCAAAAATATCTCTATTATTGCAAGTAAAAACATATTTATTTCAGTGATATTAAGTTTTAAATAATATGCTCCGAGAACAGCCCCCAACAGAACAGTTACAGCATTGCAATCTTCACTGAGATAAATATTTGAAAGTCTGGTCTACAGACCCTCCATCTACACTGTGGCATCTTTAATAGGATTGGCCCGAATTACAATGTGCAAATCGTTTTATGCATTAAAATTGCTTTTCAATTTTTCCTTCAGATGTGTGTGGAGTGGGAGGGTGAAATGTCACTCCGACTCTGGAAGCACCGTCGCTTACAGAATTGGATTGGGTTGTTCATGAAGGTGTGAGGTGGGCTGGCACAGGGATAAGGCCAGAGATTTCACCCCTTCCCTGTGTAGGAGGCCAGTCCATTACAGGCTGACCTGTGTGGGTCATTGAGAGAAAGCAATCAATCAAGCAATCTGGCAATGGATGTGTCCGCTGAATTCTAGTAGGAGGGAGATGGCAAGGTGCGGAGTAAAATAGTGCCTCTGCTATTAAATGATTTTCCCAACTGGAATTGTGCTGTAATCATGTGGCTGTATGAGCCATTAAAACAAACCACTCCTTTGAGAGAGAGAGGGAAAAAAATCTGTTTGAGCAGCACATGGTAGCATCAAAGTTGAAAGTGTCTGGTGGTGGTAATTGGCATCCCGTGATGAGGTGCTGATACCGTGCTCCCTGTACAGAGAGAAAGTTGGAGCATTAATGGGACACTGCCATTCTGAAACTCTCATTCTAACTGTGACCCCAAAGCACTTGTTCACTTGTCACTGTTTATGACCATAATCTTACTTTTGGGATTTTGCTACTTTTATTGATCAAGACAGCAGAGAGGGTCTGAAAATGATTGGACTTGAAAGGGAATGAGATTGAGATTATAATTTAATTATAATTATTAAGCTCAGATGAGCTTTATTTGTCACATACACAATTATACAGAATATAAACAGCAGTGAAATGCGGTCTCTGCATTTAACCCATCCAAGTGCACACACTTGGAGCAGTGGGCAGCCGACACTGCGGTGCCCGGGGAGCAGTTGGGGGTTCGGTGCCTTGCTGCTGGAGCCGAGATTCGAACCGACAACCTCAGGTTACAAGTCCGACGCTCTATCCATTAGAGCCACGACTGCCTCACGTTATTAAAAGGGTCATCGGATGGAAAATTGACTTTTCAAGTTGTTTGAACATAAATGTGTGTTAGAAGTGTGTGTACACATCCATCCTATAATGATAAAAATCCACCCAGTGTTTTTTTAAATCCCCATTTTAAAACCCCCTTTCTCAAATCAGGCTGTTGTGAGATTCCTGTCACAATGACGTAGTTCTGTACAGGCCGCTCCCACCATAGTTGATTGACAAGCCGTCTTACCTTAGACCCGCCCTGAGTGAACTGTCATCTGTTCACCATTGTGTCGACTCCAGTGTAGGGGAAGAAAAGAGGTCTCCGATTAAGCGATTGAGGTGCTTTTTTGCTGGGTGTAATAATGAATATAGCCGTCATCTTTTACTCCCTACATCTGAGAAGACACAGAGGATTAACGTTGCTTTTGCTTTGAAGTCAATGCTCCGATCCCAGATCTGCATAAATTCATCTTTGTTTGCGCGAATCATTCGTGATCCAGCCTCACCTACAGAAGAAGTGAGTATAAGGATTTTTTTATCAATCTTTGCAAATCACCTTTCCTAATAATGTACCAGTTAGCCAGTTCCGCGGCTGTAGTTTACAGTCTGCAGGGAAGAGAGGGGCAGGGTGAGCAGAGCTCATTAGCATTTAAAGCAACATGGAATATAATGGCTTGCTAAAAACAGAGCTGATTTTGACAGGATAAAAAGAGCGTTGTTTTACACTACCATTGAGAAATTTTAACCAAAGTATGTTATAGACGTTTAATTAAGACCCTAATTCAATAGGGTCACATCAACTTGCGCAAAATGAGCATCCGATGACCCCTTGAGGTCCACAGCTGTTTTTGATCTCTCTCTAAAATCTGTATTTACACAAATAAGCTAGCTTGAAAATGTGAGATGATCAGAAAGACATAATGTGGCTTACTTCAATTTTCACATTGCAAAGTCCTACATTGTAATGGAATGTATATAATAAAAGCTTGCCAAATAAAATCTTGATGGTTTTGAAAATGTAGAAATTAAGATGTAAATATTTCTATTGTAATTTAAAAAATGGTACTATATTTTTTACAGTACAATATTATTATTATGTTTCTTATTTTAAAACATTTATTAAATGATAATTACTAAATTATTATAATAATAATTATTATTATTAACAGTGGGAATGTGGCCAATAATAACTCAAGTGAAGATATGTTTTTCCTTTTTTCACTTTATTGTCTAAAATGATGGGTTGCAATTAAAAACAAAAAACAAAAATTTGTCAATTTTAATTTCTTTTTTTATTTTCTTTTGCAGATTCACTCCCCTTCAAAATCACCCCAATCATTCTAGAATTAATAATTATTTACAAATATTCAAGTAGTCTGTTGAAAATGTATTTATTTATTTTCATGTTGCAATATGTATCACCAAAAAAAAATCCCCTAGTCATCTTGATTCCCTTTTATAATCAAACCATTGTTGCCAACCCATGATAAGCCAATAAATTCTCAACCAATGCAACTTCAAAAACTTCTAAAAATAAACGTAAATCCACAAAGAGTACAAATATGTGCTTTTTTAACACTCATATTCCTCTCATCAATTTAAACCTTGCAGTGTCTGCTAATACTATTTTTCACAGAGACTGATCCAGTCCTCTTTAGGGCCCTTTTCTATCCCCAGAGTTTTGAATCGGTGCAGCTTTTCTCTTCATTGAAGAGAATTTGATGAGTGTTTCGAACATGATTGCTGACTAAATCAAGTTGCTAGTTAATCCATCTTGCGCTGCGATATTCTCCATGGACTTCATTTCAGACAGATGGACAATACCTCATGAGGAGATGCACTGTTGATAGAGGACATATTCATTCATCAGGGGAGCCTTTAGTTGATGGATATGCAGCTATCAGTGTTGGATTTCATCCATCCATCATCTTCACAGGAGGTCAGGCCTAAAGATCAGAGCCCAGACACTGGGCAGTACTTCCGTTCAACAGCCACACAGAATTAAAGTCACCTTCATTGCTTCATTTTCCTTTATTTCCTTATGCAATGTTTTACTTTTGCTTGCTTCCTTATTTCCTTCTCTCTTGTTTCCTTCCTTCTTCTCTCTTTCTCCTTTTCCTTTATTTTTCTTTCGTTTCCTCATTCCTTTCTTCATTTCTTATTTCATTCTTTGCTTTCTTCCTTCCTTCCTGGTTTATTTACTTAATTTGCCTCTGTCCTTCTGTATTTCCTTCCTTTCTTCATTTCTTCCTTCTTTCCTATCTACTTCCATCTTTATTTAATTCATATTGCAAGCAAGAGGCGACAGCGGCAAGGAACCCCAAAACTCCATCGGTGACAGAATAGAGAAAAAAATCCTTGGGAGAAACCAGGCTCAGTCGGGGGGCCAGTTCTCCTCTGGCCAGATGAACCAGTAGTTTGTTCCAACTGTAGCAAAGTCAGATTGTAAGGGCTCAACTGGTTCCAGTGGTCGTTTCCCGATGGATGTCTAGGTGACGGTGTCCTCACTGGAGATCTGTCTCTGGGGCTCATCTATGTGTCCTAGACTCCACTGATGTTCAGGGCTGTAGGGGCTGTAGAGGTCTTTCCTCCCACCCTTCTCGTTTATCTTCTTCTTTTTTATCTCCTTCTCTTCTCCTTTGCCTTTATTTCCCTTCTTCCTTATTCATACTTTCTTTCCTTCATTCCTTCCTTCCTTCCTTATTTCTTTCTTTGCTTTCTTTCCGTCATTCGTCATTCTTTATCTTATCCTCCCTTTCTATCAATTTCTTTCTTAGTTTTATTTTGTGCTTCCGTTCCTCCTTATTTTCTCTCTTCCTTCACTTTCCTTTTGTTTTTCCTTCAATCCTTCCAATTTAGCTGTAAAAAAAATACACTGACGTGTGTGTCACATCTGTTTGTGGTTAAATAGCCTCCTAAGACTGTCTTTTGATAAATGAATTGATGGCTTGTCGGTTTATTTGGCATACTCATAGGAACAACAGTCATCAGAGGCGTTACCGCCCGTCTTTCTCTGTGCAGGAAGAGTCCCTCATCACTGAAGGCGGGTAATATTCTCTCTCCCTCTATCCCCACAGTGATTAATACTACACCTCTCTGCAGTACTTAAAAGCTCTTTGATGTATTTACATTTGAACAAAATATAAAAGCCAATGGTGCATATAAAGTTAGCTGTAGTTTCTCACACTCATTACGCAGTCACGGCATCCTATGTGGGTTTAAGACTTCCTATCTAGACTCAACCTCATCTAAAATACTGCAGAACTTTCTGAGAAAAGAGGATATTATGGGTTCGCAGTCTTCTGTTAATTGACAAAGCAGACACTATCTGCTGATACCAAATATCACTTGATTAACTAGCTAGGCTAGTGTGTCAATTTGTCTCCAGCTGGGCTGTGCCCAATTTTGGCCTTTGCAGAGAATGTTTACATTCATAGAAATATCTATACTTCGTCTCTTTATATCAGTAGAGGAAGTATAAATCAATTTGAAAATATATTTGTAAGTCACAGTCACCTGTGGCTACTCACTGGGGCTCAAAGAAAGTATAAGACATTTCTTGATTTAATGCTGGATTCCTATTCATTAGGCCCCAAGGTCACTGTAGCATTGACAGACATTTTCTATAAAGCTGCTTTGAAATTATATGAATTGAAATATGCTAAATAAATAAACTTGACTTGACATACAGTATATGATAATTCAAGTCTCTAGGAAACATGCATGCTTGCTATTTTAACTGCAATTTCATTGATTACACAAAATGAGCATCACAGCATTCATTCAAAGTGCATTATCATGTAATTAATTTCAGTTTCAGTAAATGGTGCGTGGAAAGAGTAGCTGATATAAGTGTATTGCTGAAAGTGAAAAGAACCAACTAACAATCTTTTAATAAAAGCGTGTGCGTTTGCATGTGTGTGTGTGTGTGTGTGTGTGTGTGTGTACACAGGCAGACTGCTCACACTAAATGTAGTTTTGACAATAACTTGAAATGGAAAATACATTAGATTAATGCAGTTGTCAAACTACAGTTCTATACTGGCTTTAATGTTTTTTGGACACTACAGTATGCTGCAAGCAAACAGACACACATATATATGTATATACACTCACCAGCCACTGTATTAGGTACACCTGTTCAATTGCTTGGTAAAACAAATTGCTAATCAGCCAATCACATGGCAGCAACTCAATGCATTTAGGCATCTAGATGTGGTGAAGACGACTTGCTGAAGTTCAAACCGAGCATCAGAATGGGAAGAAAGGGGATTTAAGTGACTTTGAACGTGGAATGGTTGTTGGTGCCAGACGGCTGGTCTGAGTATTTCAAAAACTGCTGATCTACTGGGATTTTCACACACAACCATCTCTAGAGTTTACAGAGAATGGTCTGAAAAAGAGAAAATATCCAGTGGTGGCAGTTGTGTGAACGAAAATGCCTTGTTGATGTCAGAGGTCAGAGGAGAATGGGCAGACTGGTTAGAGATGATAGAAAGGCAACAGTAACTCAAATAACCACTCGTTACAACCAAGGTATGCAGAATACCATCTCTGAACACACAACACGTCAAACCCTGAAGCAGATGGGCTCCAGCAGCAGAAGACCACACCGGGTGCCGCTCCTGTCAGCTAAGAACAGGACACGGAGGATACAATTCACACAGGACTCACCAAAATTGGACAATAGAAGATTGGAAAAACGTTGCCTGGTCTGATTTCTGCTACGACATTCAGATGGTAGGGTCAGAATTTGGCGTAAAGAACATGAAAGCATGGATCCATCCTGCCTTGTCTCAACGGTTCAGGCTGGTGGTGGTGGTGTAATGGTGTGGGGATATTTTCTTGGCACACTTTGGGCCCTTAGTACCAATTGAGCATCATTTAAACACCACAGCCTACCTGAGTATTGTTGCTGACCATGTCCATCCCTTTATGACTACAGTGTACCCATCTTCTGATGTACTTCCAGCAGGATAATGCACCATGTCACAAAGCTCAAATCATCTCAGACTGGTTTCTTGAACATGACAATGCATTCACTTTACTCAAATGGCCTCCACAGTCACCTGGGCCGTATTTATCAAGCCTCTAAGAATTACTCTAAACAACACTGCTAAGAATTGACTTTAGTGGAAAAAAATCTTGGCTCAAAGCTGCTCTAAAAAGTTAGTTATCAATCATCTCAGTCATAATTTAAGTGAAGAGTAGGACTAAATCTTAAGTGTCAGTCTTAGAGATGGTTCACGACACTTAGCTGTGCCACAAACCTGATTTTGGATGATGACATATGCATGGACCAATCACTGAATAGATTTATTAAGAATATTCTCAGGTAAATTCACATCGAATACTTTAATTCCTAATAGGAGTTTACATTCAACACACATTTGACAATAAATTATTTAAGATAATACATTTTGGCAAGAAAACGAAGCGTCATCACAACTCAATTTAGGGTGTCCCGATAGACGATAGTATAGTGTAACAACGATAGTCAAAGATAACGCCTGTTGATGATGTCTTTGATGACAGCGAGATGATTATTATTATTATTCGTCAAAAATAGACTAGGTGCGTATCTTTAGTGACGCAGCGCAGAGAGCCACTTCAGAAACTTCCCACGGCGAGGCGGATCAGCTCCGCAATCTGCCGCAATTGTGTGATGCTATCATGACAATATGGACCAAAACCTCTGAGGAATGTTTCCAACACCTTGTTGAATCTATGCCACGAAGAATTAAGGCAGTTCCGAAGGCAAAAGCGGGTTCAATAGCACAATCTCCTTTTTTACGTAAAATATTTAATGAAGAGAAGTTTGTTGAGTTTTAAATTATACAAATAGATGTACTTTTCAAATTCATGACAAAAAGTGAAAGAAAACAAAAATCACCTTGAGAACAGTTGGGTTCAAGTAAATGAAAAAAATACTCTAAAAAGTGAAGTTAGCTCAGAGAAAAGCTCCAGCATCATTTTCTTTCAGATTCCTCTTGATAGATCTAATGCAATTTCTGTGTATATTAAGTGTCTAAATACACTTTGTGCTCACAGATATAGACTTCAGTCTACTTTCATCAGCCCTTCTTTTTCTCACTCATTCTCCCTCCTGACAGAAAAAACTGCAAATCCTAGAGACCGCTTTATTCTCCAGCTGACGCCACAGAACTGTGAGTACATTATAAGACCGCTTCAAATAATGTTGTTATTCTGTTTAAACCAAGAGGAGGAGCGACCAGGATTGATGGGCAGCTCTTAAACCCTGGTATGAATAATCATACACCACTGAGAAAAAAAACAAGTGGAGGCAGATTAAGGCATAAATTTATGTCCATATCCTACAACATTATCTGTTCCTTTCAGCGCTACAGTCACGAGTGCCTTCTTTATCACCATCCTGCATCAGGCAGGTTGAGTGATGACTCTGTATACAAGCATTTGCTCATGGAAGCATGCGGCAGATGACCAGGGTTAGAAATAATAGTCCACAGCAAAGAACATTTCATTCAGGCCATGTTGTGATCTGTCCTGCTCTCTTTAATAAATGCTAATGGTTTCTGATTGGCAGAGTGCATATTTGAAACATCATTGTCAAGGAATGTGAGAAAAAGCTGGTCTTGGTGTTAACATAAAAGCCATCACTCTGGGGCATTGAAAGTGAATTTCCACCTGATTTGCACAGCATGTTAATTCTCCGGCCTCTCCCTCAAAGCTACTAGTGGTGCCGCTAAGTGGATTGATGTGAACTGTGGGTTTGACATCACATTTACATTACATTGATGTTCTTGGCAGATACTTTCTAGATAAAGTGACACAAGAAAGTGGTCATGTTGTCTTTACCCAGGTGCACATCATGTACTGTTGGAAGCGCAAACGTTAGGACGCTGTACAAATTAAGGCTTGCAAGAGGACTTGTTTTTAATGTTTGCTTTATGTAAATGACTTGCATCGTGCCGCATCAGCGGTTTGACAGTGTTGGTGGGAAATGAAAGCTTGCAAATGTACATTGACAGATTCATGCTGCTTTCACAAACTCCCTTATAGTTTCTGTCAGCCTCTGGCCGGCACTTTTGTTTGTTTTGGGGTCTCTGGGGTCACTTTGTGAACACATGCTTCATTTTACATTCTGCAAAATAGTAAGATTTCTTTACAAAGTTACAAAGTACTTTTTTTCCTGACTTCAGCATTTTTTTTTCAATACAGTAAAAAATCTTTATTCTGAAATCTTTGCAATTATTTTTGCTAAAAAATAATTAATATCCCTTTAAATACACACACTATATCTTTATCTATATATATACATATAGATAAAGATATAGTAGCGTGTGTATTTAAAGGGTTATTAATTATTTGTATATATATATATATATATATATATATTTAGTTGGTTCACCCCAAAATTATGTCATAAATGACTCACTCACCCTCATGTCATTCGAAACACCTTCGTTCATTTTCGGACACAAATACATTTTTTTATGGAATCTCTGACCCTCCATAGACAGCAACACAACTGTAATGTTCTCAGGTCCAGAAATAGTAAGGACATCAGTAAAACAGTCGATGTGACATCAGTGGCTCAACAACTTAAAAAGAAATAAATCAGTGGCTCAACTTAAGTTACAAGAATACTTTTTGTGCGCAATGAAAACAAAAATAACGATTTTATTCAACAATTATTCTCCCCTGGGTTACTGTCTTCGCCATTTTGGAGAGTATCACAATGCATATGCATGCTTTTCCCTGAGTGTAAACAATGCTGATTACGTCAAGTACGTTCATGCGTGCACTTTCCCCCGGAACATACACAACACTGATTACATTGGGTACTCTCCAAAACACGTAAAGTGTTTCAAGTTTAAAATTTTCATCTATTATTTATTCAAGCCTTTTTTGAATATTCTTGGAAAACTGTCTTGTTTTTTTTTTTATATATGTTTTACTTTCTTTTCATTTGTATGGACATATTGCAAACATTTACAAATAATTGTTATTGATATTTCACATTTACAAGGAAGACGTGGAGAGATGTGACAGTAAAACGTGGTGCTTGGAATATGGTTTTGTAGATAAAGACACGCATCTTGTCGTATTGTTAATCGCTGTTTTATAAAAGTGACCTTGAGTTGCGCTCCTCTCGTCACTTTATAGGCGAGTGCGTAATGAATTTTAATGGAGGGCAGCGAGCCTGGGAACTGTTCTATCAGTCGTCCCTGGCTCGGAGACTTGATGGAGCACTATACTCACCTGCCAGTTTCGTCATAACCCTTCATTCGCAACTTTCCTGCAAGATTACACTTTCAAAGAGGCTCCTAGCGAATGTTATGGGTCTATATTTAATGTGAGTCATAACTCTTAAAAGCTCTCATCACTTTTGAGCTGTGGCAGCTTGGATCGCTCACCGTGTGGAAGAGCCAGCGCTTTCTCTCACTGTCGCACGGTGCAGATTGGAGGCTGTCTGGATACGTATGCAGCTTCTACAGGCTCATTCATCAAGCTGCAGCTTCGGCTTTAAGACTTCAGAGAGAAGGGAGAGACAGAAGATAGGCACAAGGAATAAAGAAACGAGAGCAGAAAGGGTGGACAGAATACCTGTGGCTCAGTGGTAGAGCATTGCGTTAGCAGGGCAAAGGTCGTGGGTTCAATTCCCAGGGAGCACACATACTGACAATACATATATAACCTAAATGCACTGTAAGTCACTTTGGATAAAAGTGTCTGCTAAATGCATAAATGTAAATGTAAAAAAACAAGGGCAGAAGCTTTTGTAATGTAATGACTTAAGTGCTTTCTAAACATCCCGACTGGCCCAATGCTGCAACATTGGTTCAACCAGTAATGTGGGTTTGGGAAGAGGACAGTCTATTTTAGTAACCGATGACAGGGCGTGAGTCTTTAGGAAAGGTGGAGCCTATTTATGACCTCCAACCCAATAGTGGACCCTCAAAACTTGTTTGGTTCTCTGAAATGTGCTGTCAGGTTGATTATATTTATATATATATATATATATATAAAAATTATAGCATGCATTTCCTCGGCAACCTGGTAGATATTGCTGGGGATTGACTAACACCTTTTTAGCCAATATCCTCTCACCGTCAATAATTTCTTCTTTTAGAAAAAAGGCATGTAGACTAATAGATGGGGATGGTATATTTCAGTGGTCTTCAAAGGAATATCCTGGTTAAAAATGTATCACTTCGATTTACCCCCAAGGCTCGATCCCCACGGTAAATACATTTGAATCGTCCTTTAGTTTGTAAAAACAACAACAGCACAGTCATAAGTGCTGCGGTCCAGAAATATGAAGTTTGTGTTTTTGTAAAGGATTTACAAAAGTTCTACATCAAAAAAGCTTTTGCAATTGTTATGCAGTTTTTGAATTGCTTTTCAAGTATAATTTGTTGACATAATTCCTACACGTGGAGTTTTACTGTAAACAGTAATACTTTTTGATAAGTTATCTCACTGCAATCCACTGTTAGTTGCATGTTATCTCAACATGAAGCAAAGTGAAAGCCAGTGCTGTCAATTTAAAAAAGATAAACTTTGCCAAGACAGGATTGTTAAGTGATCTTGTGCTGTCTTGCAGGGCCTTATGCATTGTGTGTCTTATGTCTTATTGTCTTATGTGTTACATGATCTTACACGCACAAGTGTGATTCATCCTGCTGCCAACTTCTCTGTCAGTTTTCCATTGTTTTGCAAGTATTTTATTATTTTCAAACTGAGGGATGAGTCAACGATATATTATGTGGTTATAAACAGTGCGCCTCACATACTTTCCATTGATCGTTAAGTCACATTTAACCTGGAATATCCCTTTAATAAATCTCATTGTGAATCACAGTGCCCAAGGTTTCTAAACAACTACAGCATAATTAAATCTGCTATTGTGAGAAAATACAATAACCCTCAGTAATGCGCAAACACGTAAAAATGTTATTGTTTATAATCTACTGAACAGTGTGACATTGTTCAAATAGCGTTTACATACAAAACTAGCCAGTTTTACAGCAGAAGCACAATTTTTGTCAAAGGAGAGAGATTGAAGCAAAAAGCTAATTCTGAAAATTAACATGGTGCTATTTGAGAGTTTACAAGCTGGATCTTTAATCAAGAAAATGCTTTCTGAAGCTAATTTGCCTTCATTAGGATGCAGAAATTCAAGTCAGATTCCAATCGATTTGAAGTATCCCTGCTAAAAAAGGCCTGACCTATAGCAGTAGAGGTAATAAACTCCATAGGTAATGTGTATAATCTGCTGTCTGCAATGTGAAACAGAACTGTTCTATAAAGAGAGCCTATGAAACGCTCACCAGATTTGGAAAGAACCATTATACTTTTGCTTAAAGATAAAAAGGTTATAGCTACTTTACTTCACACTTTGCCTTTGTATCCATTGTTTTAATGATGAACAGGGAATGCCATCGCTGAGCATGTACCCACACTGAGTTCACGGCTGTTATATTTCAAATAAATATAATGAAGTCCTCCTGTGGAGATTTTAGTATTCATCCTTCAAAGACAGTGTAATGTTCGATGTAGGGCAACAGTTGTAAATGTCTTGACCTTCAAGTAAATAATGTATCTAATAGCGGAGTCAAAAGCAAATAACATAGTTGATGAATAGAACATTACCTCAGACCTCCGCTCAGCTGGGTAGCTCATCCCAGAAAAGGAGCCATAACTCCAATCTGCGGTCTCGAGCTTTGCTGAAATCCTATTTAACCCTCGGCTCAGGACCATCTGTAGGTATTTTCTTTTTTTTGTACACTGTGTTCAAGCATAGCATCAACAACACACACACAGACTAACAACCGAGAGTTTCCCCGCTGGACCCGAGGTTGTCAATACTTAGACTGGCCCTATGCTGCCACAGCAGCCTGTTCATTAACTGATCCCTGCCAACCCCACTAGGGAATATGCTAACAACTCGGATAGGACATTCTGACATTCCGAAGCTGGTCTGGATCTTTTTCAATAATGGCTTCATCTGCAACTCTAAACCCGCATGTTCTCTGCACCGTGACCAAGTTAGATGGAGGAAATATTGATAGCATACCTCTTGAAACATAAGGAGACGGGGCGGCTGAACACTCTTCTTTCTTTTTTTTTACTGCTGTAATCCTCACACCCCTCAAAAGCTCTAATAACTGTAGCCTCATTTACCAACTGGCGCCTTTCTTTATTGATCCGAAAGAGAAATAAACAGTACATTATGTTTTGGCTTACTTCTGACTATGAATGCTGATTCTGTAAGGCCATGCTGCCTAAATACAGGCTTTCTAAGAACAATCTTTATACATTTATTTGTATCTTAACATTTATTTAGATGTTTTGTTAGTTTAATATATGAGTTTCATATCTCTGTAAGTGTATGTTTTTGTTATAATATTATATATATTTTATATTTATTTTAATATTTTTGTGTATATATAATATATTTCATTCAATTGTATATTTGTAATAAAAGCATACATTTCTGTTTGGGTTGCTCTTGTTATTATTAAATTACCTTATGTATAAGCATTACATTAGCATATTAGTATAGTTTCTAAAGGATCATGTGATACTGAAGAATGGAGTATCGGCTGTTGAAAAATCAACTTTGCAATCCAGGAATAAATTACATTTTATAATTTATTCAAATCGAAAACAGCTATTTAAAATTGTTTAAAACTGTCAAAATTATTATGTTTTTTATGGTCACAGCCAAACATTCCAAACATTTGGCCACCTGTGTGTACTGTGTACATCCGAGGACGCGATGCCTTCTCCCGCGCCCCCTGCCCAGCCGTGGAGCCAGGTAAGTGTTGCACCGTGCAATCAGACCCCCCTTCGGGACGCGCTACCTTCCGAGTCGGGTCCCTGTGCTCCACTTCGCTGCCCCACTGCGGGTACGTCTGTGGTTCCCCTAGTCCCGCTGGTACAGTCTTCGGGAGCCTGGCTAGCTCTCCCCAGACCGTCTCGCTGGCTCTTTAGAACATCAGACTCGGCTATGAGATTCAATTCGCCTGGAATATTTGAACAATTCTGAGACAAAAATTGACCATCTGCTCATGTCATTGGCTTGACCATGGGCTTCAGTAACACGCTAATTTAAATTTTCTCTGCAATTGCCGATTTAAAATCAGGATATGGTGTCACACCATAGGACATGGTTTTCAGAGACAAAATGTATCAAGTTCCTACACTTTCAGAAATATATGGATGAAAAAAAAATATTACCATTTACTAAAATAGACACTTGTACTATTATGCCAGAGGTATTTATTAACAGTTCCATGTAGGGCAAATTAATGTTTAATTTGATTTACAGCATTTGAAATAATGACAATATCTAATTATATCTCATCTATCTATCTATCTATCTATCTATCTATCTATCTATCTATCTATCTATCTATATATATATATATATCTATGATTATGGGTTATTATAATAAATATCTGAAGTATAGCACTTATTGTTTTTTACATTTTGCAAAAATATATTTATATATGCTTTTAAAACTTTCAGATTTAAACCTTGAATACTTTAGATGCTTATATTTCAGAAGTCTAGACTACTAATGCATCTTTTGTTCTGCACCTCTGCATTGCTGCTCTGGCCAGAACTAACACTTGGAACACAGTGCACTTCAAATTAGTCCATTAGTTGGTCCTTGTAGGTTGCTATTTTTGAAACGTTCACAATTCTACCTATTTTAAAACCCCTAAAATTTGTGTCACACCCTGCACAAGGCTTACATTTGATTTACATTTATTCATTTAGGAGACAATTTTATCAAAAGCAAATGAGTAAGGAACAAAGCAGTTCTGAAGTTTTCCTCAACTAGCAAACTAATTAAAATAGGCCACTCTCAGAAAAGGTACGGAGGTACAGAGCTGTCAGTAGGGTGATACCCTATACAGGTAAAGCTAAAATGTACATCTTTGTGCCTGAAGTGCCCATATTAGTGTACTGGTACTGGTTTTCTTTGCAATATTGGTAAAAGGTAAAATGGTTATACCTACTGTTCTGTCAACTACTTGTAAGTTTGTGCATTAAACATTAGTGCTTTGTGAATTATATGTTGTCTGTTGACTGCATCACAACGGTTTTAAATCACACTTTTAAAGTAACAACCTGGAAAAGCTACTTTTGTTTTTGATAAATGTACCTCTCTTAAGACCTAGGTGCCAACGCAAGGCAAAAGACAAATTAGATTTGGCAGATAAATCCTCCCTTTACTTTGTCACTGTTTAGAAATAAATGTCCCCTTTCTGTTGTTTGCTGGAGTGGGGGATATATATTCCCACCACAGTGAATTGATCAAAGAAAGAACTAGTTTTAGATGTCAGAAAATGGTGGAGATGAAATTGTTCTCAGCAGAGGAATGTCCTACAGAATCAGTGGAAATGAAATACAGAAGGAACCAGACAGAACATGGTGAGAGCTGTAAAATTGTACAGCAGAAACAAATCGATACTTGGGGCAGATCAATCAAATCCGGCCCCATCAATCGGAATCCTGTGGGATTGTTGAACGCTCCCTAACTCTGCCCTCCCATTAGTTCCCAATCCCTCTAATATTTCTCTCAAATCCAACACATCCCACCACAAAGCTTCAAACACCCTGCACTGCTGTGTTTCTCCAGACGGGGCCTTACAATTGTTTCAGGAAGCACCATCATTATTCAGCAGAGTTCAGCTGAACACACAGTCGTGGCTTTCCCAAAGACATCTTTGACACCCAGTCAGCCAGGGTTGCCAAATTCCTTCAATCAAAAGTAGCAAAAGTATGCTTGACAAGTCGCTAAATATCTCAAGAAGACATAATGCGCTAATAAGCACATGTGTGACCTCATCACGTCGTATCGGCCCTTTACCTTCCTTTGCTTTTTTATACAGCCTATATTAATACGACCAAAAAACTGTTCTCGCTAACATATTTTTATGTTTCTGTTGTCAGACAATGCCACCCAAGACTGTATGCAGTCACTTTCAATCTGCTGCTGTTCTGCACTGTTAAAATGTCTGATTTACATCATCTGACAAAATAACCAGACACATAAGTTAAAGACAATGGTTGTGCTGTGATTTGAGCAAAATTTACATAATGAATTATAATGGGGGAACAGAAAAAAACGTTACAAAAGACAGAATGTCTGAAACCCCTGTCTGAAAAATGTATAAATGTGTTTAAATATACCCGAAATAGCTCATTGTTACAAAAAAAAAAAAAAAAGTCACAGCAACAATGAGAAAGTCACTAAATTTGGTGACTAAGTCCCCAATTTTGCACCACTACACTCGATAGATAGATAGATAGATAGATAGACAGATAGAGACAGATAGACAGATAGATAGACAGACAGATAGATATGGATGGAGGTATTATTTACCAATTATTAATAAAAATTTTTTGAATGAATTGATTTAGTTTGATAAGAAACAATGCATTTTTTCCCTGATAGAATATTTCAAAAATGTAATTTGCAAATCTCCTTATCAGGCTGGGTAAGACACTTTTTTTCTCTTTCTGGCATTGCAAACATAATTTGTTGGCACAAACAAAATGCCAATAATTTCAGCATGAAGCTTGAACTTTCAGGTCTTACTTCATATGAAGTGTCGTTATTCACTGCAAGTCCTCATTTATCACACAACTGCCTCCTGCAGAACTTCATCTCAGTTTTACTTGAAGTTAGCCAGTGTTATTTATACCACTGAGATATGACTATCCTATATAATCACCATTATCCAAAACGAAAAAAGATGCTGTTTTAAAAGAAAAAGCATAAGGTAAGTGTGATTTTATAAAGCAACACCATAAATGTTCAAGGAATCTGTAAAAAATGACTGTAAAATATTGCGAAAGTCAAGACAAAATTGTCATATTGCTCAGTATGGTTTTACATTCGTTATGGACAAATTACTTGTGCACATTCTACTCATTTGATATCTTCGTTTTGCATGTATTCAGAAAGTCTGTATATTTGTAATATGTAATTTCAAAGGCAGTAGCCTATAGTCTTTCAGAAAGAATGAGAGTAAACAAAAGGACAGGAACGGATAAAATGACCTACCATCACATAAGTATCAATCATATTAAATGCTTTAAAATGGATTGAATTGAAAATGATTTAGCAACTGAAAGAAGATTGTATTGAAAGAAGATGTGAAGTGACATAAGAACAGACCTCTGTCCTTCAGCTGTAGATATTTATAAAATGACAACGTGTTGGTTTAAGGACATGAATACTTGGAAGGCAAACATGGAACTATATACTGTACATATGAATGTGCTACTTATACAACAAAAACAGGCATGGAAGTTTGTAAAACCATAATATTTTAAACAGTTCAATGTTAAAAACATGATCTTATGTAACCCGGTCCTAGAAAACCTTCATGGAAAGGAAAATACAACATGCACACCACCCAAGATAATATTTATTGATCAAATAATGGTCCACTGAGGATATATTTGAAAGGTCATGGAGTATATTCATTATTAAGAGTTCATTTGAGCCGTACGAGGTGAACAGGTTTGAGGCAGGGATTATATAAGGACATACAATCCTGAATCCATACACATTTTCTTCATCATCTCTGCTCGGTACAATTAAATTATTTTTTTATGAAATCATTTATGTGGAGCTGCCCTCACAGCTAATTATCAACCTGATATTCTTCAAATATGTACCAGCCAGCACACACAATAAAGATTATATAAACTGAACATGAAGCTGGTGACTGAAAGCCCAAAGCAGGTGCTCATAAAAAAGTATGCTCAGTATTCAGATCCTTTCCTCCGGTCATCAGATAATACTGTTTTTATCTGCCTTCAGCTTCAACCACTTCATCAAAATTCAGTTCATCCCATCTCAAGTTCACAAGCCCGACATATTGCCCTCTATGCAAAACTAGCAAACTCTGAAGATGCAGGATTTGGTTTCTTAAACTGATAATCTTCATAAAAACATTTGCCTTTAATTATGGGAAGTTGAAATATCTATCTATCTATCTATCTATCTGTCTATCTATCTATCTATCTATCTATCTATCTATCTATCTATCTATCTATCTATCTATCTATCTATCTATCTATCTATCTATATACGTTTGCTTTTCTAGTTAAAATGCTGATGTTTTTTATTTAAATTACAGTTGTATTGATAATTTCTATTGAATTATACTTCATTTAAATTGAAAATGAAATGATGCCTTCGTTTTGCTGCCTCATTTTAAACAACATCCTCATTTCATTTCTGAATGGCGCACAGCCCTGCTAACCTCTGATTTTGTGTTTCTCCAGGTGTGAGGACTCCTCAGAGACAGAGAAGGGGAGATAACTTGCTCAGGTTCATGATTAGGTTTTCTTGATCGTTACAGATATTTCTGGTCTGAGTGAGACGGTTGGTAAGAGTCAGATCCCGTTTTATGGCTGTATTTTTTTATAGATTATTACAAGCGCAGTCCTTTTCCAGCTGTAAAAGGATGTGATAAACCTTTTTGAAATGCTCCATAGTCACAGTGACATTGTTAATATCAGGGCATATGAGAGAGAGAGAAACAGATTTTTCTTGTACGGAAGCCGCGTCTCATTTGTTCAAATCTGCTGCAGCACAGAAGGCTGGAGTCACTGTAAATTGTAACAGCTGTAAAGGCTGAGATGTTTTTGTAGCACAGACCTTTCGGGAACACTTCACGTGAGTATTATATCCCATCTGGGTGTTGTACTCGTCCTTTAAAATATCAAATCTGGGATAATTTTTTCTCTTGGGATCTAGAAAGCTAGACTCTCCTCATTTTTCTGGTAAAACTATACAATTATGTTCAACGATAAACTTTGTCGTGCCTTTGAAAGTAAATATTCACTTCTCGGGAAATTAGGGAGACCTTAGAGAGTTAAGTTTTGACTGTGTTATGACTGGCTTGATGGCAATATTCTATCTCTCATTTGGTTTAAAATACATTTCGAAATAATGATTGATCCATTGATTTGCAAGAATTTATTCCAAGAAATAAAGAAAAAAAATATTGCTGAAGTAATCTCACGTCTCCTCTAGAGTTTCTATTCTAGAGTTTGCTTGATAAATTCTATCCAAGACATTTTGCTCTTTCTGTATGTTGAAAGATATTGCAATTATTTTTTCATAGTATATTTTTGTCATTTTTCCATCATTTATTTTATTTTTATATGACTGTGTGTCATATAAAATAAATACATGTTTTAATTTATTTTACCAACTACATAGAATATCTGCATAATATGGGTTTAAATTGCCAGGAAGTTCAGTGGGTTGAATTGAGATAGTCAAACTATTTATTTATATATTTTCTGTTATATGGTAAATTGCATAGCTCAAGGTCTGAAGTAAAGCTTTCAAAAAATAAGTTTCTACCTCTGACAAATGCACTGCTGTCAGCAAATTGTCTAAATTGTTCTGTGTTGGAAATACATAATGGCTGTTTACCTGGACAATGACCATCTTAAATGAACTTGATTAAATTAGGCATGAAGGGATCTTACAAACATTTAAGAACTCAGTTATATTTTCTAAATTATGATTTTATTTCACTTCACATGTTTTCAGGTAAATTTAAAATTGACCCTTAATGCATGTTCCAGGTCTTGCGTGTGATTCATTAGTGCACTTTATTCCAAACAAAACATTCATCAAGAATATAATAACTTTCTTCACATTTGAAATTACTTTCCTTTTGGGCTGATGACCAATTTCAAAGTTTGTTTTACTTCCAGAAAAGAATGGAGAAGATATTGTTAAAATGCTATTATTCAAATCGAAAGTGGAAGCTACATTATTGAAAAAGCATCTTCCACATGTCAGTCATTAATTCCCACGTTGAGGTGAAATGACATCACATGATCTCGTGTGGTGCCGATTACGCATTCCCATACGAGCCTTAGGCAACCTGAAGGCCATGACACCTAATGGGCTATAAAAAAAAATGTGCTAAAAAATGTATGAAGAAAAATAAAAAAATCTGAATTACATGGTAAAACCAACTGATTTAACATGCAACCCCCATCACATATACACTATAGGCAGTGTGCTATAGATACAGTGCTGCAGCATGAATATGAAAGTTAATTACTTATAGAGAATGCTAATATGTTTGTTGACCATAAGCATATTTCACATGCTCGCTGAGGCATGTTGCATACCTAAATGTGATCCAATAGTATATGACTGACAGGCGGTTGTCTGACAGGAACTTAGTAGCAATATATATTCTGATGTTTTATACATTTAAGTGTAGACACTTTTACAAAGTCCCTTGGGAATCCAAGGTGGGATTTCTTTTTCCTTTTCATATGTATCTTTTTTTTCTTTTCTTTTTTTTTACTGGTGTCTGCTTTCTGTGTGAGAACCTGTGCTGGACTTCAGCTAGAATTCTAGACATGGTTTATGCAATATTTTAAAACCAGTTTTTTAGGATTAGCCCACAAGTGGACACATATATACAGGTGTGAACCGCTTCCATAACAGCTTATGGTCAGTGGTAGACAAAAACGTATGTAACAGTGTTGCATTTGTATTGCAGACACTCATTTATCCTCTGATGCATCCTGAACAGCACAAAGGACCGCCTACACCTGTCAGTCAACCTTTGTGTTAAAACAAACGTTTTAAAGTTGGCTAGTTATCACCCAAGACAGACGCTAAACCCAGGTGCAGGGGCGTTTCCAGCCTTCCATCACTACAGGGACTCTTGCTCCTCATCAAGTAAACAATTGTACCTTTATTTGCTTACAGTCCCCTGGGTGAAGTTTGCTTTAAAATCAGCACCAGGCCGGTGAGTTTGGGAGCTCAGTAATGCAATATTTATTTTATATTTTTTTGTGTAGCGTTCTGTAAACATGATAAATAGATGACACTAGTTCCGTCTGCCTAACTACGACACACTACCGTTAAAGTTTGGAGTCAGTAAGACTATTCATTCATTCATTCATTCATTCATTCTTTCATTCATTCAGCGTATTATTATGTGAAACTGAAAGACTGGCTGCTGAAAATTCAGCTTTGCCAACACAGGAACAGTACATGTTTTAAACAGATTCAAATAGAAAACGGTGATTTTTAATTGTAATAATATTTTACAATATTACTGTTTCTTACTATACTTTTGATCAAATAAATGCATCCTTGATGAGCATACAATTCTTTTTTGTTTTTCATATCGACCCTGAACCTTTGAACATTAGTGTAATTTAGAAGCTTATTCTCTTGATCAGAAACTGTTTACTCTCTTCACACTGTCAGAACTGCTGTCCAGTTGCATTCATTTCAGCATGTTTGGTGACCTCTGGCCTCTTATATAAAGTATTCTGTGTAAGAAATTATTTTTTGGGCAATTTAGCCACCTTAGCCTTTTACTTTTAACTTTATAATTGTATTTTTTCTGTTCATCTTTCTTGATGTCTGTTATTAAGAAAGTAAGTTTGTAAGTAAGTTTTATGAGTCACAGTTGGTTATTAGCACTAAATATTTTTTGAATGCCTTTAAAGTTGGGCTTGTAAAGTCTTCTATTCAGAATCAATATGATGCATGTATCTTGCATTTTTTTCCTGTGCATGCAAATTAATAATCAACATTTGAGAGCATGTCCAACATGTTTTCCTTGTCATTTGATTACTTTGTGTAAGTACATTTATGTTGACACCGTAAACACAGTATTTCCATTTCTATATTTGGTTAAATTGCTCTAAATAGGCAAATTCAACCGTATACCATAATTGGCTCCTAACGCTGTGAGCGACAACACTGTCCAAACATAAAAAGGGCCTTAAAGACTGAATGGAGCATGATTAGGAAAGACATTGGCGAGACGGACTCTCAACGTTTCAGTCTGCAGGCTAAAACCTATTAGTGGCGAATGTGTAGCATCAGTCTTTCTTCCCATTCACCAAATGATTTTCCCTTCATTATCTCATTACTTCATCGCCCTCGAGACGAAGCACCATGCAGAAAAGCCAAACTGTCGAGCTCTCTTAAAATCGTGTGAAACTTTCTTCACAGATTTCTGCGTGCAGTCTGAATCGTGCAGTCTTGGTTGCCCTAGGTTTCACCTGTTCCACAGTTCACTCCAAGCAAGCTTCAAAATGACAAGATAAGTTCACCTCGGGCGTTCAATAAGAGTTCAATTAATACAGGTTACGCCGGTAGATGCAAATTTGCCCATGTGTGTGACAACTTCATTTACGAGGTCTAGAGAGAGGTTTTTCCCTAGACACTGGACTATTATGATTGGATGTCTGTTCTAATTCCTCATTTAGACACCGACATTGGCTCTCAAATAAGCTGCTGATAACGTGGGCTCTTTTTTTCTCTCTCTCCCTGGGACAAACAGAGCCTGAAGAATGATATGGCTGACATTGACAGGTCTACATATGATGCAGTCGACGAAGGAGATTCTTTCTCCTCTGTTAATGTCAGGTAGGGAATGAGTTCATTTAAATGATAGTGGAACAACAGAATATTAATGAAGAGGGAGTTCTGGCAATGAAATCCTTAAGGATTAAAGCCAAGATGAGTGTTAGCTATGTCAGTTAGGCTCATTAGCAATATTAACAAACATTAGGATGTTATATAATACCAAACTGATCATTAGGCCTACTTAAAGGAACAGTTCATCCAAACATGAATATTCTGTGATTATTTATTCAACTTCATGTTTTTTTCAAACCTGTATGCTGTTATTGTTTTTCATGGAACTCACAATAAGATTTGTTTTTTAAGACTGTTTGTATGGCACTTACAAGAACAAAAAATCATAATAATTGCATAAAAATGACAGCATAATGGATTTGATGAGCGGGTGAGTAAACAATGGCACAAGTGCTGTAATTGAAAATATCTGTTGTTTTAATATGCAATGGAATTGTTAGAAATATTTGTGAAGATTTTTGATTTTTTTTGTATTGTAAAGTCACATCACTTAACATATAATCATAGATATTTAATTCCTTTTCCAGACATTTTTCGAAACAACATTTTAACCAAGACAAAATATGCAAATCAAGGGAAAACGAGATAACAGCAAATTAAAATAAGAAAAAATATTTAAAAACGTATATACATTTATGTGCAGTGAATATGCAGTACAAAACCTGTCATTTTAAAGTTTAAAATAAAAAAACGTGACATATTGACAATTCTGAGATATAAAGTCAAAATTATGAAGAAAAAAAAAACAAAGTAAAGGCTGACAAAAAAAGTAAATGCTGTCAAATTGTGCAAAATAGTCACAGTACTGAGAAATAAAGTTGCAATTACCTTTGTATTTTTTGCTTATTTATGATTTATTTTTAACTTGAGGTAGAATTTGGCGTCCAAAATAGATTTTTTAATGCATTGTTTGTTTGTTTGTTTGTTTGTTTGTTTGTTTCTTTCTTTCTTTCTTTCTTTCTTTCTTTCTTTCTTTCTTTCTTTCTTTCTTTCTTTCTTTGCAGACTTCTAGAAATAATGATATGCCTAATGTGTTGGACTTAAACCTATCTAAATTATCCATTGCATATACACTCTTTAATGGTTTAATTATAATATGGATTGTTAAACAAAAGCCTTTAGATCCCAGGGTTATTTTGGTATTGTCGTATCATTTTCATAAGTCAGGCAGATGGCATGTATATTGATCATCGATTCTTGTTATAGTTGTATCTTCAGTGCATCTTGTGTACTTGATGTTATTCTTGTCCAACATGAGGTCTGACACTGTCAGATCTTGAGCGTTAGATTCTGACAGCATGGTGTTTAGAAGCTCAAAGCAGTTGCCTCCAGGAGGCAAGCCTTAAAAGCCTTTAAATTTGATGCACAGATGAAGCATCTCCTCCTGTTTCATCTCAAACATCTCTGAAAAGCTGACACTTTTGTTAGGAAAACTTTTTTGAAAATTGCTGTTATGAATTAGGCATCTTAGTATGACAGAATCTACATGGGGTTTAGAGATCTTTGTGAATTCCCTCAGAAACCAAAGCCTGTGTCAAGCTACCACACACACACACACACACACACACACACACGTACACAGCAGATGTAAAACAGCAGAGACCTGGCTGTGATCTCATGCTAATGGCAGAGATATGTACAGATACATAAAACAACTAAATAAAACGTATATTTCTCAAACAACATCAAAATATATGGCGGGGCCATTTGTGAAGTGGGTGTGTGTCACAAAAAGTCCCTTTGGTAGAAAATAAGAATCTGCTAAGCACAGAAATTAAATATGTTCTGTTCCCAGACAGGGCAGTAAAGGGGAATGTTAGATTTCCAGAACCACACTCAGGGGGATTTCAGTATGAATTAATAAGACTGTGTTTTTTTAGCACTCACTAGTGGAATTATGCAAATCACACAAGGCAATGTAAGTCAACTGGTCATTGAAACTCAATATAAAAAGTTTCAGCAGGTATGTTGAAGGAATCATTCACCCACAAATTTGCTAAAATGTACCATTCGAGATGCGAATGAGTTGCTCACAATGCATTTCTCTTCCATGAATGGGTGCCGTCAGAATGAGAGTCCAAACAGCTGATAAAAACATTTCTATAATCTCATTGAAATTCACACTATAGCTGTTTATTGAAGTCATGATTTTAAAGATTATAATAATTGATCTTTGGATTTTCATCAAAAGCCTTTATAAAGATCAAACTATATATTTTAAAGTAGGGGGATTTACAAGTTCAAATAGATCTGCATTAACAAAAAAAGTTCAGTCCTATCCAGACTTTTCCCAGCATGCTCTGGGGCATTTATAATTTAACATTGCATCGTTTGGCCATTTGCTTTCTTATTAATACTTATTGATGTTGTTTAATTGTTTTGGGATGTCAGAAGTGTGTGTTCATCTACTGATAGTTGATTGTTACCCTTGTTTTTGTGCTAAGTGTTGAGGTCTGCAACTGGTGGTTCAAGTATGATTTGTTTGTGAATTGCTAAACTGATGGTAGATTGTAATGCATTGTGACAGTTAGAAGTCAGTGAATATTTTCTTAAACTTATGAAGTGAATAAGTTGCGTTTCAACACTATGTATGTTTTTTTTTTTATTGTAAGTGAATGTTTGGACTTGAATCGCATTAATTTGTTTAAGATCTGCATATTATTATTATCATTATTATTTATTTTTTTACAGTGTTCAACATCAACAAAATATATTGTCAAAACCTCAGTCAGACATACTTGTTGTGGAATTAGTTTTCTTCCAACCTGGTCTCATAAAAATACGTACCTCTGTGCGACACCGTTTTACGTACCTTACTGCACGTTTTCCATAATTAACTTATCACAACATTTTAATTTATTGAGATCCATCTGTAGTTATTGGTACATATTCCGTGTCTTGCTAAAAAGTGCACCCAGGTACGTAAATGCTATGAGACCAGGTAGTTTTCTTCTGGTCCATTTATTTTCCTGTTTGATGTGGCATATAAATGGTTAAGTTTTCTCTGAATCTTCAGCTGAGTATCACAGCGAAACGGAACAATTTCTTCTCAAAAAGACCACCTCCCAGGAGGTGGACTCAGTCACGTATCCAGGGTGTGGATCAGTTCTGGTCTTCTGTAACACTTATAGCTGTTGCTGACCTAGAAAAGCGGCGCGGCTTCCGTATCCAGTCCAGCTGTGGAAAAGATGCTCTAAGAAAAAGCCTCATGGTCAAGGGTGAGAAACCAAGTAGGACAGGCAGGTAATCTTTTATAAAGAAACAAACACTAAGGAGGGAGCGAAGGAACGACAGGTTGTGGAATGCTCAGCCAAGCTTCAAAGTCAGGAGGGAAAATGTTACACAAAGGACAAACACAAAGAGAGACTCACCTCAAAGACTCGCAGACAGACCAAAGGGAAAGACAAATCAAAAAGAGGTCAGCTGGTTTGCCTTAAAAATATACATACATTAGAAGCAATATAGGCCATTAGATGCTCTGATTGTTTCTACATGCTGATAGTTTTAGATGGGTGGCCTGTAGGTAATATTGCTGGTTCGATTACAGAAGTCCTCTGCGTTGCAGAATATTTTATCTAGCCTATTAAAGGAGCACTTTGTATTCCCTCAGGGTAAATGTCTGGCTTGCAAGATGCTTTGCTTTTTGACCTCGCCCTTTTTTCTCAATCATTCATTAAGTGGGCTTTTAACTTGTGATGTTACATAGGATGCGAGATGTATTATTTACAAGTAGCAGTTTTGCAGTCGAATGTGGCAAACAAAGATGTTAGTGGCATAAAAAAATGGCTTTATGTCAGAAGGGATGGTTCTCCAATTTCTCCTGTTTATATTCTCATTATACAGAGTGGAAATGTTCCAGGATATTGAAAGGCCTGCAAAGGTGCACACATTGGCATATCACACCCATTTTTTGAAGGTTGCACTTTCTTCTTCTTTTTTTACTCAATTGACAACGTTTTTTTTATGATAACTTGTTTGTATGTTCTGCTAATAATGTTACAGTTTTCTGTTTATAGCAACTAGTCTACAGATGCTTCAACTCGACTGAACTAAATTAAAATAATTTGATGAAAATTTACTCACCTTCAAGCTATCCAAAATGCAGATGTGTTTGTTTCTTCATAGGAACAGATTTTGAGAAATTTGTAAATGAAGCTTGAGCTTTGCATATTTCTCTCCTAATGTAGTTGTATGGATTACTTGAGGATTATTCAGATATTTCTATCAGCTGTTTGGAGTCTCATTCTGACGGCACCTATTCACTTCAGAGGATGAATTGGTGAGCAAGAGATGTAATGTTAAATTTCTCCAAATCTGCTGTGATGAAGAAGCAACACTCATCTGCATTTTGGGTGGCCTGAGGATGGGACAATTTCAACAAATTTTCATTTTTGGGTGAACTATTTCTTTGATTTTTTTTATTTATTTATATATAATACAGTATTGTCGACAAACACTTATTGTATATACTACAAGTATACACTTATAGTATAGTACTTACACCTATAGTAATCAATTTACATTATTATAAAAGAGGCAAATACTTTTTTGGTGCGTTGCATAAAAAATCCATCATAAAATGGGTATGATGCCTCTCTGCATATGTTACCATAAATAGTGCTAAATGGCTTTCATTGGCAGGTCAATATAACCTGCACACAACCAATGACTTCACTACTTCATTGTGGCCTTTAAATATTACCAGAACACTGTTCAAACTAATCAATTACAGGAAAAAGGATACTTGCTTGTTGCGATAAAACCCAATAAGCCATGTTTGGGAGACATCTTCGCATAGATGATATTGAGCAGAGGTTTTGTTGGCTCCCTTGTTAGCTGAAAAGCAATACACAACCCAGGAGTGAAATAAAACACTATGACTTCAATACCCTTAATGTAAATGTATATATTTATTGAGAAACAAAGGAGATTGTTCAATATAACATGCGTACAAAAGTTCACTTATTTGTTCACCGAATATATTGCTATTTTGCTCTTCTCATAAGAAAAATGTCTCTTTCAGCATAGTCTCTGTAAATGGTTTTTCACATTTGTGACCTGTATGACTTCCTGGCTTTAGTATAGACCTGTTATAGTTTCTGGATATGAGGTGAAGAAGGGTGAACAGAAGCAAAAAATAACCAGAGATGGACTGAAACTGAGATGCTGGGCTGGTTGTATTTGATAGGAAGGATCCTTAATTAGCACTGTTGGGTAAGATATCATCATCTCAGTATGTGTGACCAGTGCTGGGACTTTGCTAATTCCCCCAGTACTCTCAGATCACCTTGGTGTAGGATTTATGTTTGACAAATTAATCTCAAGTCTGACTTAAATCTGGATCTTTTTGTTACACAAAGATATTATATGACTTCAGGAGACTTGTAATATAGTGCAAAAACACCCTTATAGTGCTTCTCATGGTGTTTTTGTAGTTTGCCAAATATGGCCACTATTGGGCAAGGCGGGTTTTCCATTTCACTTCATTTTTTGTTATAATTTTTTTTAATGGTGTATAAACAGTTTCAATGCAGTATACTTTTTTTTTAGTTAAATAGTAAATAAAACAAATATTATCGGAGTATATTTTATATATTTATCCAGTATTTCTACTTAAATGTTATGCTACATGTGTTACTTGCCATTTCTTTTTAATTATTTGTGAAATTTACAAGAAATTGCTAAATGAAAATTGTTTCACGTTCCATCCGATTGACATACAGTATAAAACCAAAAATGTATCATACATGTTTTCTTTTTCATTTTTTTTTTACAGTTATACCATACAAATATGCTATAATTGTGCTATGCCTGCTATTTTGAGCAGTAAATTGTAATTAACATCACTCTGGATTTGTCTTTGATTTCAGATACTCAATGTGCATTTTAATGATTTGGGCTACCGTG
Source organism: Gymnocypris eckloni scoliostomus (assembly GCA_027564155.1). Classification (NCBI taxonomy): domain Eukaryota; kingdom Metazoa; phylum Chordata; class Actinopteri; order Cypriniformes; family Cyprinidae; genus Gymnocypris; species Gymnocypris eckloni. The sequence goes on along the minus strand of CM050430.1, from coordinate 24,044,302 downwards.
GACTGTACTAAAAACACCTCTGAAAGCCTGTATGCAGATTACCTTAATTATCATAATAAATGCACTGGATTTTCCTCACGACTAGCTTGATCGAATTTCAGCACTTTAGCGTTTTAATTCGCCTTGTCACATAAAGATAGTTGTTGTTTTTAAATCCTGTCTCCAGAAGCAACACAAACGTGTGTCTGCGTGCAATGTCTTGCTTGTTCTAATTCAGCTAATTCAGCTATGCCATCACACTTCATTTTAAACTATATTACAGCTACTTTGAATAGTATTAATATTGTTATATGAAATTCAAAAATAAAATAATGACTTTTTTATTCTAGGTCAGCAATTTCCTCAAAAACACTGTATCATATATAAATGTCCATGATACACAGCTTAAATTGAAGACTCCAGATCAGATGATGCACATATAAATGCGTACCTTTGCTGCTAGGGTTATGAGATATATTCAAACACAGCAATTATATCTGCTAACAGGTTTGTCTTAATCCTGAAAGATTACAGCCACCATCATGCGAGTCATTCTGTGCACAATTGGCCGTCATCCAATTCATTACATTAGCAAACAATTGCTTATCCCCCATTAAGCAGGGCCAAATGTTGACTTCTTGTTCTCGATTGTAATGCGCAGTCTGTAATTTCAAAGGTACATCGCACTTCACTGTTAATGAGGCAATAAATCTTATTTATGTGCTTTTACATGAACAGACATGAAATTGACAATGCTTTGAATCACCTGAATAAGCAGGTGAGGTACGGGAGCTGAAGCCGTGTCCCAGCCCTCCTGCCAAGATTTAAAAGGAAGACTTCTAAAAGTTTTATGAAGGAGCAGATCAAAAAGGGTTGAGGCACGATTCCAATTCTACTTGTGTCTCTGGCTGTCGTGTTATTACCTAATCAGCGCTGGAGTGAGGAGACCACATCCTAAACAAACGGCTTTTATGCTGCCATATCTTCTCACTGATTTGAACTGATAGGAATCGGATGAACCTAAATATTTGAGCTACTGTATTGAGCTATCGTTTTCAATCTTCACAATGAAAAAAGACCCTAGTGTGCGGTCTACCGTAGACCTGCATTCATTCATTTTTTGTTTGCAGAGGATACCGACAATGTAATGTTGGCACTTGCTTTATATTTCGCTGCATTTTATAATTTCTGCAGGGTAATTTAATCATCTAATTAATATTTAGTTATGCATGTCCTTAGCATTATCACAATAATTGCAAAGACTGCTTTTGCCCATCTGGATGTTAATTCATGCTCAAAAATCTGTCTCATTCTTGTTCCAGAAACACGTTTCTTCGATGGATTGACTTTTCAGCTGCTTTGGTATCATAGTGCCCAGAATTGATTTATTATGCACAAGAGCAGATATAAATTAATATTTCATCTGAAACTCAGGTCAGATCTGTGTTGGGTGAATTCAGAATTGCATACTAGTATATTGTTATTACTATTTTACTACATCTTCACATTGCAGAAATGATAAGAGATCATGCATTTGTGGAGGGAGAAACAAATCTTTTCAAAACTTTAAATCAATTTAACCAATTGTTTCTCAAAATGATTCATATGGTGATAATGTCTACTGGTCAAAACTGTGTAAATGCAACACAAATGCAGGCTACATTAATACATACCTGTCAGTCCTCTGTCATGTGTGTGTCTTGTGTTCCCGCCTCTTGTGTCCATATTTGGTTTGTTTCCTGTCCTCGTTAAGTGTGATTATCAGTTAATTCTTGTCCAGCTGTGTTTGTCAATTATCTAATATTATCCTGTGTATTTATAATCCTGTCTGTTCAGTTTGATTTGGGCTGGTCTACTCATTACTCCCTTGTGTTCCTGTCTGTGTCCGCCTTGCCTTGTCTTGCCTTGCCTTGCCTTGCCTTGCCTTGCCTTGCCTTGCCTTGCCTTGCCTTGCCTTGCCTTGCCTTGCGCTGCTTTGTTTGGTGTAATTACAGACTGTTTATTTGAGTTATATCATCGTCTGCATGTGCACCGTGACAGAAACGTTCAAAACCTCAAACAAAATTAATATAATGCTTTTCACTGAAATGCTTCTTGAGCAATACATTAGCATAGTATACTGATTTCTAAAGGATCATGTGACATTGAAGACTGAAGTAATGATGATGAAAAGTCAGCTTAAGTTAAAATATAATAAAATAGAAAACCGTTACTTTAAGTTATAGTAGTATTTCACAATATTTTTGTTTTACTGTATTATTGATCAAATAAATGCAGCTGCCTTTGAGAAACATTAGAAAACACTTTTAAGCAGTGTATTTTATATTTATGTAATATTTAATTGTAGTCATCTAAACAGTGTATGTTCAGCACTCATTGAGTTTCATTGCAGGATACAGCGTCACAACAAGTGTGAGACATTTTTTGATTGATGATCTGGATTTATTATTCAGATATTTGGGACAAGGTGCAGTTTTTACTTGTGTTGACAGGAACATCTATTATATGCTCCTTCAGGAGGCAACATTTTAATATTCCATATCACCAGAGTCCTCCAAAGTTTCTGACAAGTCCACCTCAAGAGCAGTTGCTTATTGACAGTAATGTAAATGCTACAATACATACTGTGAGTCCTAGATCTCATTTGAATTCACTAGATGCATTCAAACTAAAAAAACACAACCAAATCAGTCGTAACACAACAGCTGTAGCATGTAAATATCCGTGTATCTATTTTGCAGTAATGCAGTTAGGTAAGCATTAAACAACTGCTTTCAACAGCTGTTGGCCATGGGTTCCTCACCATTAACGCTTATGTGAGCCAAACCAAATTACTGAATGACAAGACTCAAGGAGAGAATTTCAATACCGGCGCTTAAGCAACTCTTCTTAAAATCCTCTCACATGTCATGCCCTATGATGAAATCAGCAAGTTGGCTCAAGAGATGACAGAACGCCGGCTGTCTGTAGCAGGCCAATAAGACACTCTCTTACGGTTTCCTCGTTTCTTTACATCTTTTCTCCATCTGTGCTAGTCTTTCTCACTTCAAGCACTGTTTGTACACATTCTGATTCAGTGACTGTGAGTTGATTTTAATTAAGGCGATATTAATCGCAAGCGCAGTGTCCTGTGTTTTTCAAACCACAGTGTCTTTCACGCAGTCTACCAGCACATGACTCTGAAGTATGTTGCAGTGTTAAAGTAATGTGGAGATAACACCTGTCTTACCAGGATTAAAGGTTACTTCAAATATTTGAGTAGCAGAGCAGAGTGGCTCTCATTAAGCGAGCACACATTTAGACCCAAGGACCGCTAGCGTGACTAGACTGCAACAACATCAGGGACTGAAACCATAGGGTCCTTCTTAGACATCATGATCTGACTAGTTATCCCAGTTAAACTGGTGTTTTTGAGTCAAGGTCTGATAGAATGATCATATAAAGGCTATTTTATTTTGTACAATTTAGTACAGATAAACAATTGTGAAATAATGTTATCATAATAAATAAATAATAGTACATGATAATACGATATTTAATAATTTATATTTGTAATATTATATGTAATATATAGTTTGCTACATCTAGTAGAGTATTGCTGAAACTGGCCATTTACATTTCACATGTACATTTTCATGGGACTGGATAGAAGTAAATGTACAGAATACATAAGGTATTATTTTATCATTTTTCTAAGCAAATTAGAAAAATTATGAGACTTGTTTAATAGATTATGTTGGTATTTTAAAGATAATTTTTCAGTAAGGACAGGCTAAAATAGAGTCTTAAATGTTGCTTGAATGTATAAAAGCAACGGTTTAAAACATAAAACACCACACACAAAAAAATGCTAAATATATATTAAACAATATATAAAGGACCTAATTTATAAGTATATATGAAGAACTCACCACATAAATTGCCACATAAAATGTTTTATTAAATATATATTAGTTTATTTTACTTTTCTCAAACTTTAAACATTGCATTAAAAAGTATGATTTAAATGATTTTATAATTTAATTGTAAAATAAATGAACTGTTTATTTATTTATTGCTCTCTGTAAAATGTCATGTGTCATCAGGGTTACTTTGTTTAATGTTCGTTTAGTCTTTAGCATTTGTCGATTGTGTTATTGCAACATGTTACAACTCTTGCCTCATTCATGAAATTAAATAATAAAAATGTAAAAACAAAAGTCAAGTAAGTTTTAGAAAGAGAAGTTTCAGCATGGAGCTGCTCATTTGGATTCTTAGACTACCTCTATCTTTCGTCTTTTGACCTTTCTGATTCTTAGATATGCTAGTCAGTACTCCTTTTGAACGTGGAATATTCTTTATTCTGAGAGCTTCAAATATTGCAGCCATGGGATTTATCCTCTAATTATCGCATTTTGATGACAAAAAAACTGCATAAACTGCATATAAATCCCAGAGTGCTGTGCAGAACCTGAGTGTTGAACATTCTGACACTGTTCGCCTGACGCGTGTCAACATCCTCTTTTAGAAAACGTATTCACATCATATCCTCTGAGGAAAACAGAGACAGAGGGGAAAAGCCGATGCTAGCATGACGGCCATGCCACATTACTCGGTAAATGCTGACTGATTATATTTCACATGCAGCTCTAGCAAATTTCAAATTGCTAACCTACTCTTGTCACATTGTTTCCACTGTGAAACAGATAAATATGTCCTGCTTCCAAAGACTTTCAGCAGTGGACATTAACTGAAAAAAGCTGATTCATCTCTTAAATTAATTCTCAGTATACCCGCAAAATAGCTTCTGTGGCAGTGGAGAAAACATGGAGGACTTACTGTTGTCACTGAATTTACTCACATCAGTCCAGCCAAGATGTTTGCTTCTTCATCGGGACAGATTTGGAGAAATGTAGTATTACATCACTTACCAAGGGATCCTCTGCTGTGAATGGGTGCCGTCAGAATGAGAGTCCAAACAGCTGATAAAACCATCACAAGTGATGTACTGTAACGCTAAATTTTGCACTAACGAAGGAAGAAGCTCGTTTAAATCTTGATGGCCTGAGGCTGGGTACATTTACATATCTTTTTTTTTTTCATTTTTGGGTGGCTATTCCTTTAAACGGTTTCAGATTCGAACAGAAAAGGTCTTGTGTTTTCATCAAGAGCACCAATGACAAGCTCGTCCTTTTTAACTTTCTCAAATTCAATCGATGTACTCTCTGTAACCACAAAGGTGCTACAGCACATAAATAGACTCTCGGTTGCTTTCTTGTTGCATCATGGGTCTGATGTCAAGCTTTTCTTTATTTTCCTTGTATTTCATGTTTGGTTATTTATTTATTAATTTATGTATCTATGCCGCTGATCATATTGATCATAAGGAATATAAAACAACGGACTCTTTTAACACACCAAAGACTTGGCCTGGACCTTATGAGGCATCGCCGTTAGAATTTTAAAATGATATTTGGTTTGGTTTTACTAATGATCCAATGTCAGGACGAAAGGGCAATGCACTGAATGTTTTGTTGTTGTTGTGAAGTCTATGTAACTTTGGTAATGAATAAAGCCTCCAATACAACTAAAAGACACAAAAACAAATTGTCAAGGACTTGTTTGATGTTGAATTTCCATCATTCTCTGATAAGGTCTGATTCACTGAATGAATGTCATAGGATGATGGATCATTGCAGTATCTCAGATTTGACATAAAGGAGTTCATATAGAGAAGGTTTTTTTTATTTGCGTAAACTCGCTTCAAGGATTATGATGAAGAAACTGTAATCCACTTTGTAAAACATTGTATAAATAATATATTGAAATTTGAATTATCTCTATCTATTAAGCTGCACTAATTCATAGTCTCCTCGCCTCTGAAAGCAATTCATTGAATGTTTAACTTCTTCTATACAGGGCAGACATAATTTAATTAAAATGAAAAATGTTAATGTTGCTGTCACAGTTATGGATGGACAGGCTGAAGATATTTGACACTTAAATCACATTTGATCTTTTAAAGATTATTTTAAGAAGTAAAATAAAAAATATGTTTGTGTATTTTTAAACTATAATTTGATTAATTCAAACACTGTACTAATGTACTAACAGTTTTTATTCCCTCCATTGCAGACTACTAGGTTTTGTAGTGGTCTAGCACTCACCGTTTTGTGGTCCACAGCTCTGCAAAACCAGGCTCATGTCAGGTGACAACAGAAGCACTAATTGCCATGTTTCCAGATGGATGAGCCAATAGCAAGTTACCTTCACCTGCTTTACACAAGTCACCCCTCCTGCTCCTGTGGCAATGAACCTCCTGTGGATTGTAGACTAGTCGAAGTAATAAAAAGTGGACCTCCACTCTTTCTGTTCTCTTGTTGGCCTAAAGCAAGAAAGAAAAGAAGTAAGCAGTAGGCGATAACTTAATATTGAATAGAATAATTCACAAATAGCGATATGGGATAGTTTTGGTTCGGATCAAGGTCTATTTGACCTAAAAAGTAACATTTTGTCATCATTTATACTCTCATGTTGTTCCAAACCCATATGATGTTCTTTCTTCTGTTGATTACAAAAGGATATTTTTTAAAGAATATTCAGGCCACTCTTTTTAAATGTAAGTTTTAATAACCACTATCTATTGAAATTGTATTTAATTGAAAAGAGTGAATAGCCAGAAAGATAGAAATTCAGAAGATAGAAAGTCATGCGGGTTTGGAACGAACTGAGTGTGCGTAAACAATAACAGATTTTTTTAATTTTGCCGAACTGTTTCGATAAAGTAAAGGGTTAGGGTTAATTAGTTTGAAAATTACAGAACACATACACAAACATGCAGAAATGGATTGGACTGAAGTCCCCTCAGGGTTAATTGTGCATAAATAATCTCCAAATAACTTTTTTCTCAGCTTTTATTACGTAAGGAAAAGAAGGACTGCTGGGACATTTATTAAAGAACAGAGTGGCACTAAATTACATTAGAGTCTCCATGATGCCCACATGAGCTCTGAGAATGTAATACATTTATTTTAGCTAATGTCTGTCTGTCTGTCTGTCGGTCGTATTGTACCTATCCATCAATGGTTTCATTGTTCATGCATAGATACATTTGATCTTGTTTATTTTTTTCTTAAAGGATTTGCAATCTTTACTTTAAATGACAGGGTGAATAGAGGATATTTGAACCAAATATGTGGGAACTAAGGATAATGATTTTATAATCTAGACATTCATTTTAAAGATGAAAGAAGTTTCCATGTATGAGAAGAGAAATATCCACAGAATGGAGTCTCTTCACAGATAAATTGCTCTTTAAATTGGTCGAGAAAATAAATACAACACAGCGAGTGAGACAAAGAAATCAGCACCGACAAGCTACTTTAAGGCAAAACAACTCGCACACTCATACACACACTTGTGCATTATCACAATGACTCAATCTGATATGATGTACAATAATGGGAGAGTGAAATCTCCACAGCTCTATTGGGCTAATCTCTGTGCCTCTGCTTTATGCTTTCTGTCAGGTAGACAAAGTTGTCAGTCAGGTCGGCAAAGCCATTTCCGGATGCCGATAGGACAGAGGGGGAGTGCTGAGCGTCTCAATAGAAAAGGAGAAATTACAGCGTGACTGAGCTCAGTAGAGACCGATCCTACTGATGATGGATCGACATTCTAAGGAGCCTTCGCCGTCTCTCTCACCCTTTCCCTTCGCCAGTATGATTGAAAGACACTCCAGGAGCAAAAGAGAAAAAAAGAAAGAGCGAGAGAAAGAAAGAGCGAGAGAAAGAAAGAAAGAAAGAAAGAGATTGTGGTAAATCTGGATAATAACAGTATTGTTGAATGATGGAGAGCATAATGTTTTGTATATGTTCTGGTGAGGGTTTCTGGATTATTTTTTTTATCAGGATGTATAGCAAACATTATGAATGTGGTGTGCTGTCAGACGTCTCTATTGCCTTCTGAATGTCATTTCAATCTGTGCTGTGAAGGGCTTTTGTAGTCATGTTACTGTTTGTACCTCACACAACAAGATTTAGGCAACCCAAAGTCGAATAAAACCTTGCTTTGCCACACTAAGACAGATTTTGACTGTTTGTGTTCTCTAAATGCAGACAGAGAGACGGGCGGACGGACGGCCAGACGGACAGGTGGATGAATGGATGATAGATAGATGGATTTTCATTTTTTCTCATTCTGGAGTGATAATAAGCTCAGAATAATTCAGTTTTCAGTCTTGCAGGGTTTGTCTTGTTGGTAGGCTGATTGTTGTGTTCATTGTAATGGTCTGTTTTTCGTAGCTGAATCTTCACACTGGGTTCACACACACATCAACAGTGCATTTTCAGTTCAGCGAACACATTGCCAAATTACAGGATTCACACTGCATGAGTTTTGCATGTTTCAGAAATAAATAAACCTTCACTCAGTAGGTTTGAATTCAGCTTTGATAATATACAGTCAAGATTCTAAAACAATTTCAACACAAATCTGTCTTTTAAATTTGTGTATGTATTTGGTGAGTAGCCATGTCATACGTGAGAGTCTGACTGTACATTACTGATTATTTCTATAGGTAGATTTTTGAAAACAACATTTATTAGTATTTTAATATGTTGTATATGATAATGTATGGGTTTATGAGTGATTCCTGTTTATAAATGACATGAATTAGGAAAAACCATGGCAGCTTGGTGAAGTTATTTGAATTTCAGTTCCATTTTCAAGCATAAGTTCAATTTTAATTGGATATTTAAAAGCAATAGTCAGTTTAATTATGATTGGCTCACAACCCTGTTATCCACATAAACAATGTGGTCAAAGTCCAATGCACCAGATACAGAATTATAACTCATTTTCTTTCTCATTCCTCAGATATATGGACGATAGTGGATGTGTCATGTTCTCAGTGATATATCTGACACAATGTACAGCGATCATAGCTCAGGGATGAATTCTTCAAAAGGCAAAGGCCGCCGCTGACATGTTGAATGTGAATTCACTATCATTCAGTCAGTCGAGAAACTCTTTCTCAGAAGAAGAGGATCAGGATCTGGTGAGTACTTTCATTCAAAGTCTTCTTTGAATCTGATCAAATCTGTGATCACCACCATGTTCGTTTTAATGATTGCGCAAGCATTTTTGTGCAGGGTCTGTTCTTGCATTGAAATAAACCTTCTGATCCATCTTGTCCAGATATCAAGAAACTGAATTGAGATTAATAGGTTTTTGAATTAATATTTGATTAGAATTGCTACGGTGCGGTATCAATATGCCAATTATGATTTCAGTTCCCCGATAAAGTGCTGTACATGTAGTAGAGATGTTTCTGAATCTTAAATATTCATGTTCAGACTCGTACAAAAATATAATGTTTTATTTAGCACCATTTCATACACTTTTCTCTCCTTGGATTGTTTGAGTGAAGTTTCACCAAGATACATTTGTAGTTTTCTCTTGTTTGTCTGAGTCAGGGGTTATGATTTATAGTTACGTTTATCTGTAGGGAAATGGGTTGCTGTAGATTTGATGAGAAGATGCATTTGGAAGTTAATCTATCTCACAATATAGCACATTTTTGTAAAATCCAATTCCTTTGCATTTTATTTTCCATCCAAAATGCCCATATGTTCAAATCCCAAATGTAATTTACAAAACATGAAAATAGACAATTCTGCTGCAAGTCAAAAATAACAAAAACTGCTTCTGCCAAATCAGCAAACCAGACGTATTTCTAAGCATACGCTTATGAGGGATTTATCAGAAAGTTCTTAAAGAAGTCAGTCATATATTTTAAAAGTCTTAATATTGTGTCGTATGTCCCGAGCTCCATTTGCTATATTAATCTAGGTTATTGTAAAGTTGGTTCCACTTTTGATCTTTTCTGTCAGGTCTAATATAGTTGCTGTTGTCCTGTCTTTTCCTAACAGCCTCTTTGGAAAGCCTTCATTATTGTGTGACAGGTTCACTGTAATGAAGATTCACAGGAATAATTGTGTCTGTCTAGCTTCCTTGTTTCAGAAAATAATAGTTCATCTCAAATGTAAAATCTTCCGTTTTATTTACTCAGCCTCATGTCAATCCAAACGTGTATGTTGTTATTTAGTTTATCATGACTTGGAGCTGTCGGCTCCAAAAAGAGCAACAAATGACCAGAAACCTAATCAACTTGCATTCCACTTTCAATGCCTTCTTTCAGAAGAAAAGCAGACGGATCTTCCAGTTAAGAAACCAAGGGCTATAAATTGCTGCACTAAAGAGGATCAATAAACAGTTTAAGCAGAAGACAGCTAATTACTATGAGTCCAAAATCATATATTAACCTTCATCACTGCATTTACAGACCATAACATCTCTCATTTGAATTAACACACAGGCAGCGGTTCCTGCATCTCATTCCTCAATTTCAGCTCATGCGCTTCTTTCTTTCCACCTGCCCTTCTTTTCTCGACGAGCGGTGTGTGTGATCTTGAGCCTGGACTCCTCCTTCTGTCTGCTGCAGTCATGAGGGGCTCAAGCGCAATGATAATGAATCCATCAAGCACCTGAAGCCACAATCTAACGCTGTGATAGCCATGACAAGTGCACACAAACACACACACACTTGAGGTATATCAATATGATAGAGCTTTGGATTCTGGAAAGTTAGAAGTGCCATTCTCTCAGGAAAAGCCAGCATGAAATGCCCTTTCAAAGTAAAGTTCAGTCAGTGTATATGATTGTGAAGGTAACTAAAGCTGTTTTTAGTGACATGCTTTCTGCAGAGCTCTGTGGTTTCAAGGAGTGAATTTCTGTTTGCTGAGAACCAGTTTTCTTTGATCAATTGAAAGAGCACAGGCCATTTCTGAATATAATACATCTACAACCTTTTATCAGACTGTGGACCTCCTTGAAGGACAGAGATGCTCTGTTACAGAAAACTGCTGCTTTGCATGAAACATACCAATTTGCATTTTAATCTTGGCCTATAATAGAATGTGCCCTGTACTGTATTGACATATTACAATGCTTATATTGTTGCAGCATTACAATATAGTCATCTATATATTTAAATGTAGGTATGACAAAGCATTTAGCTGAACTTTTTAAGTTTAGCTATATTTTAAACGAAATCAGTAAAAATATGACAACGTAACTTATTGTTATGAAGGAATTTTCCATATTGATTTTTATAGGTGTTTTACCTGTATCTTTAATTTAGCACTCTATTGCGCTAGAGTTAATAGAAATCTATGAAAAATTATTGAAAATGTCCATAGGACTTTTTCTGTCTGTGCATTTTTTTTCTTCCCTTAGTTAACTTTTAGTTTTTTTTTGTTATTAATTACACTATTTTTTTCCTAAAGAAATTGAGAACCATTTGCCAATATTTTTAATACTATGCATGCATAGATCATGTTTATTATTTTATTTAAGATTGTATTATTAAATATATATTCATATATGTCAAACATAAATTGAAGTTTAAGATTAGATTGAAAGTTTATAAAGTTTAAGATTTAAGATTGCAGTCTCCCATCTTGAAATGATGTAATGTTTAGCATTCAGAATATGACTGACTGTGATGGCATCATCTTAATATTAGCATCCTAATTTGTGATTGTTCTCTTCTTCCTTGCATCTGTTTATCCAAATATCACATTTATACTGGAAAGACAGTGCAATATTGTGTGTTGATTCTCACAGAGTCTAAAAATAAGACATAGTAAGCGTCGTGACAGTGGTAAAACTGATGCTATAATTCTAAAACATAAAACTTTAGCAATATTACTTGGCTGCTTTGCAAGCACAGTTATTTTTTTTCTGGAAATGCAAATCTAGTCTAAATTAGCCCTTTATTCTCACTTCAAACATTTTCCAGGTAAATACAATATCAGGCTTATGAAGCTCTAAGAAATAAACCCCACCGGTATTTTTTTTCTCACTAATGTACCTCAGAAGAAGTGCTAAAGAGCTCCATTTGCTCTCAGTGGCTCCGGATCTGTGCAATTCATGAATGTGATACTGATCCTGTCTTTATGAGATGGAAGGGGTGAGGGTGTGATTCACAGATCGAATGCAAATGAAGCTGATGAGTATCAGGTTAGTCACGGAAGGGATAGCTGTGTGTGTTTTTCATCAAGGGCTTTTCAGAGCTCTCTGGCACTCTTAGCAAAGGGAAGCTAAATCAAGGTGATGACCTGTGTGTGTGTATTTGTTGTCTGCATATCTCAATTTTTGAGTGAAGTCTCCTCCTCTAGTGAGGGATTGATGACGTCTAATGAGCTTTAATACCTAAGAAACAGAAACGCATGTTATACATGTATAGAAAAATAGATTTTGAGAGTTTTTGCTTACCAATAGACCCAGTGAATGGGTGCCGTCAGAATGAGAGTCCAAACAGCTGATAAAAACATCACAATAATCCACAAGTAATCCAAAACACTCCAGTCCAGTCCATCAATTAATGTCTTGTGATGTAAAAAGTTGCGTGTTTGAATTTTTTTTTATCATTAGGTGTCTGTAAATCCATACTAACGCTTCCTCCAGTGAAAAAGTCCATCCCCTGTTGTCCTCTAACATCAAAATCCACAGACATATTTGTTATTAATGGTGTTCTATTGAAAACAGTGCTTGATCAGTTCAGATGTATCTCCTTATTCAGATAAGATGACTGTTTCAGTAGGAGAAAACAATATTATGGTAACAATGGAAGCAATGGTTTGAATAATAATAAATACAAATCTTAATGTTGACTGGATTCATTACAAACACACAGCTTTTTCTTTCACAGGATGTTAATCAATGTGCAACAGTTGTGTGGATTACTTATTATTGTGTTTTTATAAGATGTTTGGACTCTCATTCTGACGGCACCCATTCACTGAATAGGATCCATTGTTTATCAAGTAAATATAATGCTAAATTCATCAAAATCTGTTCTGATGAAGAAACAAACATATTGGAAGACCTAAGGGTGAATACGTTTTCAGCAAATATTAATTTCTGGGTGAATTATTCCTTTAACAATTTATTTTTAAAGCAATCACTGTTCCAAATAACGTTGATGCAGCAAAACCTATTCCAAATAAATATGCAGATGGCATGAAAGTGAGTAAGAAAGTATATTGATAAAATATGGATATTTTAATTACACATTCACCTTAATCAAATCATAAAGAATATAAATAAAATACATCGTAAAATAGACAGTATTTGTAAGATCTACAGTTAAATACACTATTCAAAATCTATTGTCAGTTCAGCCTAGAAGTGTGTCACGAGTCCCGTATGTTTCTGTAAACATGTGGACAAAGAGAGAGAGAGATTTATCTCTCAGCATGCAGGACACATTCAGGAGCATGCAGGAGTAGATAGCAGCTGTGATGACTAACAGCTCAACTTTCACTCTTAACCTCAGGACCGTGACCTTGTTCTTTTTATCATCCCCTATAAACTGTGTGTTGATCGTTGCATACAGACTCTGACCTTGTGCAAATCAGGTGTTGTTTATTCTCATGTAGACAGTAGAATAGACCACAGCTTTTTTTTCTTTGTGTACGGGGCTTATATGACACAGTCCAGCATTGTGATGACCTCTGGTAATTGTTTTGCTTCTACATAACTATTTCTCGTGACCTTCAGCTCTGATGTGGGTGTTCACATTCTAAACATGAATGGATTATAAGGGCAGCAATCATTCTTCATTCAGACGCTCACTTCACATTCAAATCAGAATTATGTACGTTTCTTGCCTCTCTAGTAGGTCATGCTGTTGCTAACGTAGGAGTTTACATTACAAACTTTCACAGTTACATGTATGCATTTAGCAGATGCTTTTATCCAAATCGACTTACAGTGCATTCAGGTTATACGTATTCAGTACGTGTGTTCCCTAGAAAATTGAACCCACAACCTTTTGCGCTACTAACGCAATGCTCTACCACTGAGCCACGTAAACTACAAACACAAGCAAAAGCATCTTGATATCAGCATTGCACCAGTTTGCATGTTACATTTTATTTTATTGTTGCATTACATATACATTTGCTGTGTTTATATATAGACACCTTTACATTTTTGCTAGATCCTCTGGATTGGTACATTCATTTCATTTATTGTGAATAATTTGAGTTGCTTTCTGGCTTATGTCACACAATTAATTTTCCCACTAGGTGCTCCTCACCACCGTGCAGCCCGCATTCACCATATGGGCAATTGGGCACGTGCCCAGGGGCTTCACGTCCAAGTGGGGCACCATGCAGGGCCGCATAAATGTTTTCCAATAGTGTAGTGTAGAAACAGTTTAACAGCCAAAGATGTGTTAGTAAATATACACTGTTTTTGCAGCTCATTGGGTTCCTCTGCTGAACTGGGGCCCTGGGCAAATGTGTGGTAGGTCTGTGCGTTAATCTTTCTGTGGCTACCGACCACAGTTGTCTTGATTTAGTGAACAGCTCTGTGCAAATTTAAACAGATCACCATTTAGGTACTAAACAGAATTACCACAAACAAAGAATCTCCAGCCATAAAACAACCTGTGCTTTGTGGGTTTTTCTTGTGTTGTTGCGTTTAGGGTCATTATTTTTAGCCTTGCATCTCTGTCTAGAAGTAGAACAACAAAGAGATTGTATGTCTGAAACCTTGACTGAGCACAGAAGCCTTTGTCTCATTTCAGTCCTGACAGCCTGTCATCCCTGTGATGCTGCATTTATTTTCATGTAGTCAGTAGACTATATCACAGTCTGTCCCTCTTGGCCAAGGTGTGTATGACATATTCCGGCATCGTGATGACTTCTGGTAAAGTAATTGTTTTGTGACTTTACATAACCATCTTTTGTCAGATGTGTCATAGCCATTCAGACTGGAGAAGGGGCATCTAACATGCCATTTTTTGTCTGTTTTAAATGCAAAAATTAAACTTTAATCATTGAAATTAATTATTACAGTAGGTGAAATTGTTTTGTTTAAAATGCCATGACATCCATTCACATGCCTAAATTTGTCAGTTCTATTAAATTATACTCATTTTTTTTAATACAAAATAAACATAATTTACCCACCCACACTGATAAACTAGCATTTTTCCCTATTTTTTTTTTTTTTTTTGAAAATTCTGAACAATTACTCACATTAAGGCCATCCAAGATGTAGATGAGTTTGTTTCTTCAGAACAGATTTGATTACTTCACTTGCTCACCAATGGAGCCTCTAAAGTGAATGGGTGCCGTCAGAATGAGAGTTGAAACAGCTGATAAAAACATCACAATAATACACATGATTCAAATCCATCAATCAAAATTTTGTGAAGTTAAAAACTTCATGTTTGTAATAAATGATTCCATCATTAAGATTTTGTTAACATCAAACCAATGCATTCACTAAAATATGACTGTTCTGTCCATAGCATTACTTTCTCCAGTCTAATCTGAATCAGGAGAGAAATATGCTCAGGTCAAGGACAAGCAAAAACAGCCCAGAACAGTTCTAAACAAATGTGTTGGTGGGTTTTGATGTGATAGGACATCAGGGAATGAACTTTTCACTAGCATTTTGTTTTCGCTTACACTGAGCATTTTTATGGATTGTGAACTCGTATTTAGAAGTAAATAATGGTTTTTATTTGAAGTACAAAAAAAAATGTATACAAAAAAAGTTGTTTATTAGAAAAAAAAGTGAATTTTCTAACTTTGTTCAAACTAAGTTGATAGTAAGCCTTAAAAAAGTCATGAAGTGCATGAAGCCCTTCTTTCTCAGGACCTTCAGCCTGATGTAGGTGTTCACATTCTCAGGTTATTAAATTACCAGTCGTTCTTTTGATTTAGTTACAAATCACACAGATCACAACTTAGCTTGAGGTAGAAGTGTTATTCCACCGAATTACCACCAAAAAAAAAAAAATCTGTTTGAGCCAGAAAACAACCTGTACTGTGTGGGAGGGTTTTTGTTATTTTGTGCTGACATTTTGCAGCATTGTGATGACTTCTGTAAATAGTTTTGTGACCGCACATAACTATTTCTTGTGATCTACTGCCCTGATTTGGGTGTTCATATTCTCAAGTAATCCGCTGCAGCAGTAGTCAGTAGTCACTTTTTGTGTGTTTTGGCTGGTTTGCTGTCATTATTTTTAGCCCTGCGTCTCTGTTCTGGAGTGGATAACTAAGGAGGCTGTCTGTATGAGGTCTTGACCGTGCGCTGAAGCCTTTGTATCATTTCACTCTTGACAGCATGTCATCTCTGTGACTAACTAAATGACCACCTGCCACAGCTGACAAATCTACCAAAACACAATGACACCCACCATGTTAAAATTATTTCAGAAAAACAGCGAAAGTAAATGTTCTGCCCCTGGGGTGGGGTGACCATGGGGCCAAAGTTATGGCAAGATGACAGGAGATTCAAAAATTTCGCTCGCCGAGTCCTGAAAAGAGGCTATTTTCTCTTCCTGTAACATTGAGTATTTGGCAGGACCTTCTACTGGGAATTAATCTATCTCTCTCCTTCTGTCCTTCTCGCTCTTTTACACACAAATACACACACCTAGTGCCTTCATTTTTGTCTTAAGATGACTCTAAAATATGGATACTGTCCCCACTCTCTGCCCTGATTTTCAGCTTGCATGCTTCCAATAAATAAACCTGTCACAGCACTGTCTTTATACTTGTGCTATTTCGGGACCAATCACTCCCAAGGTGGAGAGACACTTTCATGTCATATGAAAAGACACTTGTGTGTGAGTGCGCTCGCATATGTTTGATGGAAACGGTTGCATATAGTGGTCTTTTGAATATGATTACTGTATTTAAGGCTTTCACGAATTAGATCTAATTCAAGGTCTAATTCAGTTTCTTTCTTGACCTGTCATTGTGAGTGAACATAAAAAACCCTTGGCACTCTGGCCTCAATGGAAATATAATGGCACTTTCCATGAATAGGGTTCAAAACTGCACCTGAATCTCTCTCTCTCTCTTTATTTTATTTTTTTACAATTTTATATGTACACTCATTCTACATTCTTCCACACACAGGGCTGTCAAATATGGGACCAATGTTGATGTATAATTCCCATAAATAAAACAAATACAAAATAATATTTAGACCAAATTGGAACTTGTAATGATTTATTTGTTGTCAGTGGCAGTGACAGTTTTGCCCAAACAATCATAAATAAATGTATATTTCCTACAAACGAATGAATGAATGAAAAAAATATAATACATTTAAATAAAATTCAGTAAAAAAAAGAATTAAGGAAAAAAAAAAGTGTTTTGTTGGTTTATTAAATACAGTTTGGTAAAAAGTTTGTAATAGCAGTGCTTGTAGCACTGTGGATGCAGCAAAATATTACAATTCAGGCATTAGGAACAATTTATAATTAATGTAATATTAGAATGTTACAATATTTTAATTAATTTAAACACATTTAAATATTTTACAGATGAATGTAAACATCAGTTCAACAGATTGTAATTGTTAGATGTAGTTAAGAAGGTAAATTAGGTCAACAAAATTAGCATTTTAAGGGTGGATGCAGACATTTGGTGTGTTTAGATGTTTGCTACATGAATTTCATATGCAATGAAATATTTTAAACTCATGGAATATGATTTGTGCCTCCAATATACAAATACAATAAAACAAATAAATAAATAAACACAAAAATTAAGTCAAGTAGCATATTCATGAAATGTGCCTATTATTGAAAGTTTCTTATCAGATCTAAGATTGTATTCAATGGTTTGTTGACCTATCATTGTTATCATAAAACCCCAGATACTCAGGTCTCAATGAGAACATGATGATAATGTTTGTCATTGTGTTTAGTCTGTACTTACTAAATCTTTATTCTCCACCCTTCCAGACCTCTGTATGAAAGCCACTGTGCTGAAACCACTGGGGGCTACACAGTGCCAAACAAATATCCTGTATCTCTCAGCTCCACTCACCTAAAAACCCTCCATAGAGACAGTGAGGAAGCTTGTTTCATACACAATATCATTATAGCTTATACAACGCTGATTAATATTTCATTGTGTGTAAGTTTAGCATTATGTGGAGGTGTTTAGAGTTCCCAGCAAGTATGAAAGAGACACTCACACTTTCTAAGTGTGTGTGTGTGTGTGTGTGTGTGTGTGTGTGTGTGTAAATGTGCTTAGTGTCTGCTGTGCTGAGACCACAGAGCTGTCAGTCCAATGTGGCAGTGGGGAACCTTAGAAACACGTGTGTGTGTGTGTGTGTGTGTGTGTGTGTGTGTGTGCATGTGTGTCTCTGCCACCATTTTTGTCTGCTAGCATCATTTCTATTCAGACAGCAACATAAACACTCTCCCTCATAAACACACTATTAGATTATGGAAATGAGAGCAGGGAGCATCTATTCCAGTGTAATTCCTTTAGGGAGGCGTTTAATTTGAACAAATAAATAAATAACAGCCCTGCATCAGGTGCTTCGTGAGAGGTATTGTGTAAAATATATCGTGGAATACAAAATAATAATCACAGCGTTTGATGAAGAAAGTTCATGTAGATGATGCTTGGCACTTTTAAAGTTGCTCGCTGAATCTCATTACGCTAAAGAATATCTGTCTAAAACAGAGCTGACATTTACTACACTGCTGAGATGCTTTTCAAAGAATGTTAAAAATGACCTTTAATTTCTGCACCGGCCCTAACTTCTTTATCTAAACTTCGTTCGATCTGATGCATGTTGATTAGATAACTCGTATGATGGCAACAATGCTGTTTATTTGTTTTCATATTGCTGGTATTCATATTTAAGCTGGAAAGCTTTACAATTTACTGAGCATTGTGCATGCTGATGATACATTTGAAAAGGTTTATAAAACAGCTACAGAACTATTTTAAGGGTAAAACTCATCTTGAATGTTTAGTTTCTATTTTGAATTGTAATTACTCAAGTGGTTTTCACCATGAAAAGGTCAAAGTGCACATAGAGTTAAAAAATAAAAAAACAACCAAACTGAGTAAATTGAAATGTGTAAATTTGTGTAATTTTAACATGCATGTGGAGACTTGTTTATAATCACGCTTGGCTGATGTTACTGCACATTTGATATTTGGTCTTATTAGAATCATAATTTATTTTGAAGTGGTCATATTATGAAAAAAAATATTTAAGGGATGGATGGATGGATGGATGGATGGATGGATGGATGGATGGATGGATGGAGACCATAATAACACAAGTCGTGTCAAATGTTTGTCTTGTACAGTTTTGAAATGAAGGAGAAATATGGATTTGGAAATAGACTGGAGTTTTTAAGCTTCAAAATCATTAAAGTATCATAAAAGTGTCCCATATGACTCGTGCACTATATTGAACAGACCAACATCTAAGTCATTTCCCTCTCGTAAGCTGTTGAATCTAATTGAGTGAGTTATCAATGATTTCCATAAATGAATCATCTAAGTCATTGAATCATCAAATTAAAATAAGACCCATTCATGAATCAGAGCTCTCTTATGAAGTCTCTTGGAAGTGAGAGCTGAAGTGGATAGTGTGTTATAGTATTTGTTTTGTTTTTTGAAAGTTCACTTATTGATATGACTCCTAAAATAAAATAAAAATCAATAATATATGGGTGGTTGTCATTGATGACACTGTATTGGCATTTTTAGTTAACTATATACACAAAATATTGATTCCAAATCATTTAAATAAATTAAAAACTCTTAAATAATAGCAATTATAAACGGATTATAAGAAAAGAAAAGAAAAACTATTAGATATACCTTCAATGCTTTTTTACTCTTGTCTTTCACACCTGAACTGTGGGTTGTTCGTTTGCTCTCTTCAGAAACACTGGAGTCATTTCTGCAGCTCGGTCTTCACAGGAAACCAGGCCAGTGTGAGAGTGAATGTCACATGAATTATGCAGCAGGTACACCTGTGTGTGTGCGTGTGCGTGTGCGTGTGCGTGTGTGCATGTGCGCATGCGTGTGTGTGCGTGTGTGTGTGCGTGCGTGCGCCGCTGGAAGAGGCCGGAATGAGAGATATTTTACATTACATCTGGATCATTCTGTCAGGACTAGCACATGCCCCATGTTTCCCCACTACCTGAAAGGCAGATGAATCTTCATTTGGATACCGTGTTAAGATGTAATAACAAAGATGTATGTATGTGTGTGTGTTTACAGGTTGAGAGTGAGGTTATGACTCTAAAATCATATCTCGTGCTGTCACAATATGATTATGAGCAGTTTTTTTCTGACTCTGCTGGTTCAGATTTTCTCTTTTTTTCTGCAGGAACTAAAGATTTGTCTTTTTTCACTTATTTAGCACTAAGGTTTGTCATCCATAAAATCCTGCCTCTTGTCTTAACTATAAACCTGTTCACTCTAAACATGAAAATGATTAAAGCATCTTTGTTTACCCAGGAATCTCTATAGCAACGAATGGGAACTTGAGCGAGGTGAGAGGTGTTTCCTTCACACACACACACAAAGGAAAAACTTATCAGTCAGCTTCTTGAAGAGTCACATCGAAGGTGAGATGAGATTCTCCCGGCCGCAAATGTTTTGAGAAAGAGAGAGAGAGTGCATTAAAGTGTTTCATTTCCTTAAAGAGTTAATTCACCCAGTAATGAAAATTATGTCATTTATTTACTCACCTTCATGTCAAACCAGTACAACTTTCTTATTTCCATAGAACAAAAAGGAGCAGTTCTGAAGAATGTGCTAGATGTTATTTTGTGTGTTGTTTACAGTGAATAGAGACTGAATCTTTCAAGATTAGAACGCACACAAACGTAAGTTATATACCTAATGCAATATATTTCAATCTTCTGATGCCATATTATAACTTTGTGTGAGAAACTTATGTCAACTTATGTTTTCTTCCAGCAAACTGTCAACCCGATTCATTAAAAAGATCCAACTCAAATTAATTAATTACACTCATTACACTCATGGGGCCCTATATTAACGATCGAAGCGCATGGTCTAAAGCACACGGTGCAGGTGCACTTAGGGCGTTTCTGAATCCACCTTTGCTTGTATAACGACGGGGAAAACGGTAAGTGCTCCCAGCGCATGGTCTAAAACAGTTGTCCCTATTCTCTTAATGAGTAATGGGTGTGTTTTGGGACATAATGTGCAATAAACCAATCAGTCTCATCTCCCATTCCCTTTAAGAGTGAGTTACGCTCACGCCATGGCGGATTCGCTATTTAAACAGGCAAAATTTTAAGGCGCACAGACTGAACGCGTCTCCAGAGAGCAAACGGATCTGCTCATGCGCGAGCAAATAGGTAGGCTATTTTTCCGTTTCACACCGTAAGCGTGAGCGGCGCATGAACGGCGCAGAAGAGGTGCGTATGCAGAGCAGGAGAAGCTGACCCATATGCAACTGAACCGCTTTTTGTACTGCAATACAGACGAGTATCGTCATTTCGGTCATATTTTACAGCGTTCTCCTCCGAACACTGTATGCCATGTGCTAGGCCCTGTCCCAAATGGCACCCTAAACCCTCGCGGTCTTCCTCTGAGTCCGCACTTTCGTGACGTAATGCCGCTTTGACTGTCGGATAGAAGTCTGCTGCAGAGCTCGCCCCAGTTGATCAAGAACAATGCACTGTGACTATAATTCAGCTTAAAGGGGTCATAAAATGCGTTGCTGTTCTGTTGTTAGTAATCTTAATGATTGCTAAATGCATCTACTTTCGGAAGGCCAAATAAAGTGCTTTTTCTTTCTCCTAGAAATTGATTCAGCGAGGTGTCGGCAACGCATCAGCGAGCCTCTTTGATGCATCGTTGTGTAGCTCACACATAAAGATTGCGGAGCGCCGATCACCCGCTGATTTCCCCCCGATTACAGCCCGACCTGTCGGCAAGCTCGTTAACTTGCAAATCGGGCTTAAAATCCTGTAGTGTGAACTAGCCTTAACGTTAGCCCAGCACAAGAGTGTCTTTATGTTAATTTGTAGATTAACAAGAGAAACAACACTGCTGTGTGAAAGGAACTGGACCGGACTTCTTTCTGTAACATCACAGTGCGAGTTCAGTAATTTGCGTGGATGTAATCTATGTGTCAGCTGAAGGTTTTAGATTAAGGTGCTGCTTCAAAGTCTCAATTTTAAATCCAGGGATGGAAAAATAGGAAGCGTCCTATTGCTTATTGTTTCAAAATAAAAACAGAGTTAGCAATCACCAAACAATCCACATTTATGCCAACATGTCATGTTGTTTCGTTCTACTGATGATGAAAAAGGAATATTTTGTGTGATTTAGGTGTTTAAATCATACCTGTGAACTCAAATTTCAGCTAGGAAAGTTTTAATGGCATTTTCTTTTCATATTACCACCGTATAAAGCCTGTAATAGTGTTATGTGAGGCTATATTCTGCTGTTCTTAAGCATCACCTTGTGGCCAAAAGTGAATTTGCATATTCACTTATATTCACATATTACAGAACAGTGTTGTGAATGTTAACTGGCATATTTACAAGAACAAAAAAAAAGATTTAGACAGATTTTTTACAATATTTGTGAGTAAAAGGCCTTTTGTGTACATAGAAAAATCTTAGATCTTTGAGTTCAGCTCATGAAAAATGGGGGCAAAAACTAAAGTGTTGCGTTTTTAATTTTTTGTATATTTTGTTAATTTCCTACCAAAAATACGTCAAAATGTAATTTTTGATTAGTAATATGCATTACTAAGAACTTAATTTGGACAACTTTTAAGGCAATTTTCGCAATATTTAGATTTTTTATTTTTTTGCACCCTCAGATTCCAGATTTTCAAATAATTGTATCTCAAACAAATATTGTCCTATCATAACAAACAAACAAAAAATTACCCTTATGACTGGTTTTGTGGTCCAGGGTCACATTTTATCCTTCTGTGCTCTAGAGAAGAAAGCTGGTTTGGCATGACATGAGGGCAAATAATGACAGATTTTTGGATATACTGTTCTTTTAAATCCATCATGCAATCGATTTGTTTAACCAGACAAGCTGACACCAAGGAAACATACTGTATAATATCTGCAGACATTTAGAAGCTCATATGTGAGTGTCTCTAATCTCTTCGTTTAGAGTTGCACATTTGAGTGTGACATTTGGGAAAAGTCAACAATGGTTTTGGATTCAGCAGCAGTTTTTGCTGGAGTGCAGAAGAGAGAATACAGTTTCACCTAATGCTGACTTTCTGCAGGCTCTCGCTCAGCAGATTAATGCAGTTTTGCCTTAGGCCAACGTTCAATTTAAAGTTATAAAGTTACAACTTTAATTATTCTTTTAGGTTATACAGTTTTACACCTCCTGTGATTTCTTATGAGTTATGCAATCCTTTTATATGGGATTCTTTTTGTCCATATTATATATATTTATAGAAATCAATAAGAAAAAGTGTTTTTATTACTTCACATTCGCAGTGTGGAGTTTGCTGAACTCAAAGAACTTTACAATTCTTTATTGCCTATACAACATGAATACATTTATAAGAAGGAAATCCAATTCTAAGAAATAGCTCATGCCAAAATGATGTCCTCATTTACTCACCACATGTTCTTTCTGTTTATATTGCAAATAACAAGTGGTAATAATGTTCACTGCCAATCTCTAAAATATTCAGACTCATTCAATATATGCCAGTTCTTCTAAACACATATGATCACTTTGTGTGAGAAACAGACCGGAAAGAACACTGTTATATACTGATAGTCCTTCACTTTTTCAAGTAAAAAAAAATCAATTTACAGAATGAGAACTTGAAATTGAACACAATCACGTTGTATTTTAAATGATCTGTAATTGGATTAAATTAGGATCTGTTTCTCACAGATAGCTATCATTTGATCACAGAAGACATAGACTATAGTACAATATATAGGACAATATATATAAAAATTACTGTTACTGTATAATACTATTAAAATAAAGAGTTCACCCCAAAATATTTTTTTTTTCGAAAATTCACTCACCCTGAGGACATCTACGATGATGGAGATTTTGTCCATCAGTTAATATCTTGTGAAGCAAAAAGCTGACTGTTTGTAAGAAACATCCACCATTAAGACGTTTAACTTTAAACTATTGCTTCCAGCTAAAAAGTAATACTGCTTTCTCCAGTGAAATAATCATCTCATCTGAATCAGGAGAGAAACAATTACATTCCATGTCCCTTAAAGGACTCCGTAGGAGAGAAATATGCAAAGAAAGAAAGAAAGAAAGAAAGAAAGAAAGTTAACTTTTTGTGTGCATCTGAAGTTTAAAAGCATTTGTAACCACAGCTGTAGGCCACTGGGTAAATTAAATCACAGTTTGCATTTGTTATCCATCAGAGATCTGAAACATTTCTCTGGAGCCAATTATCAATGTCATAAATGGGTGAAAATGGACCAAGAGTTGCAGTATGTTTAACACATCAATGCTACAGAAGCAAATAATGGTGTTTAATGGCAAAGGCATAGAAAAAGACAGGCTAATAATTTCAATTTCAAAACCGCCTTGATGTGTTGCATTCTGCCTTTCAACCTTTTGCGGTTCTGACTCAAACCATAACTAATTGCTTGCGTATACTGCAGCTAGTCTTAATGTGTTGGGTTATTTATTTATTTGTGCTTTTTCAAACCTGGTGACGTGAAACTCCACATCTGCTCATTCCACAAACAATGATTAATATCTCATGTTCAAGCACCTTGTTTTTATCGGTGCGAGCTGTCAGCAAGATGGATATGAAGAGGCACAGAGCATGATGTATTCTAGATAGAGTTCCTGACATGCAACCACAGTGTGAAAATACAGGCAGACTACCTGTCCTCCCTAATATAGAATCTGTCATTCACTTCTAGCAGAAGAACATTGGTTTAGGGTAAGGTGCACAAGGGGTTTAAAGGTGAAGTATGTCATTTCTGCACCACTAGTGGCACCAGATGGTATTGTAATCCCATCCTGCTTTAGAAAGTACAATTGAGAGAAATGCATATGTTAATGGAAGGGTTAATATAGTTACCTACAACTATTAAAAAAATATATATTATAAACAAAACTTTAAACTTAATATAATTCAGCTAGTTTGCAAGGAGACATTTCTCATTCTCATTTAATTTACATTGGTGTAAAAAAATAACTCAAACTAAAACAAAAGAAAAAATGAATACAACAATAATGAAAACTATTAAAGGAAATACCAAAAAGACCAAATAAACAAATAAAAACAATTTACATTCTTAATAAAAACTATAACAGCATCTCATTGATTCTAAAATAACACTTGTTAACAGATTTCTCTAAGTAAATGACCTTGTGCAAGAATGTAGATTGTTTTTTCAATTCATTTTGTGCCACTAGTGGATCACTTTAACAAAATAAAACCATTCAGCCCAGATGGATTCGAAACAAATGTGACATGAAGCATTTAAAACATTATGTCCATTTATGTCATGTCCATGTTATGTCCACAGTTACGTCCATTGTGTTTGCACTGTAGAAACCAGTGAATTACATCTTTTATAACAAAGCCAGAAAGCTTTATTTTAGATAATGTGACAGAAATAGAAACAAATGTCCTGCAGAGAGTGTGTGAACATGTGTTTGAGTGTGTGCGTGTGTAAGGCTGGCAGCTGAAGGACAGTTTGATGGGTGCTTTGGGACTACGGCATGCCAGGGAAAGGATTTACATCCCTGAAAACACAGAACATCCTCATCCAAGTGTGATGATTGCGCGCTCACACACACACACACACACACACACACTCTCTTTTTTTCACACACACATTTGATAGGCTATTCAATAAAAATCAGGCCAAAATTGGATCAGCAAGGACCTCCCTCCTGGCTTTCTTGTCTCCCAAACACACTTACCCGAAAGGAGCAGAATTGGCAGTTTGATAACTGAATGACAAATGTTAGAGAAACAGTCTGAACCATGATCACATTCATAATCCTTCCAGGCCTGTCAGAGAGAGTGGAAAAAAACAGGGAAGATGAAGACGCTGCTCAACAAACCTCCATACGCAAAGCGTTCAAAAGGAACTCCTCTTGGTAAGACAAAAGAGGTTTTTGTTTTGAGTGGAATTAATGAACTGTCTGCCAGCCTACATTACCAACCTATCTCATGTGAAAACGTGACTCTACAAGAATTTTGGAAACCTTGAAATATGTTTACTCGGGTCAATGCATATTTAAAACGAAATGTCCACTAGTAGCGCTAATAATGCTATGATTTTTACCTTATTTTGACATGCATCATGTAATGCTCACTGAAATCCTTAATAATAGATATAGTTATAATGGTACATTTATTTTAGCTATTAAATATTACACATATTATGAATATTCTAAGTGTTACAATTATATATATATATATATTGCATAGCAAATATAAGGTAAAATGCAGGAAAAGAGGTGCAATAATAAAAAAGTTGAGTATAGAAACTTTTCCCCCTTAAATATCCTCATATTTTTTCTTTGCCGTGTGATTTTTTTCCCCTCTCCCTCAGGGATAATGTGAATTTGAGAAGATGGCATTGATTTATGGGATTGCCATTGCTTAAAACATATTATTGAGATTTCCTTTCATATCCCCCTTCCATCTCTGTCCTTAAAGGGGTTTTCCTGTAACGCTATAGCTCATCTGACATGAATTAATTGTATTTATTTTTGTTGCATATCAAATTCTGTAATGCTAGTTGGCCCAGATCGAAGGCATGCGAGAATAGATGTAACGAATTCCAAGTGAAGAGTCTTAACTTACCATTTATAAGCAATTCTACAGTCTAAAGGAGGGTTACCCAACCAATACACAGCTTTAAGATGCTCCATTAGTCTTCTGTATATTTGTTAGCCTGTAGGGTGTCATTTACAGTAATGGGAAGGAAAGGGTAACATATTAGGCATGATAAAAATAGATGGTTTAAAAACAAAGCAAATGGCTCAGAACATCAACAAAATCGAAGCATGCTGTGGAAGCCTCCATTTGGAAATGCGAAACAGAGGCGTTCTAGAAGCTCGCAAGCCCATTTTATATCACTTTACCATAATCTATTCTCACACGGGCTCTCAGGGAAGACAGCAATGGCGGGTGAAGAGTTATATAGATATAGATGGTGTAATCTTACAGGAGGGTGTGGCGGTACAGCTGCGAAGGGCCGTGCTGTGTCGGCTAATAGCGGACGAATTGGCCCCATTAAAATCCTCTGCTTTTCTCCTCTACCTGTCAGTGAGTCTGTAAGGAGACATGTTACAAATGGAGGTTGAAATGATTTCGCGTTTCCCTCCTCTTTATTTCCATCCCCCCTTCCTGAGCAGGCCATCAGCGGAAATGAGGCAGAAAATAATGGCTCTTCCCCTTCTGTTTTCCACCCTGACCCTCTCAACGCAGACGACTGCCACTGTTCACAGGTCAGTTCATCCCACTGCCCTCTTCTCTCGAAAGACATTTACCTGCCCACATGACTGTGCGGCTGCATTTCTCAGCACACCAACAAGACACGGAGGAGGCTGGATGGAGACCGGTCAGCCTCAGTGGGTTCTGGGTTGGTAACTCCAATACATCAGTAAACAAGAACGTGTAGAAATTAGAGCTGTCGGAATTAATGCATTAACATGCAATTATGTATTTTTAGCAATTCTAATCAAGCGTATTTAATTTGACATTATAACCATTTCATTCTAATGAATGGAAATGACCCTAGTAGAAGTGTCATACACACATTTTTTTTACTTGTAATTTATGTATAAATGAAAAAAGTACATTTAAAAAAAGTACCTAGAAAGGTGTTCCATGGACAATGCTGTATTAGATCATATTTCATAGCTACGATGATTTTATCCAGTATTACCTACAGGACAGTGCTCAGGAAACACCCTGTGACAACTCAGCAATATTCATATTTACACTGAAAAAGTTCTGTCCATGGAAAGCCTGTGTAGGTCCCGTCAATATCACCAATAACTGAAACATAAATTCATAAAGATGTTAATGCATGTGTGCTAATGTTGAAAAACTGATCTAAGTTGCCTTTTATGTTTTTAGAAACATAAGCATTGGAGTAGTATTGACTCCATGTGCATCTAAACAAAGTACAGTTTGTAAACCATCGATCAGGAGGAACTCTCAGCAGTGTTTACCCATCATGCCTCCTGTTCTTTCCCCAAACGGCTTTGAGTATGTCAAGCAGGAGTGATGCATGATTTCGAAGGCTCTGATGTGAGCAGCCATATGGACGTATGTGCAAAGAGCACGCTCCTAAAGGAAGCCGAAAGGCAAAGTATTGATGGGATACAGAAAGAGAGCAATACAGGCAATGATGGAGAGCAGGATCAAAAGACATGTGCAAAATGAGCATCATGTAAGCTATCTTTTGCCTCTAGTTTATTGCATTCATATTCTACAGCTCTATTGAGCTTTTTCCCCCCACAGTCTGTCACCGGTTCAAATACACAGCATTTTTATTGAGCTAGTGTGTTTTTCAGGGGGAGGTTTTGGTGTGTTTTAAAGGCAATCTACAACTCTATTCCAGAATAGCACGTGAAATGAAGCTCAACATCGAAGATTATGAGGACCGTACCGGCAGTCAATTGGCGTAGGGTGTATGGGTCTTTTGTGTGGCGCCTGGCAGCATTTTAGATTGTTTGCCTGCCAGGAAATGACAGATTGGGTTTTAACAGTGGGATTCCCTCCCCATCAGAGTTTCTTAAAGACTTTGGCATGGGACGAGCTGAAAAAAAAAGATTGAAATTGCACTAGAATATTAGGGCAATCCGTTAAAATTGTCTTTTTGTTGGGGGAAAAGTGGCTTTGACGGAGAAAGCTGTGAAAAAGTGCTACATACATAAACAAGGTGTGACATCCTTGGAAATTATAGAGAAATGCCATTGGATTTTGAAAGGACATTTACACGCACACATATGCACACACGCTCAACGGTTTAGCTGTGATTAGAGAGTGTTTTGGTCTCGGCTGTGGGCTGAGTAAATAGGAGAGCGAGGCCTCCTGCAGCTCTTCGGAGTTATAATCACCCATCAGCAGTACTCGGGGAGAAATAAGGAGGGTGGAAATATAGGGCTGTTCTCGCAAACAGCATCAGAGTTAATTACCTCTGGATACACTGACTGTCCTGAAGTTTGGCTTGCAATAACCATTCTCACTCTTAATACACGTATTCCTCAGATGTTCTTTATCTGAAACTTCTCTGGATTGTGTTTGTGCTCTGAACAGATATGTCAGGAAGAACTTGAAAAGTCCAAACTGCCTTTAAATAAAATAAATATACAGCTCTCCCAATGAGATGGAGATTAATGCAAGGTGTTTCATTTCCACATTGCAAAATGAAACTCTTTTAAGATGACCAGTGAAGGTGAGATTAAAGAAAATTTGTGAAGCTGTACATTTTTATATAAATCAGTCTATATTGCCCCTTTAGTGTTTTAGTGCTTATAGACCCCATATTGGACACTTGGTGGGTATGGATATCATGGATTGGGCAGCCAATAGACTTTATTTAACTTTATGCTGTTGAGTCTTTTGTATTTCTATCTTTGCTCTTTTTAATCATAGTTTATGGCGAAATAGGCGAAAACAGAATTACAAAATTGCTTTGCCTGCAATAGAAATATTAGTCAAGCTGTTGGAGCATGGCAACCTCTGTTCCACACTTTACACTTGATTATATTCTATTCTTGGTGTTAAATTCTCAGTACGGTTAGAAGCCAAGTATCAAAGGTGCATAGACACCTGTAGTGTTATTATTTGGCTTCTTCTGATGCTCTAATTGATGTTCCTGTAAATGTGTGCAAACTTTAAAAAGAATTTACTGTTCAAACCTGTGAAATTTGGAGCATCAGTCTTAGAGCAGGGTCTCACCTTCTTCCATGCCAATTTTAGGGTCTCTGGCTCTAATCATTTAGCACCAGCAAAAGTTTTCTTTATTCATTTGGATTTTGATTTTCCTTGTTTTCTTGTAACATGTTAACAAATTGGACCAAACACTACCAAAAACATTGCTTATAAAATGCAATGTGTTATTGCTCATAACACCAGCATTCACATAGAGTATGATGTTTGATTAAATAGCGACCGCCTTAAGGAGGATGATCAGATATTTCTGTTTATTTCACTCAAATATCATGCTTGCCTAGCTACAGAGAGGAACTAGTAGCCAGACAACAGAGAAGAGCCAAGCTCAAGTGCAAACATAACTGAACCCACAACAGTGGAAGAGAGGTTTAAGTCTCAAAAATAACTGGTTTGTAAAGTAAGTCTATTTTTGTTTATAACTTTTTAAGCGACTTGACATGTTGCTATTCTGTTTATTCTTGTGTTATTTACTTTGGTTAACTGGGTGTAAGACACTCCAACAGCTCCTAAACAGGAGATTAATGCTCTATACAAAGCCTGAAAAACACTATTACGTGTGAAAATTCATCCTCAGTGGGAGTCCGTATAGCTTCCCAGAATCTCAGGGGACATGCAGAGATAACAAGCTAAGCAAATGGAGGATAGACAACACCTTGCTACACAATCTATTGGATGTGACCTTCAGTATAGGCAAGACTTCTGATAAACATCACATAAAGCTGTCAAAAGACTTTTGACAGCTTTATGTGATGTTATATAATGAAAGTGTATTAAGGAGAATATTACAGTTTTGTACTGTACAATAAAGTAACTCAATGTTGGTAGATATTATTAACTATAAAATGGTTAGTCATGGCTCTAAATTCCAATTGATGTATTAATGACGATTCAAAATTCAGATAAATACTCTAACCCTAACCTGTCAACACACATTCTATATTAAAGTGTTATGTTTTTGTCCCTTTGAAACTACAAATGATCAGTTAGGTTAAAAATAAATATTATTTGTTGGAAGAAATTATTATCATCATTATTATATAATTAAATGGTGTTTATATATATATATATATATATTTCTTGAAACCATAAAAAAAGCAATAAGGCACTCAAGGCCATGCTTTGTACTTAAAATTCCATACCTAAACTAAAATAGTTGCAGTTTCTGAACCTTTTGAGCTACAGGTAGAGTTTACATACCTATTAATGAATGAAACCACAGCTCCTACATAACTAATTTATCTTCACATTCATTTTAAAGCCCTATTGTGTCATCACAGTGCTGTACTTTTGCGGTCCGTGAAATTGCAGACCTTCTAAAATTGTTGACTTCAAATGATTAATCGCTTGTGATTCTATTTTTCATTATTCCTAAGTCACCTTGAAAAATGTTTGCTAAATGAATAAATGTAAATGTATTAAAAAAATTGGGTCTTAGTAATAGTCAAAGTTAGATGTATTCTCATTTTTCACTCAGAGCATCGGTGACAAAAAATAAGTTGTTTCTTACAAAAACATTCTGATATTTAACATGCATTAGCATAGGCGTGAATATGTATAGTGTATAATTATTTAGAAAAATGTAAATTATAGCACATTTTATACATATAATCATAATTTTGTTTATTGCTCATTACACCTAGTAATAACCTTATTTGCCTTTCAACAAGCTTATTTTCAAGATTAAACCATTTGAGTTAACAGTTTGCTGAAACTTACACCCATAATTCACACATGGGCTATGTGTTAATTTCCTATCTGAAAATAATACTAATACAAATCAAGAAAGGAGAGCTTTTCCCCCTATTCTTGACGTTTGTGTGTACCCCTGTGTCCTGTTTCGTTTTATGTTTATAGTGACCTCCAGACCACTCCTGTGATCAGTAGTGTCATGAAAAGTTTTTTCTTCCTCTCTCCAGTGAAGTCCGGGTCACTCGAGGCCTCTATCTGTCGGCTGCCGAGATGTCAGTCACATATTGTGATAATGTTGCCTTCTGAATTTGAATTCTCAGATGGAACAGAATTCTTTGATGGACAGGAGTGTTGTGGGAGTAGGCCACTGAAACTGCTGGTGTAGGTACTCTGAGAATAAAGCTGAATAAGTCAGACACGGATAGAGAGTAAAAAAGGCAGAAGCAGAAAGAAAAGCTCACTCATAGAAAAGTGAGTGTTGACGTGCTGAAAGTGAATTAAAATGAATTGTCTTTCTTTTATGTGGTATTTTTAGATTTAGGCAATGATGTTAGTTTAGGAAATGATTGTCTCATCCTCAGGCCATCCAATATGTAGATGAATTTGTTCCTTCACTGGAAAAGATTTGGATAAATGTAGCATTGTATCATCTGCTAACCAGTGGATCCTCTGCAGTGAATGGGTGCCGTCAGAAGGAGAGTCCTCACAGCTGATAAAAACTTCACAACTATCCACAAGTAATCCACATGACCTTCAGTCCATAAATTAACATTTTGTGAAGAGAAAAGTTGCATGTTTGTAAAACACAAATTCATCATTAAAATGTTTTAACTGTTGCTTCCTGCTAAAATACGAGTCCTTTATCCATACTATTACTTTGTCCAGTAAGACAAAAGTTATCTCTTCTGAATACAGAGAGAAATATGTATAGATCAAGCACTGTTTACAAGCGACAACAATCAAAATACAAAACAAAACAAATATGTTGGTGGATTTTGATGTGAGAACATTAGATAGAGTTCAACTCAATGAAGCATTATTATTGATTGTAAATTGGTATTTTGTCTAGAAGTGACAGTTAAGTTAAAACCCCTATGAATTTGTTTCTTACAAACATGATTCTCTTCACAATACGTTAATTCGTAATACGTAAGCTCAATATGTAAACTCATCTACAAATTGGATGGGCTGAGGGTGGGTACATTTTAAGTAAATTTTCATTTTTGGATGAACTATTCTGTTAATCATTTTGCTCTCTTTTTGCCCTTTTTCATTTGCGTGCCCTGAAGTGTTCTGGGAAAACACCCTTTTGTATGGGAAATGGGATGCAGCGCTGTTTTGCAAGCATTTATTTCAGTGTTGCACACAGTATAGTTTATTTTTAACTGTTCTGGTTTAATGGTCTGTTGAAATGGTTTCATCTGCCATGAGTTCACATGCAAAAGCACCAAATGAGTTATTTTTCCAGTGTAGTTTCAACAAATTATCTTTTTAGACTGGCAAAGAATTTTACAGTACATTTTCATAGTTCATTGAACTTTTTATATCAAAAGATGGAGACGATGATGTGATTACTTTTATGTCCATTGACCAAATGAGAAATGATCAGTCTGTTTCATTTCCTATTTGCTTCCATTATTTAATAGCATGCATTCTGTAGTTTTCAAGAAAGGACTATTTACAGTAATACTATTTCATTCACTGGCACTTGTTATGCACTTAACACAACTCTGAGTGCTGTGTGTTTTGTTCTCTAATGAATGGGCCTCTCTTTTTAAATCTGTGGATTATTACTCTCGCTACAAGCATGTATGGGAAGGTAATGCTTTTGACGTCGAGTGATACTGTGAAACTGTATTCAAGGGAATGAAGAGCCCTTTATAGCCACAATGACACCTATTCATCTCCACATCTAAAACACTCTTCTCCATCTTCTCGTAATCTCTTGCACATACACACACAGGTTCAGCTCACTTTGGATATGTCATTAACATTGCTATTGCACCGTCTACACTCAGCGGCCTGGAAAAAATGATTATGCTAATATAAGACGACACTGCCAAATAGAACCGCTTGTGTGTGCGTGTGCATGCATGCATGGCTTCATGTGGTTGTGTGTATGAATGAAAAAGCATGCATGCGGACAACTATGATTATCCATTTGCATTACGGGTTGAATAGAGAAATGAACAAGGCATATTTAGGTGAACCACTGCAGTACTTTAAAGACAATTTAATTGGAATTCCACAGGAACAATCTATTGACTATAGAACCAACCGTGCATCTCAAACTATATAGGGGGGCTTCCTCTTCAGTCATAATTAATCCACCCCGAACAGATGGCCTTCTAATCATTGTAGACACTTGCACCTGCTAGA
This sequence comes from Gymnocypris eckloni scoliostomus, assembly GCA_027564155.1. Classification (NCBI taxonomy): domain Eukaryota; kingdom Metazoa; phylum Chordata; class Actinopteri; order Cypriniformes; family Cyprinidae; genus Gymnocypris; species Gymnocypris eckloni. The sequence goes on along the minus strand of CM050430.1, from coordinate 24,010,474 downwards.
CAAAACAAACGTTCAGCACCGTAGACAGCCGGCAATTCACAGAGCATCTCAAGATTGCAGAAGTCATGTGTTTCTGTTCTGCTCTGCTGAACAAAACGAAACTTTCAGTATAAAGATCAGTGGCAGCTGTCTTTGCATCAAACACAAGCTCTGAAAGAGTAAGATAATGAGATATTTGCAAAAACAGGTTGCTTTTTATAAGTGGTTGACTGAAGTGGGGGGGTGTTATTTGATGCTAATAGAAATAGTGACGGCTGGCTCATAAAGAGCCAGAATGTATACCTGCGATCTGAAAAGTATTGACACTTGTGTTACTTTTGTTGCATTATATGATAAATCAAGTGTCTTTTCTTATAAACAAAGTTGGTGGAACACGTCCATAGCTAATGCGATGAACTGTGTTTACTCTGCTAGGACACCTGTGTGAACTTGAGACTTTATACACTTAATAAAAATCACCTTGACACCAGCTGGTTAAAAGTCATTGCAAACATGTCTAAAAAGCAGTGCAGTTAGTTCTGAGCAAAAGGCAGGTTTGGTATTTTGTATTAAATGAGATTCATTTATTGAAGTTTTCTGGCTGTATGTCATGTAACTAAAAACTGTTATTTTATGGCATTCCTGTGAAACCCCCTCTTAGTGATTTTTAGTGATGATGTATAAAATGAACATTAGAAGTATTAGTAGTGGTAATATGTTTTTATTGACTCGAAATTCACAAAATGTATTTTCAGAACACAAAATGTGCAGTATCCATTATAGAAAATGTTGTTAACATCAAAACAGCTGATTGATAACTGGTGTGATAGTCTTCCACCGCTTTTAGAGTCTCTCGTCTTGATGTCTCTCCAATCATCCTGACAGAGTGAGAGAGAGAGAAAAGGAACAACGGAGCAGGCTATCAGGATCTAGCTAGCCTTCAGGGAGACAACCCCCGCCTCCTTGATATTATGGACTATTCTCATGCAGGACAGACTGTACCATGTCAGACAGTGAAGACTGCACTGAAAGTTTTAGGCCTAATGAGGAAAAAACCTGCCACTGTCCCCTGTGAGGCATTTCTGGTAACAACAGAAAACTTGTTTGATGGAGGAGTCATTAAACCTCTACATGTCATCACCTGTTTTCACTTCTCCTCTACATACAGTACTACCTCTCGCTTTCTCTCTACCTCCCAGCAACTGTCTTCCACTCCCTCACAGCCACCCGCTGCATCGTCCCCTCCCCTCCCCTCACGGTGCACTCTCTGTGGGCTGTGAACAGTGGTGTCATGGGCAAAGCGCCATGCAAGACCTTTTCCAGGTAATTGAGTCTTCTAGCTCACACCACTAATTTGTGAAGCTCTGCTCTCCCCAGCAGTTACCCGAGAGACAAAAAAAAAAGAGGGAGGGAGAATGAGAAAATAACTGCTTGAGTACAATATGTTAATTGGTTTCCTTTAGGTGATCAGATCAGTAAAAGGTCATTGCTTGTCTTGAAATATTCTGTGGAGAGCATTCGTTGTTGTTCCTTAAACTATATCACAGCATACCGTGGTCCCCAATTTTACTTGTATTATTTTAATAATTTATTATTATCGTTATTTTTTAATTACACTTGTTGCATGATACCAAGTAAGGAAATATATCAGCATGATCAAGTTATTAATATATTAAAGTGTGATTATCATTGATATTCTGATATAATTTTACATGTGAGTTGCTTTTGAGGCGTATAAATGTTTTTTTTATTATTATTATATTTCATCTTTACCAATCTATGAGATTGGTAAACATTTTTAATGCCATTTATTTGGTTTGGCTCATTGTGTTCTGGTTATTTAGTTAGTTAGTTAGTTATATTTCAAATATCTTTCCCCAAGCCTAAACTTTAAATGATGAATAGAAAATGTAAATATTAAAAACTAAAACATTTAAATTTAAACTATACATTTTTTAAGAAATATCATAATTTAATCAATACAAATATTTGTATTGTTGTTTTTTATAACCATATTTAGTGTCACTCTTTATTTGCCTAGTATACAGTATATAAATGATTTTCTACTGTATATAATATTTAAATAATAATATTTAATTCATATCATATTTTATATATTCAAATTATACAAAAGTTGATTCAGAAATATATTTTTGTTTCTAAAGCTGTGCAAATATGTTTTTTTTTATGTTGCCTTCAATTAAACAGTTTAGCAGTAATTAAACACAAATATTTGACTGGGCCATAGCTCCATGTAGCTTTGCTTACTGTTGAATATCAATCCACTTGATTGGCTCTATGACTCTCTCTCCTCTCCACCTGTAGCTGGTGTGTGGTGAGCGCATACACTTGATTGTCTCTATGACTCTCTCTCCTCTCCACCTGTAGCTGGTGTGTGGTGAGTGCATACACTTGATTAACTCTATGACTCTTTCTCCTCTCCACCTGTAGCTGGTGTGTGGTGAGGGCATACACTTGATTGGCTCTATGACTCTCTCTCCTCTCCACCTGTAGCTGGTGTGTGGTGAGCGCATACACTTGATTGTCTCTATGACTCTCTCTCCTCTCCACCTGTAGCTGGTGTGTGGTGAGCGCATACACTTGATTGTCTCTATGATTCTCTCTCCTCTCCACCTGTAGCTGGTGTGTGGTGAGCGCATACACTTGATTGGCTCTATGACTCTCTCTCCTCCACCTGTAGCTGGTGTGTGGTGAGCGCACACTTGATTGGCTCTATGACTCTCTCCTCTCCACCTGTAGCTGGTGTGTGGTGAGAGCATACACTTGATTGGTCTCTATGATCTCTCTCCTCTCCACCTGTAGCTGGTGTGTGGTGAGCGCATACACTTGATTGTCTCTATGACTCTCTCTCCTCTCCACCTGTAGCTGGTGTGTGGTGAGAGCATACACTTGATTGTCTCTATGACTCTCTCTCCTCTCCACCTGTAGCTGGTGTGTGGTGAGCGCATACACTTGATTGGCTCTATGACTCTCTCTCTCTCCACCTGTAGCTGGTGTGTGGTGAGTGCATACACTTGATTGTCTCTATGACTCTCTCTCCTCTCCACCTGTAGCTGGTGTGTGGTGAGAGCATACACTTGATTAACTCTATGACTCTCTCTCCTCTCCACCTGTAGCTGGTGTGTGGTGAGTGCATACACTTGATTGGCTCTATGACTCTCTCCTCTCCACCTGTAGCTGGTGTGTGGTGAGCATACACTTGATTGGCTCTATGACTCTCTCTCCTCTCCACCTGTAGCTGGTGTGTGGTGAGTGCATACACTTGATTGTCTCTATGACTCTCTCTCCTCTCCACCTGTAGCTGGTGTGTGGTGAGTGCATACACTTGATTGTCTCTATGACTCTCTCTCCTCTCCACCTGTAGCTGGTGTGTGGTGAGAGCATACACTTGATTGTCTCTATGACTCTCCTCTCCACCTGTAGCTGGTGTGTGGTGAGTGCATACACTTGATTGGCTCTATGACTCTCTCTCCTCTCCACCTGTAGCTGGTGTGTGGTGAGAGCATACACTTGATTAACTCTATGACTCTTTCTCCTCTCCACCTGTAGCTGGTGTGTGGTGAGCGCATACACTTGATTGTCTCTATGACTCTTTCTCCTCTCCACCTGTAGCTGGTGTGTGGTGAGAGCATACACTTGATTGTCTCTATGACTCTCTCTCCTCTCCACCTGTAGCTGGTGTGTGGTGAGAGCATACACTTGATTGTCTCTATGACTCTCTCTCCTCTCCACCTGTAGCTGGTGTGTGGTGAGAGCATACACTTGATTAACTCTATGACTCTTTCTCCTCTCCACCTGTAGCTGGTGTGTGGTGAGCGCATACACTTGATTGTCTCTATGACTCTTTCTCCTCTCCACCTGTAGCTGGTGTGTGGTGAGAGCATACACTTGATTGTCTCTATGACTCTCTCTCCTCTCCACCTGTAGCTGGTGTGTGGTGAGTGCATACACTTGATTGGCTCTATGACTCTCTCTCCTCTCCACCTGTAGCTGGTGTGTGGTGAGGAGCATACACTTGATTGTCTCTATGACTCTCTCTCCTCTCCACCTGTAGCTGGTGTGTGGTGAGAGCATACATGATTGGCTCTATGACTCTCTCTCCTCTCCACCTGTAGCTGGTGTGTGGTGAGCATACACTTGATTGTCTCTATGACTCTCTCTCCTCTCCACCTGTAGCTGGTGTGTGGTGGCGCACTGAGCGCCGTTGTCCTGTGGAGCCTCGTCGCATCATCCAAGTGGATGCTGCACACTGGTGGTGGTTGAGAGAGACCCCCATGATTGTGAAGCGCTTTGGGTGTACAACAATACACAATACAGGGCTATATAAATGCATCATTCATTTAAATACATCATTAATTTATCTATCTTACTTTCACTTTCTGTTCTTTAAGTGGTAAAATATAACTTAATTCCCACCTTATTTCTGATATTATCTATCAAACTAATCATACTAATTTGATAATTCGCTTTTAAACTAAAACCGCTAGTGCAGCACGTTAGCTTTTGTTAGCCGGTTAGCTTGTCATTTGTGTATCGATTCGCGTATTCTGTTCTATTTTTCATTTCTCTCTCGCTCCGTTTTTTCATGAGTTCATCAAACAACAGTGGTATGTGGTAAGTTAAGTTGGTATCATTCATCAATCACGGCGAGTAATGGCTTCTTTTCATTTCCAGTGATATCGTCCACTTGATTGAACAGATACTATTTAAACTGAACTGAGCAGGACAATGCCATCACTGAATTCAATAAGGAAATGCCTTCAACTGAAAATGTAGTGTTTAATCTTGTAATTTTACATTATTAACACACTATTTTCCTATTTTGATATTGTGCAGTTGTTTAGACACAATTTGTATTGTTAAAAGTGCTGTATAAATAAAGGTGACTTGACTGCATCACAACTTTTCTAATTATGGTGGAGTGAAATATCATGCTGTTATTTCTTAATTTCATCCCTGTATCTGTCTGACTCTGTAATCAGTCTAATGACCCCATGAGTCCTGACTCATGACTCTGGAGAGCCTCTCACGGCTTCTGAGCTACGGATGAACTCAGGGGTCGACGGTCTCAATCAGCTGCCATAAGCCAGTGTCATTCAGAGAGATGGGCTCCTTCTTCCATCTTTCCTGCAGTTTATGATGACAAAATGAGAGACGACCTGAGATTCACAGTGGAAAAAGTGGGTATGTTCCAAAACCTAGTGACCTTCTTTATAAGACATATATTAACCCTTGTGTTCTCCTGAAAATCCTTTAACTAATTTGATGTTCCTGGTCAAAATGACCAGCATTTTAAATCTCTCATTATGTTATGCTATTACCAAATCTTGGATTTAATCCTTTTGTAAACATGTTACCTTTCAGTTTAATCCCTATGATCAATCAGTTCCTAATACTGAATACAATATTTGGTACGAATAACAATCTAAAAATAAAGGACAAAAATTGGCATGTGTGTGTGTGTGTGTGTGTGTGTGTGTGTGTGTGTGTGTGTGTGTGTGTGTGTGTGTGTGTGTGTGTTTAAATACAATATATAAATGTAATATGTTTGATATACTTTTTTAAATGCATTTATTTATTAATTAATTTACTTATTAATTTATATTTTTTGATTATGCCCTGTGTAATAACATTAACACAACCTGAGGGTTGAGGTATTATAGGTTTCTTTGTTCCAGTATGACTGAATCAACCTGTTTTCATTAGCTTAAAAATGAAATACATTTTAATGGTTAGAGCAAGATCCAGCTCTCAATGTTTTGAAACAAAGCCTAAATAACAATGTCAAGCAGACAGACAATCGTATTACAGACACACAGAGCAAGAGAGAGAGAGAGAGAAAGAAAGCCAGATGTGGTTCATTCTTATTGTATATGTGAGAAAGTGCAAGAAAGGACAAGAACACAGAGCACTATGTGAATTCTCGTTCAGAGAGTGACTGAAACTTTAATTTTGCTCCCTGATCAGGGATGAGTTATTTCATATTTTGAAGCTCAATCTCACCAATTCACACCATAGCAGTGAGAAGCACCTATTCAGTTACAGTGCAATAACAATGCCAAGCCAAGTGTGAACTGCATCATGGGTAAGTGGGTAAAGAGCGATTTCAGCCCTCTGTGTTAGTGACACTTCAGCCAAAGCTCCATCACATCAGTCAGAGCTGAGATAATGAAGTCTGAAGGGGAAGGATGGAAGCGATGCTGGCTTTTAGTTCTGAAGCAGCAACCAAGTGCCTTCATCATGGGCCGCATTCACATTCTCTGCCTTGCACTCGCTTTTACTCTTTCTCTCTCGTTCTCTCTGACAGTCCATATATTCGTTGATCATTTGTCATCTGCTGTAAGATGCTATGAAGTGTTGATGTCAGAGATTTTGTAAGGAAAAAAGTGAGATAGAACAAGTCATGAACAGACAGTCAGAATATTATATTAAGAGCTTTTTGATAGAGGTTTATGAACAAAACAGCTCCATTAAGTCAGATTTCATGTTTGATTTCTTTGTTAATTTAATCTATCGCAGTAGAGACAAAGTAGCTATTTTAGACGTTGATCTGACTGACGTTTGCTTATATTTCAAGCTCAGCTTTGCAGGGTTTGATTTATTAATTTCTAAGCTGCTGTCGGTTGGCAGAGTTGAAGAAATGACGACAAATTATCTCAGAAACCGATATCATCTTTAAGTCTAGCTATTCTAAATACTGGTTGAGAGATATTGCCTCACGTCTGTATTTGTTCTAGCGATTATGCTTAAGAATGTATTCTTCAAACTGCTGAAGTTTAAATCCATGATTTTGCCTGCGGGCACAGACGTGAAATGCATTTTAAAAACTGACAGGAGTAGAGAAAGACAATATGGCAGATAGACAAAGATTTTCCATCTTTTCTTAACTATAAACAATTTTTTCATGAAAACCGCTAGTGAGACAACAGCTCCTTAGAACAGAAACTCAGGGAGACTTGAAGGTAAACAATGCCCTCTCTGGTAGGTTTTGGTATTTTTCTACACTCTGTGTGTCCCCAGATGATGTTCATTAAAAAAATAGGTTCACAATATAATTTTATTTAATCAATGAAATCATAAAAAAATCTGAATGTGTTGAAGCATTACTGAAGATGAGAGAAAAGCTTCAACAAGTACAATACGTTGTTGTAAATGCGAGAAATTACATATGTGAGGTTGCATCAGGGATTAAAACAGATTTTATATTTAAACAAGCATCATACATAATTAACATCCAATGCATATAAATAAGAATGCAATTATAGAATTAACAAGGTAGTAAGGCCTTTTTTCTCAAGAGCTCATTAGAGTGTGTTTGTGTATGTATTCAGGATAAACTGTAGCACACAGCAATAACAAACACAATTATATCATATAGTTAATAGTTTAAGCAACACCAACACAGAAGAGGGCATACATACATACATACAGTAAATGGTGCTAATTGGTCTATATGTCAGGCAGTTACAACACTTTTCTCTTAGTTGGTCCCATGTATCTACTTCAGAAGCCACAATTAATAAGACATTCTCACTGAAATGCAGAGATCAGCATGAGAAAATCATGCAGATATTCAAGCTCATCTCATCTTCTTATGCTTCCTCTGCTTTTTTCCTTATATGTTAAAATATTAATGGGATGATAATTTCCGTACCCTCATATGCGTGTGCATGGAAGTGTCTCTATCAAATAATTTATTAGAGTCACAGTGCAGAGTGTGCACGCACACACAACACACACACACACACACACACACACACACACACACACACACACACACATGCAATATATAAAGTCTCATTCTATTGCTCTCTCTCTCTCTGGATAATAACCATGGCTGTGGGGTTTGAAATGATCCTCTAAACTGTGAGCCATCAGCATTTTAGAACACATGAATACATTATTTAATGCAGGCAGTAATAAAGTAGCGAAGTCTATACAAATGTGCTTTACTTCACATCATGAAAACGAAAGTAGGCAGGATATTAATGTTAATTTTACATTTACAGTTTCATTCTCTGCTCTAGTGTTGGAGAGTAAAGTATTAATACTTTTATACAGCAAAGATTCATTAAATTGATCAAAAGGGACAGTACATGCTTTTATAAGGATTATATGTAAAATGTTCTTATAATGTTCTTTTGAACTTTTTATTCATCCAAGATAAAAAAAAAAATAAAAATATGTATCACTGTTTTCTCAAAATATTAAGTTGCACATCTGTTTTCAACATTGATAAATAAATAAATGAAACATTCTGAAGGACCATTTGACACTTATGAATGTAATAATGGCTGATACAAATTTAGCTTTGTCATCACAGGAACCTATTACATTTCCAGACCAATTCTGTGACAACAACTCATATTAAACCCGGACGTTTTTTTAAATTTGAATTAAATAAAACTAAATGAATTTCAAATCACATGAGCCAATATTTTATTCACAATAGAACAAATCTCATTCAAATCTCATCATATACAATGCATACCATCATCAAAAGATTAAGAGAAACTGGAGAAATCTCTGTGTGTAAGGGACAAGGCTGAAGACCTTTGTTGGATGTCCAAGGTCTTGGGCCCTCAGACGACATGATCACTCATCGGCATATTTCTGTCATTGACATTACTCAATGGGCCCAGGAATACTTCCAGAAACCACTGTCGGTAAACACAATCCGCTGTGCCATCTGCATGCTCTATCATGCAAAAAGGAAGCCATATGTGAACATGGTCCAGAAACATAGTTGTTTCCTGTGGGCCAAAGCTCATTTTAAATTGACTGTTTCAAATTGGAAAAGTGTTCTATGGTCAGACAAGTGCAAATTTGACATTCTTGTCGGAAATCACGGACGCCGTGTCCTCCGGGCTAAAGAGGAGGACACCTCCCAGCGTGTTATCAGTGTTCAGTTCTAAAGCCAGCTCTCCGATGGTAAAGGGGTATGTAAGTATACGGTATGGGCAGCTTGCATGTTTTGGAAGGCACTATGAATGCTGAAAGGTATATAAAGGTTTTAGATCAACATGTGCTCCCTTCTAGACAATGTGTATTTCAGGGAAGGCCTTGTTTATTTCAGCAGGACAATGTAAAACCACATACTGCAGCTATTAAAACAGCATGGGTTCGTAGTAGAAGAGTCCGGGTGCTGAATTGGCATGCCTGCAGTCCAGATATTTCTCCTATAGAGAACATTTGACGCATAGTTAACTGAAAAATACATCAAAGACGACCACAAACTCTTCAGCAGCTGGAAAGCTATATCAGGCAAGAATGGGACCAAATTCAGAAACTCAGAACCTCGATGCCCAGATATCTTCAAACTGTTTTGAAAAGAAGAGGAGATTCTACACCATGGTAAACATGCCAACTATTTTGAGACCTGTAGCAGGCATCAAATTTGAAATAAGCTCATTTTGTGCATATCATTTTACAATTTCTCTGTTTAAACATTTATGTCCTCTATGTTCAATTGTGAATAAACTATAGCTCATGTGATTTGATATTATTTTAGTTTTCATTTTATTCAAATGTAAAAAACATACCAACATTTACGGATTATTAACATAATTGTCTGTTTATTAGTACTTATAAAGCACATATTATGCATGACCATATTATATATCCCTAATTATATACCCAATACCTTAACTTAACTACTATCTAACTAACTATTAATAAGCAGTAAATTAGTAGTTTATTGAGGCAAAAGTTGTGGGTAATGGTTTGTTTGTGGTGAGAATTGGACCTTAAAATAAAGTGTGACAAAACAGTTAGGTAATAATATTCATTGTATATAGATATGTCACAATCCTGTACATGTTTTACCTGTTTTAGTGGTTATTGGACAGAATGAAAATAAAAAATATTACATTTCTACAGGGAAATAAACATTACTCTTGAATTTGCTCGGCATTATGGTCCATTTTAAGTATGTTTCCAGGAGATACTGATTGTCGTTGCCTGACTGGGCAGCAAAGCCATATATTTTGGACACAGTAAAAATAGCTTCCCCAATCTGTTCGTGAGCACGAGTGCTGAATTAGCTTGCAGTACCGACTTTAGCTTATGTATTGACTGCAAATGCATTGCCCTTTAGAGTAGTTGAGTTATCTGGGATATTGTTTTACCCTCGTAACTAACCAGCACTTAAATGTTTGCATTCTATCCGGCTGGTCTTCTATAAAGGTCAGCAGATGGATTCCCCTTGAGGCCAAGCCAAGATGTTCTAGCGTTAGTGTGTCAGAATATTATGGGCAGCCACATTATGCAGTCATGTTGTTAGGGTTACTGGAAAGCGGGATTTTTAACTTTTAGACATCCGCAAGATAACTTGTAAAAGTTACAAATGTGTGAGATTGCAAACAGTCCACATTTATAAACCAATGATTTAGAATTTGCTGCTTTTCAAATATAGTACCTATTGATTAAGCAAACAAGGACTGTTAAATAGAGATGAACTCTCTCTCTCTCATTTAAGTTCTCTATCAAATGCTCTACTAAATTGTTCAATTTGACTGTGCAAGCAAAACTTTTCTTACTGAATTTTTACTTTCACTTTTCTCCACTGAATTGTCTTTGTGTGATATGATGATGTACCCCTGGAGGAAAGTTTAAACGCTCAATGGTTGCTCTTTCACAGGAGACTAAATTAAGTTCTCAGTTACATTTTATTTAGGTTTCGCTTTGGATGTTTTATGTCATAGAAGAGCTATAGTAGTAATGCAGTAAATTCAGACAATTTAGTCTCAGAAGATAATGGTGAGAAATCTGTGAGTTCATATAGAGATCTCAGATTTTTATTGCATACGTTTGTATCTGGCCAAATCTGAGCATAGTTGTTGCCATTCTCATTTGTATGATCATTGGGGTCTTCAACAGAAAACTTAAAAGAATAGTTCACCCAAAATTAAAATTAGCTGAAAATGTACTCACCCTCACGCTTTTAAAATGTAGATGAGTTTTATCTTCATCAGAACAGATTTGGAGAAATTTAGCATTACATCACTTGATCAGTGAATCATCTGCAGTGAATGGGTGCCATCGAAATAAAGTCCAAACAGTTGATACAAACATCACAGTAATACACAAGTAATCCACACGACTTCAGTCCATGAATTAACATGTTCTCAAGTGAAAAGCTGTGTTTGTAATAAATAAATTATCTTATTATCAGGTCAAACACTGTTTAGAAGCAAAACAAATCCAAAACCGTTCTCTGTGTATTTTAATGTGAGAAGACTTTTTCCACTGGACCAAGCGCTATTTTGAATTGGTATTTTGGCCAAAAGCAACAGTTAGTTTAAATCCATCACGATGGAATTATTATTTGTTTTAATTCATGTCACAGGACGTTAATTGATGGACTAGAGTCCTGTGGATTACTTAAGGATTATTGTGATGTTTTTGGACTCTCATTCTGACGGCACCCATTCACCGCAGAAGATCCATTGGTACATTTCTCCAAAAATGTAAAAAGGTAAAAAAAACAACAACACCATCTTCAATAGCCTGACACTTTTAGCAGAGTTGTATTTTTTGGTGAGCTATACCTCTGTGCCTTTAAGCATTGGGTTTTAACATTGGAGTCTGTGAGATACAATTGAGATATAATGAAGGGTAATGACAGATTTCTGAAAAATGCCTTGACATTGTACTCTCCAGGAGGAGTCACGGGAAGCACTAACAACTCCACCCCCACCTCCTACCACCCTCTCTTGCCTGTTTCCTAGGGTTGATTTAGTTATTATGGGCTCTTTCTCCTTCATTCCAGTGTCATTGCACACAGATTAGATGGGTTTAGGATTGAACATCATATATCAGCAAGTCAATCCATCAAGGATGTTTTTTGAGGTGACTTGCTACTGCCATCTGTTGAAGTCTTTTGTGTCCTGTGGACTATATTTCACACCTTATAATTTTGTCTCTAAAATTCTATATAGTTTACTTATTTAAAAAAGAAAGAAAAGAAAATATAGCATTTGATATATATATATATATATGTGTGTATATATACAGTATATACACATTTTTAAGTATGCATTTCAATTTCTTTGGTAATCAAACCAAGGATTTTGCCATAGCTAGTGTCATGCTCTGTTTAAGCGAGATGTATTATATATATATTTTTTATTCTCTGACAATTTTCTTTTTCCAGTCATCACCAAAATTGGGTCAGATCATTTTCAGACCAAGCCTTATAAAAGAATGACTGAATGGATTTTTGATTTTCATCCCATTCTCTATTAAAACTGTAATAAATTTGACAGCAAGACCACCGCTATGGGAGGCTATATTTTTTCTATGCTGCTATATATTGAAATGTAATATATATTGTGCCATGGCCTGATGGTCCTCGTGAAGTTTCATGATTATGCTAAAGCTGTAAAAATAGTCAAATCACTCTAATAGCCTTGAATTGTGATTATCTGACTCTTTCAGTCATGCTTAATGTGGAACTCTGCCATACCAATGCCTGACCTCATAATTATTATGAGCTGTATATTATTATTGTATCTTGTTCAAGGGCCAAGGGCCACGGCATCTTCCCCAGATGAACTGTTTGGCTCAAACACAAAATGCCATTTGTAACTACTTCCTCCCACTGAATCCTGAAGACATTTTGAATATTTAATGACCTTTGAAAGTTTCCCAATTCAGCTTGTAGGTTTTTATATTCTCTTGCACATGTTTGTCTGATTGACAGCATTGATCTGCGAGTTATCGAATGGTTGTTGTGGCTAAGGAATTCATTTTTCCAAAGTCAGAATATTTACCATAAATATCTACCAAAAGGCATCTACATAGATAGTTTAGAATATATCGGCAAGCAAAAACAGGTCAATATAATCTGAAATGCATGGTTGAACTGCTGTCCCAGTACAGGAACTGACCAGTCATAAAGTGCAAAAATGTATTCTGAATTTACAATCTGACAGTCAGTGATTGATTCATGTCAAAACCTCCTTACTCTTGTCCTGCTCTTTAAACGTAGATTCTTTTTTATTTTATTTTGCAAACCCATTCAACACCCCCTTTCTCCCCAGAGACAGTCAGAAAGAACGAGTGAATATGGATGTGTCTGTTTGAATCCTCTTTGTCACCCTTTTGGCTTTCACTCTTTCTCTCAGCCTGAAGCTCATACTCTTTCTTGAAATATGTGAACAGGGACAGGTGACAGAGTATGGAGAACCGTTTTAGTGTTAGACTAAGACATTTCAGTACAACTGAAATACAAATGAAAGTAAGAAACTAGCTTAAGGAAACTTAAGGTAAATCATTTTATTATTTGAATCATTCTTTTCGCTCTTCTTCGATCTGTCTGTCTGTCTCTGTGGCTCTCAGGCAATTGAAGAGAAGTTTCCGTCAAAGAGTGTGGACAAGTACATAACCTATTCTGCACAGGCTGAATTTAAAGATTACGAATGCTGAGGAAATATTTAATTAAATTAGCCTAGAAATGATTCAGTTGTGCTTCACAAATGGAAGCGAGGGCACGTGACGGGGATTTGATAGAGTTCCCTATGCCCAAGTCTCAAAAGACAGATTCTTGATGAGCTTACAAATGTTAGAAACTGCAGCTTGATGTCAGAATATGATCTTTGCCACTTAGCTCTGCGGTTTGCCACATATCTCAGTCACAATGCTTTGACTGACATGCTCTGCATGTAAAGTGCTTTCTTGGGGTTTTCCTTTTTATGCAGGTGAAAAACATAAATATTTATCATGGTGTGTTTGTTTTTGTCAGCTATAAACTATCTCTATGCTTTATATGATTATTTCTTTTACTTTTCAGACTAATTCACTTCATTGAATGTACTTTAATTTCCATTTTAGTTTTATATCCATACAGACATTTACTTTGTCTACTAAATCATTTAAGTGTACATTTATAATTTATAATGATTTTCTATTGTTATGAAGATTATTTTCAATCTAAAGTGTGAAAATAAATAAAACAAAATACATAAATAAATAATAGTATTGCTTAATGCTATAACTCTTCAAAAAACACTGGTAATTTTAGTTTTCTAAAGACATAAATGTGTATTTTGTCTACCAACCAAAGTATAAGACTCCTGATTTCTCTTTTGATGACAACTTAATCTTAAATCTCAGTTTTGGTTGATTTCCTTTCAAGAATGCAAGAATAGATACATGCATAGTTTTAGCATGATTATTTATCAAATGCAAACAAATAAACAAACAATGCTCCCTGTCTATCATTTTAAAACATTGCATTTTATTCTTACACTATTCTGCTGGCAAAGTACTGAATATGCTTTCATGAGTGGATATTAATGGAGAGAGAGAAACAGAGATCGAGAGTGAAGAAAATGCTTCTGTACTGTACAGCATAGGGGCTCTAGACATGTTGGCTGGCACTGAGAAACTAAAGTATAGCGGAAATGTCAAACAGTCACACATTCTATAGTCTGTAGAGTCTTTGATTGCAGGGAATCTTTTTTCCTCCAGACTTCATTATCTCAGCTCTGACTGATGCAATGAGCTTTGGCTGGAGTGTCACTTGCACAAAGTACTGAAATGACACTGTAACCACTTACCCATGATGCGTTGGCACTGTTATTGTCACTCAAACTGAATAGACTCTTATCTGGTTGTTAATAATGGGAGGAGAAGGGAGAAACATTAATCAACGTGTTGCAACATAAATTGGGATTCAGACTTCTCACAGCAAAAAACAAACAGATTATATAAAATAATAATGCATCCTGTTGGATATTTGAAGATGATGATTCAGAATCCAGCTTCAGTTCAAATATTTTCCTTTTTAGACAAACGAAGAAGACGAAGAAGAAGGAAAAGTTTTCAGGTAATATAAAGTAATACATTTCAGAGTAATTGTTGTTGTTGTTAATAGCCACTCAAAAATATTCAATTTATTATTATTATAGTTTAGGTAATCTAGTTCAAAGCCAGACTCGAAGCTGTATTGTATATGCGCACTACTGAACAATGTATTGGTGCATACAGTACAGTATTATGCCACAGGTGAGACATGACAGTTTTGATATAATATATGCTCATTATTCTTGTTTTTGACCAATCAAAAGCAGTGCAGAACCCACTGCAGGTAAAGACAGAGTACACACAAAGGTATTTACTCTGCATTCACAGTATGTTGATAACAAAAACAAAAGAAAAATAGCAGGCTTAGTTGAGGTGCACGATAGTAGAATCTTTTTTGAGTTTCAGAACGAGGAGCTAGCAGAATGATCAATCGGCATGCACTTTTTTGAGAAAATGTGACTTGAGGTGATGTATGGTTGTTGTTTTGTTTTTGGCAAACAGTTATGTGCTTTGAGTGGCAGGACTGCTCACGGCTTATCTCTTGCTTTGAACTCTTGCTTATTTATTCTGAAACATAAGCGTCAACTTGGTGAGTCATTGCTGTGCTTCCTTATGCGGAAAAACAGCGGTAATTGATCGTTACCATGCGTGAATCCGACATTCACTGGCGGTTTTAGCAACAGTCGCCTTTCAGTTCCCGCCGAGTAAAATGCTTCTTGCAGTCCTCTGAAATACTCAATGACCTTTCCAAAGCCTGTCAATTACTGGAAACCAATTAACATATTGTACTCAGTCCGGTTATTTTCTCCTTCTCACTTTCACTCCTTCCCGTTTTTGTCTCTCGGGTAACTGCTGGGGAGACTCGAGCTTCACAAATTAGTGGTGTGAGCTAGAGGACTCAATTACCTGGAAAAGGTCTCGTCCATGACACTGCTGCTCACAGCCTGCAGAGGAAAGCAGGGAGGGGATCGGACCAGCGCTGGGAGGGAACGGTTGGGAGAGAGGAAGAGATAGAAAGATAAAAGGAAGATGGACAGATAGGGGGTGAGAGAGGAAGTGGACATGGAGAAAAAAAGGAAAGAAAATAAAGCAGGTGATTTGATGTGGAGTGGTGTGGTTTGCTTTGCGGCTTTGCCAAAATTATGAGCGGAACTTCTTGGTCGCTGTCCATGGTGTTGAACTGCTTAACAAACCACTGGCTGCTGTCCATGGTGTTGAAGCCCTTGTGTCTAGCATGTGCCAATGTCTGCAATGATTAAAGGGCCATCTGCTCCGGGCTGGATGAATTATGACTGAGGGGAAAGTCCCTTCTACAACGTTTGATATGCATAATTGGTTCCGTTGTAGCTCATCTCTGCACTTTGGACGATGTTTGCAGTGGATTTTGAATGTTGCACGCTCTGTGTCGGTCCATTAGGTGTTATTCTGAGGATGTATGAGTTCATTGTTGGAGCTTACCTTTGACAGATAATTAATCTTTCTCCCTCTCTCATTTTATTGATTGTCTTCCAGTAGCCGTACTATTGTTCTCTACTGTCTAGTATTCTCTCTGTACCCATTCAGATGTGTCATCCTATATTATTGCAATAACTGTTTCAGCCCTCTGAGTGTAGCTATCGCAATAACAATGTTAATGATCTCTCCGAAGTGAGCTGAACCTGTGTGCGCGTGTGTCGATATTATGTGGAAGAGTGTTTTATTTGTGCAAATGAATAGGTGTTATTGTGGCCATAAAGGACTCTTCATTCTGCTGAATACAGATGTATATACAGTGTCAGCTCTGCAACCTTCCCATACATCTCACACTGCACACTTTCAGTCATGTGAGATTCGTTGGAGAACAAAACTCCTGATGGTAATTATTCAGTGGTGTATGAGGATGTTTTCAGTGTTTTTATCCACTGCCAGTATATGGATGACCACGAGCAGGAATTATTTTTTAATTCTCCTTTTGTGGTCAAAAAAGAAAGATGGGTATACAGCATTAGAAAAACACCAGTGTCAGTGAGCGATGAGTTCATTTTCATTTTTGGTTGAAGTAACCCTTTAACCTTAACCCTAAACACTCTTTTTCTCAGTGTCTTTAACCCATCAGAAGGACAAAAATGAGCAAATGACCAACCTTTCACATCCAGTTACTAAATGACGTCCTGTGTTTTAGTAGGCCAGCTCCCTACAGATCAGTGCAGAGCATGTCCGCCCTCTTCATGCTCTCTGTTCCTCTAAGTGCTTTCCATTCTATGACACTGATCGATGGAGAACAGTCATAAACTCTCCCACTAGAGGAGTTCTTCACTCATAATGGGAAACACCAGGACAGTGTTTTCCTGTCATTGTGTCTCACATAAATCTGTTGGTTGTAGATGAGTGTTTCTTCAGCGATGGCTACTTCTGGCCTTGTGGACACATTTTTCACACTCTGACTAGTTTATTTAATTTGTCTACTATCATTCTCCAACAGTGGCTAGACATGCCTTGCAGCATAATTCTGTCATTTTTGTAATTTTGTTGTGAAAGTCATGAACATTTTCACCCCAGCGTAATTTCCATCACATTTTAAAATGTGCATTGTGCTTGAAAGCCTTTCGCGATTGCCATTTTTTTCCTAAATGTTTAAAGTGCTTTAAAATACTATTTTGCTAAGCATAATTTCATAAATAATGCCGTATTTGTCCTAAATACACACAATTAAATACTATTTTCACACATTTTCCATTATTTGACAAAGGCGTTTGACAATGTGAAAATATTCTGTTCACAGTTTATCTTATTTTTTCTCATATTTGCCATATTTCTTGATTTCATTGCAAGTATGCTCTTTACTGGCAGGGTTTCTCACTCAGAGGTCATTTCCATCAAAACCCCAATTGTTGCCCCCTCAAAAAAAAAACTACAAATATTAAATCAATAAATAAATTAAAGATAAATAATTTAAAAAGTTACATAAAATTGCCCAGAGCTGAAGAAACAGTCAGAAATATAATATGGCATGCACTGTCTAATGGAAGGAACATGTTTGAGACTGTTTTAGTCAAACAGAGCTTTATAAATTAATTATTGTGATTATCCACAGGAAGAAAAAATTATATAAAACAAAAAAATTGTTAAAGTACTAGTAAAATCTCAGTTTGCTCACTGTTTCACACACTCACATCCACATCAAATGGGTTCAGGTTGTGACGTGTTTATTGTTGTGTTTTGTTTTTAATGTTGAAAAATGCTGAAGAGAAGACTATTATTATTATATATTTTATATATTTAAAAATGTATATGCTGTAGAACATTTTAGATTTGTTTTATATATAAATAAAATTATATAATATAATACAGTGGATAACACATTCCAAATATCCTTCAGCACTTTTATATAATAATGCTTTATTTAATTAAAATATATTATACAAATATGATGTATTATAATGAAAACATCAGATTAATTTTCATGTTGCCATTTTATAAGTAATATTATATAATTATATAAAATATAATACATAACGTAGACAATTCAAATGTCCTTCAGCAATTATTGTTCTTAAAACACATGCAGCATTCTTAAAGTCATTATTGAAGGTTCACCACCCAGAAATCCACCGAGAGCTGAAGAGTGGGTGCTGAGGGAAGGTTTCTGAAACATTCAGTGAACAGAAAACAGGAAGTCATTTGGGATTGTGACAGTGAACAACAGTCTAACAAAAGATAAAACATGAGCATTGCTCTCTTAAGATCCTTAAATATGCATAAAGGCTACTAATAATATTAAATACCAGAGACAGGGTTATTTACGGTCATTTATAATCACTCGCACTGCCGCTTTGCAATTAATGGTGCATGAACTTCTGCTTTCCTCCAAAATCAAATAAATAGACAGATGAATAAAAATAGAACAAGGGCTCATGAAACCTCCAAAGCAAGTCCCTGAGGAAAGGTTCTGTTTGGAGTGCTTAAATCTCAGGACAGCCAGTGCATCCAGTGGTAATTAACTCTCAAACAGTTTGTGAGAAGAGTCCTGGATATCCACTCTGCTTATTTCTCCCCGAGTCCTGCTGATGGGTGATTATAACAGTGAAGAGCTGCAGGAGGCCTCGCTCTCCTATTTACTCAGACCAAAACACTCTCTAATCACGCTGGAGTGTGGAGCTTTGTGTGTGCCTCTGACTGAGTCTGAGCGCATGATGGGTTTCACAAAAAATAAATAAACTCATATTGTTTTGTCCTTCCTCGCAGCTCAAGAAACTGATGGGACAACTAATAAGCCTCAATTTCTTTTCGTTCACTCTCTCTCTTTTTTGTTTGGTCAGGTTAGTTAAAGGTCACATGCTGTTTACGGGGTGAACACCAGCACTGAAAGGGAACGCAGAGTTTCACTTAGTATTCTTAAAGAGAACTTATCCATCTTCCAAGAAAGACAAATGAGTCACGCACGGGAGGGAACATTTCATTCTGACTTCTCTTCGGGTTAAATGCTTCAGTTAAGTTTTGTAAAAGCATAATGTTAAATAAAAGTTTAAAATCTGCAAATAGAAAAGGATTTGTCCCGTTTCTCACTCACTAAGGTGTCAAATACATGCTGCGTGATGTTAAATTTGTCCCGTATTGTCTTTATACTGCTTCTCATTTCAATGAGAAACCTTTTTAAAATGAATTCCTCAATATATCTTGATCATTTTGTTGGCTAAAATGTGTGAGTGTCTGTTATTCTGTATGATTATTTATATTTATATTATTATTTTAATTTCATTCATTGAATTCCATGCATTCAATCAGCAGCTTCTGCATCTTAAAAACAGCGTAAAGATATGTTTGGGTATAATTTCCTATTTGAACTCAGCAACAGTAGTTCATGTTTTAGTCTGTTGTTTTCTGTAGAAGTTCTGCTCTGCTGAAGTGTCGTGTTTCATTACAGTGTTAGTTTTTGGTTGGCTGACTAAAATATAAACCTCATCAGCATCAGCTTTCATCAAATATACTTCAGGCAGCCGCTGGTAAACTGTGTTCCGTGCTCAAAGCACTACACTGGGTTCTGTTTTAATCGCCCAACTGAAAAAGAAACCCCTGTCCCTGACACAACACACCAGCAGAGCAGAACTTCTACAAAAACAACAGATTAAAACATGAACCACTGAGTTCCAATTGAAAATTATACCAAAGTGTTATCCTTCCTAGATTCAGGCACAGCTTCTGCATTTGTATGCTTATTCATTTTTATAAATCCAGAGTTATTATATTTAACTAAAATTAAAACCATAAAAATGTGTTACTTTAAAAACGTTTTATTTCTGCTAGTTGGTAATTTAACTTGACATACTAAAATAATTATCAATAAAAAATACATAGACATACATATATAAAACCTTTTAACTAAATTGATCAAACTTAAAGCACATTTTAAGATTAAATGAATAATCGGAATACTAATAAGAAACTACTAATTGCTGATTATATATATATATATATTGCTTTATTAATATATTTTATATATGTGATCTGGAATTACTAACTTGGAAATAAAGCCATATTTTAGATTAAATGATCATAATTTTGTCATAAAAAAGGTTTTGCATCATCATAAATACCAATGCATTGGATTTGTATGTATTTATTTTTTCCTTTCAGTAACACATCTCAGTCGTGGTTGTGTCAGTTCAATAAAGAGTGCCCACCCAAACTCATTGCTCATTAAATATTCTTAATCATTATCAGATGGTGGTCCAGGTGGTCCGTGGTGCAGTTCATTTTTCCAGGTCATTTTTACAGATGTGCTTTCACATATAAATAATTCATGTTTTCATGGACTAAATAAAAACCACAATAACATTTTGATTTCGCTACATGATTGAAGCTGAGAGCTGACAGGCATCTGTGTCCTCCAGGTGTACAGAAACAAATACGTGAGTATAAACCTTCACTGTTAACAGCTTTGAAAGTACAAGGCGGAGCTGTACAGAACAGATTTCCTTTTTCCTCCCTGTCCCGAAAAGCTGCTCTTTTGGGTTTACAAGGTTTTCATCTTGACAGCAGAGGAGAAAACACACCTCAGTGTAAGACGGAGAGACATAAAATGAAAAATATGGGCAAAGCTGGAGGAAAGAAACCAAGCGATGCGCTGAAAGAATGGAGCCGAATGGAGTTTAGAGTCACTGACATCTATTTCTCCCTCATATGTCCTCACAGGTTCCATCTATCCATTAATCACCTCCACCCATAATCACTTTCCTACCAGCCTCCTCTCTCTCTTTCACCTGCTCACAAATGGCTGTTTGCAGTTCCAGTGTGTGGCCTCCGTGAGAGGAGTCTGGGGAGTCATGTATCACTTCTGCTAACACCATTCAAGGCTCTTTCAGGAGACAAACAAGGATGATGGGGAAACGCCACAGAGACCTGCTCATGATACATGACACTGCAGCTCCACTTTACCAAGATATATTAGCTCTGTCCAGATAGAAGGTGTCAATATTCAGAGAGGATGGCGAGCTAAAGGTGAAGTGTGCAATTTTCATTGAAATACCCAGAGTGCAGAGACTAAAAGAAACCATTCATGTTGACTTCCCCAAATAAACAATAACCTTTAAGATGTTTGTTTGTTTGTTTGGTAAGTCTCTTATGCTTACCAATAGTGCATAAGAACAGTATTATTGGGAAATGTTATTACAATAGAATAAAAAAAAAATGGTTTGCATTTTATATATATATGATAATGTAATGGATTCATGTGATAAGAAAATCAGAAAACATTACTCCAGACTTCAGAGTCATGTGATCGTGATCCTTCAGAAATGTAAAATATGCTGATTTGCAGCTCAATAAATATATCTTATTATCAATTCTGAAAACAACTGTACTGCTTAACATTTTTGAAAACCTTGATACATTTTTTAAATAGAAACAATATTGTAATTATATATACCCTCACTTTTGGTCAATTTAACGCATTCTTGCAGAATAAAAGTACTAATATCTTTAATAATTATTATTATATTTAATTAATATTGTTGCCCTTAAATAAAGTTGTTAAATGGGGGGGGGCTCCATTTATTTTGATAACTATCTACATTAAACAATAAACTGTTTGATACTTTCGACTTTAAAGAACTTGTTGTTTTTTCAAGGTCATGTGTGGCATTTAAAAAAATGACTACTCTATCATCATCCCTTATTGACTTATACATTTTAGTTATTTGTATTTTAAATGAAGCCATTTCCAGGTCAATTCAGGAAATGATTCTGTTGCGCTCTCTTTTGTAACCCTAGAAATGACATACTTACACCTTAATGTAATATACTTTATGTACATCATTTTCACACTTCACCTTTAAGGAAAGACATTTTTAACCGGTAGATTTAACCGGAACTGCAGTGTCTGAATGTAGAGCTCACTTCAGGAGAGTGTGAATACTCTTGAGTGTTGAAATGTTATTTGAAAAACTTAATGAGAGATTTCCATCGCAGCGATGGTGTTTGAGAATTCTAAATCAAAATACTTGATTTGAATGTCAAAGGCATTAATTAAGACGCAGATCTATAATGAATCACTTTACATGCAGTTTCATCCTGTTGACAACCCAGCATCTTTAGATTCTGATCATCCATGAGAGCCCGTTAATTAATATACAGTTCACTTACATAATCCCAAACCAATCAAATATGATATCAAACGTGTTCCACTCTAAAGATATAGGTTTACTTAATACCAGCCATACCAATGATGACAACAGAGACTATTACGTAAATAATTGGTAACCGGTAATAGTCTTGTTGAGACAAAGTAATTATAATTAAGCCTTGTCCATTGGGAAGCATGAATTAGCTCATTTCTTTGTAGTCTTCTGCATCTTACTTGTCAGATTAGATCTGCAGATGGACGACAGCACCTGCGTGACAGTCGAGTCTGCAGAGCAGGTACTCATCATCAGCCAAGTTAATTGAAATCATCAAATTATAAATCAAGGGCCCACTCAGTAATGAATCATTTCTATGCAGTTTTATTCCTCTGCCATTTAGGTTGTGAAAATGTCTAATTAAGGATATTATGGAAAGTTAATGAATTGTTTTCTGTTGATCGCGGGATAATCTCTAAGCAATCAGTCGGGGGTCAGAATTGAACTGGCAAAGGTTAACTCATTCAGCACAATCAGAAACGACACCTATTATATTCCTGTGTATTTTAACAAAGCCGCTCGCCGATAATTCAGTCCTTCACATTTAGTAATTGTAATGAACCTGTGGCTGTCAACCGGTGGGTTGTGACCCCAAAAACTGGAGAAAATAAATCTTTATGCAAATAATTATTCCCAGCTAACCATATAATAGTGATGCCAAAAAGTATATATAATGTTCAAAAGTTTTGGGTTAATAAGATGAATATTAGATATTATGTATATTATATTATGTATTGTATTATTATTAAATAATACATATAATTGTTTGCAATATATATATATATTCAATAGTATTCAGAAAAGATGCATTAAATGAATCAAGTGTCAGTAAAAAGTTTTACATTTTTACAAACAATTTATATTTAAAATCTGTTTAACCTATTATTCATCAAACTGTACTGTTCCAAATGAATCAATGAATGAATGAATGAATAAGCAGCACAACGGTTTTCAATATTCTGAAGGACTCAAATGATCATGTGATATTGAACACTGTAATAATTCAGATTTGCCAACGCATGAATAAATTACATTTTTAAATATTGTAATTATATTTTACAATATTGCGGTTTTTACTGTATTTTTATCCAATGAAGGCAGCTTTTAAGAGCATTATTGTCTTCCCAAAATCGTATCAACCTTAAACTGTTGAATGATAGCGTAAGGTAAATTAATATACAACCCTGACTACTTTAATTTAGGTCATACATTTGAATAATTTTGCATATTTTGGGCCTATATCTTACTACTATTACTGCATACTACTATCAAACTATTAATCAATACTTGTCTACTTATCTATATTTTAATATTGTGTAGGTTGCCATTTGATGTTAAATATAAAATCTGGGTCCTGGAGCAACTGAAGTAACTACAACATTCAAAGTCACTTCTCCTGGGTTGAATGTTGCATGGCCAAATCTATAAACTAGAAGTTTGGACACACTCCATTTTGAATGACCTCGGTGCTTGGATCAAAACTGCTGTTTGCTGGATGCCAGGAGCGTTTGTTTCCGGTATCCAGGCTTGATCCCAGGCTTCATTATGATGAGAGAAAATAAGTTCTTATGTAACACAAACATAACTATCGTGCACAGTTTAAATTTTTAAACGTGTGAATGATTCAGATGAGAGGGCAGTGCACCCTCTCTGAGGTCCGTGATAGTATTGTCCTGCACGCTGATGAGAGAGTGCCTCCAATTATCAATTAATCAAGACAGTTGAGTCAGTGTTGAGAAACACAATCCCACCATCTTCTTTATAATTCTGACACACATCTCTTCATCAATACACTGTTTTTCCAATTTGAGCTGTCACAGCCAATTTTCTGGATGGTCTTAAATAAATAGCTGGTGATGAAGGGGCTTAACAGGACAGAATAAACAACTGTAAAGAGGTGTAGAGGCCTTAATGTATTGTATGCATTGTAACTTCACTGGAAATAGTAGATTAAAGGAGAAGTGTATGTATGCATGTATGTATTTATACATTTTTGTTTGTTTGTTTTGAGTTTACTCAATCTAGACCAGGGCTGTTATTATATATATATATATATATGTGTGTGTGTGTGTGTGTGTGTGTGTGTGTGTGTTATATACAAGTAATGCAATTAGAACTGATATAAAATAAAATATACATTTTAAATTAAAAACCTAAGCTTATAAAACTTAAATTGAAAATGAGAAATGTTACCTTGACAATTAGCTGAATTACAATAAGTTTAGGTTGTAAAATTACTACAACTAAACTATATATATTAAACACTAACACTATATATAAATTACATTTATACATCAAATACTATATTTATGCACAAGCAGTTGTTTTAGTATTTGTTATACTGTTACAATATTTCTTTTTTTCCAATTTCATTTGAATGTACATTTAAACAATTTTATGTGATTTTGTCATTTTATTTAGCATTTATTAATACCATGTTTATCTATATGCTTTTATATACTGCTTGCTTATTTTAGCAGTTATTTTACTATTATTTATATACTAATATAGTATTAACTAATATTTTGAATTAATATATTTATTTACATTTTGTATTAGTAATTGTATTAGATTTTTATATATTTATGTTTACTATTTATTATATTTATTATTATTATAGTTGTTGTTTTAGTCTTTCCCATTCATCTAGATAGGAGCTGTACTTCTCTGTCTCACAGAAAAACTGATGCCCAAGATCATTACTACTGTAAGATGCTCACCAACGTGCCTTAAAGGCAATTAGCTCATCTCACATTCAAGTTCTCTCACACTCTAATATAGTATTATTAGTTATATAAATATATCATAAATGATAAATAAATAACATTTAGGGTGAAGCCGCTGAAGTGTCCAGCTCCTGTTGACTGACGGCTTCAGGCAGCATGTTTCCCCTGTGTCTGCTTGATGTGGTGAGAAGTACAGCCTCACAGTCGTGTAGACAGGGAAATGTCTTTCGAGGGAAGAGGGCAGTGGGATGAACCGGCCTGTGAACGGTGGCAGTCGTTTGGGTTGAGATGGTCAGGATGGAAAACAGACGGGGAAGAGCCATTATTTTATGCCTCATTTCCGCTGATGTGCAACGAGAAAAGGTGACAAAACAGAGGAGGTAAAAAACCTCAGGAAGTCATTTTAGACTTGATTTGGTAACATTTCCTCTCTCAGGCCATTCAGCGGTGAGAGATCGAGGTTTTTAACGCTGCTGAATCATATGCTATTAGCAGACATGGCAGAGCCTTCGGGGGCTAAATCCTGTATCCTAAAGGATTACCACGTCGTCTCTTTAAGTTCAAGTCGGTCATGCTTTTGGGAACACCATGAAAATGAGTTCCACAGATAATATCCACTAAATTAATGCTGGGAGCTTTTACAATTTTTTTGAGCGCCCCCTTCACAGTTACATCACCTGTATTTTCTGAATAATTTACAGGTGTAATGGCCAGAAAGTCACTTCGGTCAATAGCTTTTTGTCATATGATTGTCAATGCCAGTGCATATGCCAATGAGGGTGTTTTTATATTATTATTATTCAGGCGATATGTGCCCTGTGGAGCCCATTACTGTTAATGATGTATAGCTGACTCACTGTAACAAAAAGACTTAATGGGCTAAAACTGGGTAATGACTAATTTCAAAGCCCCCCTATGGACATGAATTTTCATGAAATACAGTATATAGAACCGAGGCATGTATAATATGGGTCATGAGGGGAATTATTTAAGCAATAATCTACTTGCATGGATCAAACTTGAAACACAGATACAATTATCCAGTTTAGACAACACTTTGCTTATGCCATACATCTGTAATGATAGGGTGGTCAAATTATCGGTCACTGACAATACAGTTTGATATTATTTAAAGGTTTATAGGGTACAGTGGGGATAATGATGCAGACAATATGGGACTGCACTTCATCCTGCAGCATCTGGACAGACCAGGGACTTATGTGAGGATCCTGTTTGTAGACTTCAGCTCCGCTTTTAACACCATCATCCCATCACTCCTTCAGAATAAACTGCCACAGCTCTCCGCCCCCACCCCCTCTGTCAGTGGATCAACAGCTTCCTGACAGACAGGCAGCAGCTAGTGAGGCTGGGAAAACTCTCATCCAGCACCCGTACGATCAGCACTGGAGCTCCTCAGGGCTGTGTCCTCTCCCCACTGCTCTTCTCCCTGTACACGAAAGACTGCACATCTAAAGACCCCTCCGTCAAGCTCCTGAAGTTTGCAGACGACGCCACACTGATCGGCCTCATTCAGGATGGTGACAAATCTGCTTACAGAGACAGGAGGTTAAGGAGCTGGCTGTCTGGTGCAGTCTTAAAGGTGACATAGGTGATTGTCTTCAGAAATATTTTTTGTTATTCTGGTTGAAAGTCTCTTCACATCCCGATAGCAATCATTAAGTTAAGTGGTCTAAATTTATTTATCTGTATTTATATATTCTGTGGATGGTGTAGGACCAAGAAATGTTTGTCCAATCAAAACGCTCGGTCCGGGAGTTTTAATTGTCTTTCCTACATGTCAATGTTGTGGATCGAGTGGCCCAAGGTGGTGGTGAGGTTATGGTATGGGCAGG
The DNA here is from genome assembly GCA_027564155.1 of Gymnocypris eckloni scoliostomus. NCBI lineage: Eukaryota > Metazoa > Chordata > Actinopteri > Cypriniformes > Cyprinidae > Gymnocypris > Gymnocypris eckloni. The sequence continues at coordinate 23,983,432 of CM050430.1, read as the reverse complement.
TGTATGTTATGGACAACGTACACAGGTGCATTTTATTGATGGCATTTTGAATGCACAGAGATCCTGAGGCCCATTGTTGTGCCATTCATCCACGACCATCACCTCATGTTGCAGCATGATAATGCATGGCCTCATGTTGCAAGGATCTGTACACAATTCCTAGAAACTGAAAACATCCCAGTTCTTGCATGCCCAGCATACTCACCAGACATGTCACCCATTGAGCATGTTTGGGATGCACTGGATCGGTGTATACGACAGCGTGTTCCAGTTCCTGCAAATATCCAGCAACTTCGCACAGCCATTAAAGAAGAGTGAACAAACATTACACAGGCCACAATCAACAACCTGCTCAACTCTATGCGAAGGAGATGTGTTGCACTGCGTGAGGCAAATGGTGGTCACACCAGATACTGACTGGTTTTCGGACCCCCCGGACCCCCCAATACAGTAATTTTACACATTTTAGAGTGGCCTTTTATTGTGGCCAGCCTAAGGCACACCTGTGCAATAATCATGCTGTCTAATCAGCATCTTGATATGCCACACCTGTGAGGTGGATGGATTATCTCAGCAAAGGAGAAGTGCTCACTAACACAGATTTAGACAGATTTTTGAACAATATTTGAGAGAAATAGGCCTTTTGTGTACATGGAAACGTTGAATTAAGCTCATGAAAAATGGGGGCAAAAACAAAAGTGAAGCATTTATAATTTTGGTCAGTGTATATAATACAATTGAACATTTATTGTTGAAGCCATAAGTGATAATACAATTAAATACAATTAAATCAATGCCTTTTTCCAAGGATGATTCAATATGAGACTGATACACTATTTCTGGAGCAAAGACTGTTGGACTCCTTTGCATAGTGAAATGCAAAGTAGCTCTGTAAACAAAATAATAGATTGAACCAAGCAATGTCTTCATAAGAAAAGGTTTTTCTTTGTGTGAGGGTTTATTGAGCAGGATATTCATTGTGTCTGGATCTTTTCCACTCTCTCTGACAGGCCTGGAAGGATTATGGATGTGATCATGGATCGGACTGTTTCTCTAACATTTGTCATTCAGTTATCAAACTGCCAATTCTCTTCTTTGGAGGGGTGGAGGGTGAGAGGATGGTGGGCTTGAAATGAATATGAGCCAGCAGAGAGATTTATACTAATCCAAATCTTGGATTGATGTTCACAGAATATCACAAGTGTGTGTGTGTGTGTGTGTGTGTGTGCATGTTTATGTGGTTTATGAGGACACAAATTCGTATAATGACATGGGTATGACATAGATATTACAAGGAAAAGGTGATTTATGAGGACATTTTCAGTGTCCCCATAATTCAAAAGGCTTAAAAAATAATACATCATTTTTATTTTTTTAGAAAGTAAAATGAAAAAGCTTCCTGTAAGGGGTAGGTTTAGGTGTAGGGTTGTTTTAGGGTGATAGAAAATATGGTGTGTACAATATAAAATCCATTACGCCTATGGAGAGTCCCCATTAACCATAAAAACCAGTGTGTGTGTGTGTGTGTGTGTCATTCTCTTTAGATTAGGAAATTCAGTGTGTATTCAAGGGCCATTTCTTGGCGTGTCACAATCCAAAATCACCAATTAATTGCCAGAAAATACCACCCGAGAGCTGTATTGTACATCTGTCATCTTATTCATGACATCTTTTTGGAAGTGTCAGGATGTGAATTTTAAACACCTAATCTCAATCCACTGTATTATTCTTCTAAATGTCCACTGGACATTAATTTGACAGCACAGCTCCTTTAGTATTAGCATGAATTAGCATGTTTAGATGTCGGCAGCATGCAAGAAACTCTATTTAGAATGCATCATGCTTTTTGCCTCTCAGTATTAATCTCAATGACAATTTATTGATGAAATCTAAGAAGCTTTGACGTCAGATATTAATCATTGTTTGTGCAAGTAATACTAGTTCATCTCTGCGGATTTGAAAAGCAAAAGGCTCCACATTAAGACATGAAACGGACCAAGACCAGCTGCAACTACAGCCGGTCCTGCTAATTAATAATGGTTTATATCAGTACCATGAGATTCAGATTGGAGGAGGCACAACAGAACAAACAATGGGGGGGTTTTGAAATGCATATTATGTTGAACTTCACAGACAAAGAAATACTGTTTTGGGGAATAATGAAGTCTTTAACTGTTTTAGTTCCTTTCAAACACACACACGCGCGTGCAGATCTCCCACGTCGAATCAGATAATAACCAGAAACAATTCAAAGGTAACAAACGGTTTCTGGTGGTTTATTATCTGTGATGTTGTTTATGTTCTGCTTAGCATTACTTTAGATCTTCGCTTGGAACATTAAAGTCTATTACGTTCTTCCCAGACAGGATCCAGACTAAAAACACAGTGTTTTAATCTGGTCTACTGTATTCCGTATTAGCATGGCTTTGATTTCTCTCCCTTAATTCAGTCACATTGAAGGTCATTTGAAAACTCTTTGATGCACAGCTACTCCAGTCTTATAATCGGATGTAAAAACAGATGTAGTCCTCCTCATTATTTTTAATAAAAGGAAAAACAAGCCAGAAGAAAATCATGCGGTAGTGGTATGTAAACAAAACCGCAGTAATTAAAAAAGAAGAAGTAGAAAATCAATCAATAGAAAAAAGAAGTTTCCACGTATTAGTTAGATACTGAACTTCACGATTGCACATGCCCAGATTGTTAATATGCAAATTTAAAAGTAATGATGACAAAAGAGAACAGCATTTTTTTCCAGTATATAAGCCGCTTGAATAATCCATCAAAAGTAACAAATAACAAAACCATTAGATACAGCACTTAGTTTCTTTCACTGGCCGTCACACAGCCATATGTATCTTATCAGATTCATGCGTGACGCATTTGATACACACAATAGACAGAATGATTATGATGGTCATTACATAAATGGAGACACATCTGTTTTTATCAATTAATTTGAGGAATGCTCACGTATATATATATATATATATATATATACACACACATCGTTCATGTATAGTTATTCTTGATCAATGGTGTAGCACCAGTTTATAGAATATAAGTAGGAATATATCAGGGTTTTTCTTCATCTATTTAGCCCTGCACCTGTATACTCATAAAAACAAAACCAAAAAAACATGTTTACACTCTCCCAGGTTTATTTAATTCGTGTCGGCCTTACATAAATCTAATGAGAGTTCTGTCATTTGATTTTTACTGAAACCTGAACATTTTTCTCAACATCTCTAGTTATGTATTGTGCTTTGGCTAAAAATGACAGAATCCTTTGTCTTTGCTAAGGCTAATTCCACTCTTAGAATGTTACATTTACACACTTTTTGAATAATTTGACAAAATGACTGAATTCTTTGATAAGATTCTGGCAAAGTTCTCTCAAAGCTTCGTTTGCAATGCATTATCACAGTAATGTTAATGGAACATTCTTTCAAAGTTCCTAGTCCTTAATAATGTTTTCATTACTCTGAAATGTTTTAGTTGGACATTCATCTCACATTTGTTTTATGTTGCTACTTGTTTCAAAATATTCAGACAATATTCAACAGTAATACTCCAATAAAGTTTACAAAGTTATAAAATGGAATGCTCTCTTAACATTGTCTGAACATAAAAAAACAATCTACTCTATTTTCAGATAAAATTAATTCAAATTAAATTCAAAACATATTTTGTATTATTAAAAAAACATTTAGCTGGATTGGTGCACAATAAAAATATTTCTAATAATATTAATATAATATTATATTAAATTTGAATGTTGAAGCATATTCTTCACGTTTTCCTTCTTGTAAACAAGTACACTAACTTGTAAAATTATTAATAATAGTATTATTATTATTAATGGAAAACTTGTTTATTGTTATGGAGATGATGCCTGGATATTTCTTAAAATAAAAAGTTTATACTTCAAATATTAAAGATGTAAATGAGTGTCAAGTGCTCAAGAACGTATTTAATCTTGTAATGAATTTATTCTGGTAATCGCATTTACTTGTTCAAAATAATTGTAATGCTTTTTCACATTATCACCCTTTCATTTCAAAGGCGCTTAAAACATAGGCTGCAAAACACAGACCGTGTTTGTGCATGTAAAGAAGTCATTTACCAAAAGGAAAGCAAACAGCATTATTATTTTCACTTCCACATAAGGTTTGGATGATATACAAATGCTGCAAAGTTGTTGTAAGTTAGCCCAGCTCTCCTATCGCGATGCACCTGCCGTTAAGGTGCAAAAAGAGGCAGAATAAAACCTTGTCCTGACAGAATGATCCAGATATAATGTAAAATATCTCTCATTCCGGCCTCTTCCAGCGCACACACACACACACACAGGTGTCCCTGCTGCATAATTCATGTGACTTTCACTCTCACACTGGCCTGGTTTCCTGTGAAGACCGAGCCGCAGAAATTACTCCAGTGTTTCTGATTGCAGGGAGAGCAGACAGAAGGTCTAGGGTTCATTTGTGTTCCTTTGGAGACTAGACAAAAGAACGCCATTTATTTTCTCTGTCTTGTCTTTTGTAGGCTGGCATTTAATGGCGTTTCTCCAGGAAAGTTTTGAAGAAAAAGTACCTGTGTGATTTGAATGTATAAAGAGAAGCAAAGTGTTATATAACAGTTTAACAGAGGAAAAACGTATTTCCTCTACGATAAGGCATAAAGTATAACCTCAATCCTTTATTTTAAAGTTCAGATTCCTGCATGGTGCTGGTAAATATTTGATTTTAATATCTGCCAGTCTCATGTAAATAACTTTATCCAGTGAGCACAATTTTACTATTAATTGTGGAAATAAAGATGCAAAGTAATATTTTGTACTCATTTTTATTGATTTGAAAAATGAAACAATCCAAACTTTCTCTCTTTTCTATTTTCGTTCATAAATGACATGACTTTGTATGTGTCATATTTGACAGTTGGCATTAGTATATTACAGTGGAATAGGAGAAGTTTAATACCACAGAAAAACTTAAATGTGCCTTTTTCGAAACTGCTGTATATAAAAACTCATAGTTAAAGTTATGTATTTTCTCTCAATTGAATTAGTTTTTTTAGCACCCCCTCTGAACTGTTAAGCCCCACCGCTAAAATCCTGGAGCCACCACTGCTGAAACACAACGATTTTTACAAAGCTCATCGTTCTGAGAAGCGAGGCGTAATCTGATTGGCCAGCTATCAAGTACATTGTGATTGGCCGAATACCTCAAACGTGTGACGGAAATTTTACGCTCCTTACCATGTTGTGATAGCGTGTCCCTGTGCGATGAAACTAAAACAATAAAACCCATCATAAACGAGGCATTTGTTGCATTCAGTGAGGACATAATGACTGATTATAATGACTCATATGGTCTTTTTACACATTGCGGCCAGCGCTGCATAAAAATAACACCATGTCTGCATTTGTGATCGTAGAAACGCCAAACAAGCACTACTCTACACTGCTCAAAACTCGCGTTTGAATAGTCAGTAGCAAATGCTTTAAATATTTAAACGTAAATAGTCAGAAACACCAGACTGTCCATTCATAGTGTTTACATTGTAGGCTACTCTCTCCTAGGTTCAGGAAACAGTCCTCCGTAAAATGTGCAACAATACTGCAGCGAGAATAAAAGTTACGCCTTCTTTCATTGCGTATACATTTGTCCGATGTTTTGCAAATCTCCCCACATTCGTGACGTAGACATGTGGGGGCGTGTTTAAATGAGCCGTTTTAGGAAGGCGTGGCTGAGTCTTAACTTTGATCAATAATATCTATTTGGGTTTGAGACTTTAATCTTTGCAACGTTACCGATCTTATCCATGCACAAACAGCATGTAACAGTCCAAATGAAATCACATCATAAGACCCCTTTAAATTTGCACCTTGTTTAAATCACTGAATTAGCCAAAAGTATACATTTTCCAATTATTTTTTCAGACAATTTCCACCAAAAAAATTGTAATATTATACTGTGATATAAAATGACTCAATATGACTCCTACATGCACATTTTCCAGGTCTCGTTCCCACAGAGTTAGTTAGTCTCTGACCCTCCAGGCAAAAACCACCCCAGTCAGAGAACTAAGAATCCCGTCCTCCATTGATCACGCAACAATTCACTGCTACAAGCTTCTTCAAACTGCTTTCTGCATTTCCCAGCCAATTGTTTGTGACAGTATATCATAACCTCAGATGTATTCCATTATTTCAGTAATAGCGTCGCATCAGTGAGTCTGTTGATGGTCTTTTGATCATCAGAAAGTCTCTGAAGAGCATTAATGAGGCGCTGTGTCGGGCGTGTTAGCATTTCCCCATTAGATACTGTGCTTATTATTCCATATTCTGCATTATATTTACACAATAGCCTTCACAAAACACCTGATGCAGTGATGTTTTATATTTATTAGTTCAGATAAAAAGCCTTCCTTTAGGAATTAAGCTGGAAAAGATGCTCCCTGCTCTCATTTCCATAATCTAATAGTGTGTTTATGAGGGAGAGTGTTTATGTTGCTGTCTGAGTATAAATTATGCTAGCAGACAAAAAAATGAGTGCATGAGAAAGAGAGAGAGAGAGAGAGAGAGAGAGAGAGAGGAAGGAGGAAAAGAAAGAGAGTGTTTAACATCCTTCTCAAGTCGCACTGCTAGTCTCAGTAGACATTGAAAAATATACACATACTTAAACACATGCACACAGGCATGTATTAATAATTTAGTAGCCATGTCTCACTGGGGTTCCCATATGAAATATTATTTCCTTCATTAATGGAGTTTAGAAGGGGACAGAGTGCAGTTGCTTCTCTCAGCAACAGAATTTAATTGTGTGTGTCTCATCTGAACTTCGAGTCAGAACCCTGAACGCTCCGGCTAAACAAGAAATGCACACATAATGAAATATTCATCAAAACAATTGAGTGCAATAATTGTATTGACAGTAGGGCAGGCTTTGTGGTCACCTGTGTGTGTGTGTGTGTGCCTGTGGTTTTGCTTCAGGGTGTGTATGTGTATGCATTTGTAAGTGCATGTGTAGGAGTGCTTCTTGAGGTCCCTGCAATTGGACTTAGCAGATTGTGAAGGTCTGGATGTAATAAAATCAAATGTGAATATCCAAACTATTTTTTCGTATAAACTTATTGTATAAACTTTTTGAGACAGAACTACCATGTGCTCTGGTGCATGCTTTTGTAATCAGTTTCATGTCAAGTCTTTTTTTTAATATCAAACCTATTTTTAAAAGAGGTCCAGTTCCAAAAATACTACCATTTCTGACAATTATGAAGTGAAATCCACCAATCAGAGAATTGACTGTCACCATGGAAATGGAAATTGCAAGCAGGGCTTTGATGAATTTTTGGCAGGCTAGAGTAAATCAGATGCTTGAATAATGCTACTATAGTTAAAAGGATAAAAAAACAAGCGCATGTGCGCACACACACACTGATACTGAATTTAATACAGTGGGGAAACAAATATTTGATCCCCTGCTGATTTTGTACGTTTGCTCAGATGATCAGTCTATAATTTTAATTGTAGATTTATTTTAACAGTGAGAGACAAAATAACAACAAAAAAATCCAGAAAAACGCATTTCAACAAAGTTATAAATTGATTTGTATCCAATAGAGTGAAATAAGTATTTGATCCCTTCACAAAACATGGCTTAGTACTCGGTGGCAAAACCATTGTTGGAAATCACAGAGGTCAGACGTTTCTTGTAGTTGGTCACCAGGTTTGCACACATCTCAGGAGAGATTTTGTCCCACTCTTCTTTGCAGATCCTCTCCAAGTCATTAAGGTTTCGAGGCTGACATTTGGCAACTTGAACCTTCATTTGAACCTGAGCTCCCTCCACAGATGTCCTATGGGATGAAGGTCTGGAGACTGGTTAGGCCGCTCCAGGACCTTAATGTGCTTCTTCTTGAGACACTCCTTTGTTGCCTTGGCCGTGTGTTTTGGGTCATTGTCATGCTGGAATACCCATCCACGACCCATTTTCTTTATTGTTATTCGGTCTCTCTGTGTTCAAATAAACCTTCCATTAAAATTGCAGACTGATCATGTATTTGTCAGTGGGCAAACGTACAAAATCAGCAGGGAATGAAAGGAACATTTTACCACTGTATAAATACACTGAAAAAAATTAAAATATGAAATAGTTTAAACTAACTTTTTTATTTTAATTCCTTTTAAAAAAATATATATATAATGGAAAAGCTGAATTTTCATCATCATCACTCCAGTCTTCAATGTCACATGAAATTATTCTAATATGTTAAGTTTATACTCATGAGAAATGTAATCCTATTGTTATTATTTCTTTAAAAAGTATATGATGATTAATGAAGTATAAACAGAAATTAACACAAAGTTTGAAGAATTTGAATAATAAAAACATTTATTTTGATAAGAATTGAGTATAAACATATTGTAATGACACAATGTAATAACCTTTGAATGGTACTGTATATATTCTAAATAAAATTGTTTTATATAGAATCATTGCTTTATATATTATAAACAAAATGCAGACACTGACTGACAAACACTATTCCAATTCTTACTGAAAGCATATGCTTCACTTTTAAAGAAAGATTGCCAACTGAGACTGACACAAGAAGCTAATTGTCACTTATTGATCCACGTCTACAACGAAGCTCTTTAAAAGCTTGACAATACTACAGCATGAAGCATGTTTCCATCCCTCACGCTTGTCTTTTCAGTCCAATAATCGAGAACATGTCTCTTTAGAAGATCTGTAGATGTCAATGTCTCTGGCCTCGGTTTAGTCTGAAGATGTAGCTACATGCATTATTTGCATGTTCTTTGGGGAGATTTCTCTCCAGCAGCATTTGTAAAGCTCGTGTTAACGGCACACATCACCTTGCTGCTAATATCCTCAAGGAGTTATTAGTCTTGCTTAAAATAACACAAGTTTAAATAATTCATAATTCAGGCTCATTTAGCTGAAACAGGGTGGGTGTGTGAACAGGGGGACAGGTCTTGCTTTATAAAGACTATTAATATTCCATAAGGCACATAAGCAGCTCGGCCCATTTATCCATCACGTCATAATGAAGGACTAACACCTGGGAGCTTCCATGAAACTGGCTGATATCAGATGACTATATTAGTGTAAGTGTTGCACTGAGGTGTGTGTGTGTGTGTGTGTGTGTGTGTGTGTGTGTGTGTGTGTGTGTGTGTGTGTGTGTGTGTGTGTGTGTGTTGCACATTTAGGCGATACTCATCAGATTGAGTTACTCCCAAATTCCCCAAAGAATAACCTGCCCAAATTGCTTCTTTCTCTGTTTTTTCCACTCTGCCACCTAAACAGATGTTGACACTCTCTATCCATCTAAGAGTCATGGACAATGCCCTGTGGAGGAGTGACTGGGGAGTTGAGGCTGATACACATATTGCGCCGCTCACGGTCGCTGTAGGCACAGTTTGAAGTCAATATCCATCATTTGAATTGCAAATTGGTACATACACCGATATCACCTCACCGTTTGCAGAGGATGAATGCGAGGACAAGGTCATGGTTATGGGATCAGGGACTCACTAGGTCCTTGTCACTGGCAGATATTGGCTGTTATTGTAATTAAAACTTTAATGGACGAATTCATTCAACAGTTGCATACGGTATTGAGTGCAAAACCTGCCTATCCACTAACCACTCATAGACTTATAGAATTTGAGAGTTTTATTAATGTCATTCCAAATTTTCTTTGTCAAACACAAAAACAGAATTTTGCAGCACTAATAAAAAATAAATATGACAAGATCAAATTATGTTTCTTAAACTTCTTACAACGTGTACACCTGTCTGAAAGCGAGTTTGCTGTCATGTGCTCGGCAGATGCTGTTTGCAGAAGATTAAGTGCATATACCTTTCATCCGAACCGTCCACCTGCTTCTGACTAAAGCTCATCTTATGGAATAAAACTATTCCTTGATGGCCTCCCACACACGAGGAAAACACACTTTTTCTCGCACTCTTAATTAGTGAGAGTGGAATACATTTGTTTGGATCACTTTTCATTATGTCACTCATCTGAAGACATTTAGAAATGATCTAATGCCAGAGTATAGCAATGGAAATCTAATTACAATCGCGCGCCTGTGGAGCGCATCCAGTTTGTCAATGTGCATCTGTATAAATCATTTATTTTGAGTTGGATGTCATCCAGCTGCTTGTCAAATCAAATCTCATGATAATCAAGATAATCACAATAATTAAATCTGGTAATAATGTATTATGTGATGCAAGAAGCCTAAATGTAAACAGCAACTTTTCTCTGAGGAGGTAAAATCTAAAATTAGGATAAAATGTACAAATTGTTAGGAAAGTAGCATCTCTTTAGCCTCTCTTGAGCTTACTATGTCTTCATTGAGATTCTGAGGCATGAATGTGAAAGGCAAATACAGGTGAAAAGTCACATGAGAGTGAGACTAGCCTCCTTCTTATTGTGATTGGCTGAATGTTTTCAACTGCTCTGTCAATTTTACCATAAAATAGTGTAAATGGATGGACTAATTATAAATTAAATAGCACACCCACACGATAACACTACTTTCGCTCATGTTCAAATCAGAATGAACTTGAAATTACTTGAATCTGTGCGTGAGCCAGTTTTTAGCGAGCTCCCAGCTTGATTAAATTCAAGGTGACCCTTCATGTCGGCAGCCATCATTACACTTCCAGAGTTTGCCAAGGATTTGTTGACTAATGATCCAAAAAGACGGTAATTATATTAATAATATTGTTCAAGCATGAGTTATTAGAACGACAAATAAAAGCTACATGAAAATATCCTTGTTATTGTTGTAGATATTTTTTTTTTCAGGAAAAGCAAAAGTTGTAGAATTGCATGAACATAATGAGAGATTCGGCACAAGGAAGGAAGGAAGAAGGAAGGAAGGAAGGAAGGAAGGAAGGAAGGAAGGAAGGAAGGAAGGAAGGAAGGAAGGAATGAATGAATGAACTAATGGAAGATAAATAGCTCTTTATTAGCATTTTTCTAAAATATAGAACCACAAAATCACATCAAAGAAAGAAAGAAAGAAAGAAAGAAAGAAAGAAAGAAAGAAAGAAAGAAAGAAAGAAAGAAAGAATAGAGCAGAGTAGCTGCAGTACAGTGGCCTTAGGCTGGTTACAGCGACATGAATACTGATTGGTTTCATTGCAATATGTGAACCGTTACAGTGAATTTCCTTCAGTGTGAAAGCTCTGCTCTGGATTGCGAAACCACACACACACACACACACAATATACCTTGCACAACCGGTTTTACAACTTAAAATGTGACTTCCAATAATTTCCTGTGACTAAAACGCACACAGACCTCATTACCATCATTTACACTGCCTTAGATCTGCGAGAGCTGGCACACACATACACATACATACGCACACACACTCCACAGTCCAATGCAAACTAACATCATTTGCATGCTTTCTCTCACACCTCAAGCACGGAAAGTTTCTCACCTTACACTGCATAGACTGCAGAACTAGTGCACTATACTGTCTGCACATAAACTATAGAGACTAAGTATGGTTTTATGGCTATGGCTTTGTCTCATGACATTTTGAAGCCTTAGAGGCACAATTAAGATATTTTATTCATTTATGTATTTATTTATTTGAGAGAGATAGATACATAATAATCTATTAATCTGATGTTCAATTCATTACAGTAAAAACAATTGTTACATTTTGATTACTAAATTCGGTGTGCAACCATGTTTTGCTGCAAAACAGTAACATTACTTAAAACTGTGACACCCAAGAAGTAACTTTAATTGGAATATTGATTTATTTACACTTTGTATTTAGTTGTATTGATTTATACATTTAATGTAATGTTTATCTACTGTCTAGAGCTGAAACTAAATCACATAAATCAATGTTTAATCTTTCAAACATTGTAGCCTGTCTAAGAAAAGACTGAACTTTGAGTTGGAAGTTCAACATTTTCTAAAGGTGAAGTGCTCCTAAAAAACCTTTAGGAGATTCAGGCCCTGTTTTGTTCTCTATTTGTGGAAAGCGTCTGGTACATTATAAGTACACTGGGACCAAATGTCAGACCGTATGGGGGGTCACACAGCTAGACAATTTTATGCAAATCTTCACAGACCTGCTGATCTTTATAAAGAAACACTATGAACTGTAGATCTCAGAATCTGCAACAGATTTGGATCACTAAAACAAAGCCTTCAAACCCCACAGCGTGTCAAGGAAAGCATTTATCGACAAGTGGTGTGAAGCATAATGCCAAGGCACATTTAAACTACACATGAAGAAAACAACAAAGGGAAAGGTTTATGTACTTTGGGGGAACTGTATGCAATCTCTGCTGTTGAAATGGTCATCGCCTGAGGAGCTCTGTACAGATAGTCAGAAAGCAGAGCTTGTTCTGGACACGAGGGGAAGAGAGGAACAAAGGTCAAATATATCTGACATAGAGCTGCATAGCTGAGGCTAAAATACAAGCCAGCATGGAGACATCCAATGCACGGGACAGTTTTTGGATGGAAATGATATACTGTAAATAGGTCAATTATGAAGACATATTGATAACATAGCTCCGTATCTTGTAAAAATGCTCATTTAAAAAAAAAAGAAAAGAACAAAATGAGACCCAATATTACCTATTTTGATAATGCTCAGTTCCAAAATATCAATAAACATTATTACACCTTTATTAAATTGTTTTTGATTTTTCAAATGATACATATTTGTATTATGAAGCAGTGAACTCGGAGTTATTATAGTTAACTAAAACAAAAATTGAAGCATGTTCCTTGAAAAAAATATATATATATATAAAAATAAACTATATCGATTTATATGAAATATACATTTTAATTTGTTTTATTTCAGTTTCCAAGGCAATATTTCTGTATTTATTTTAGTTTAACAAAATTTTAGATGTACTAAAAATAACAACAAAAATATATAAAATAATAAAAACTTTATAGACATTTAAAAATGACAAAAGTAAAGCACACAACAAAATTACTAAATATGTAAATACAATTAACATTCAGGCAATATTACAAATCTAAATTATACAAAAACTATAATAATATCTCAGTGACAGTAAAATAAGTCATATATCATGTAAAACTGTAAAAACTGTACCAAAAAAAAGAAAAAACCATCAGTACTAAATATAATGACAAAGACCTTTGCATAAATATTAGTTTATAATAATTATTTGTACACACACACACACATACAGGTGCATCTCAATAAATTAGAATGTCGTGGAAAAGTTCATTTATTTCAGTAATTCAACTCAAATTGTGAAACTCGTGTATTAAATAAATTCAATGCACACAGACTGAAGTAGTTTAAGTCTTTGGTTCTTTTAATTGTGATGATTTTGACTCACATTTAAACAAAAACCCACCAATTCAATCTCAACAAATTAGAATATGGTGACATGCCAATCAGCTAATCAACTCAAAACACCTGCAAAGGTTTCCTGAGCCTTCAAAATGGTCTCTCAGTTTGGTTCACTAGGCTACACAATCATGGGGAAGACTGCTGATCTGACAGTTGTCCAGAAGACAATCATTGACACCCTTCACAAGGAGGGTAAGACACAAACATTCATTGCCAAAGAAGCTGTCTGTTCACAGAGTGCTGTATCCAAGCATGTTAACAGAAAGTTGAGTGGAAGGAAAAAGTGTGGAAGAAAAAGATGCACAACCAACCGAGAGAACCGCAGCCTTATGAGGATTGTCAAGCTAAATTGATTCAAGAATTTGGCTGAACTTCACAAGGAATGGACTGAGGCTGGGGTTAAAGCATCAAGAGCACCACACACAGACGTGTCAATGAATTTGGCTACAGTTATCGTCAGAGGCGTCTTACCTGGGCTAAGAAGAAGAATAACTGGACTGTTACCCAGTGGTCCAAAGTCCTCTTTTCAGATGAGAGCAAGTTTTGTATTTCATTTGGAAACCAAGGTCCTAGAGTCTGGAGGAAGGGTGGAGAAGCTCATAGCCCAAGTTGCTTGAAGTCCAGTGTTCAGTCAGACAAAATATGCAGATGAGCTGAAGGCCACTGTCAAAGAAACCTGGGCTTCATACCACCTCAGCAGTGCCACAAACTGATCACCTCCATGCCACGCCGAATTGAGGCAGTAATTAAAGCAAAAGGAGCCCCTACCAAGTATTGAGTGCATATACAGTAAATGAACATACTTTCCAGAAGGCCAACAATTCACTAAAAATGTTGTTGTTGTTGTTTTATTGGTCTTATGAAGTATTCTAATTAGTTGAGAGTGAATTGGTGGGTTTTTGTTAAATGTGAGCCAACATCATCACAATTAAAATAACCAAAGAATTAAACTACTTCAGTCTGTGTGCATTGAATTTATTTAATACATGAGTTCACAATTTGAGTTGAATTACTGAAATAAATTAACTTTTCCACAACATTCTAATTTATTGAGATGCACCTGTATGTATACATACATATACATTATTTATGTATAGAGAGAGAGATTATAAATAGTCGTCTATATAATATAAAACTGCCTCAAAGGAAGATAGGATTCATGTGTTTTGTGGCTTTTTATTTATTTATATGTTTCTCGTGAAAGATTAAGGGATAATACAAGATTTATTCACCTTATGGATGTCGGGAGCAAAAATGCATCAAACTGCATCATATTTTGTGAGTATGACTTGCAAGTGCAAAACAGTGACTATGTTTTGAATCAGCAACCCAAACTTATTATATTTTATTCTGCAAATTTGATTGCAAAGGGTGCAGTGTTAAATTATTATTAATCATTATTATTTATTATTATGTTTATTATTATTATTGATAGATTTTTTCTAAACTATATCCTGTGTGTGACTTGAATGTACAGAATATCGCTCAGACCTCAGTTAAAAACTGCAAATAAGAGCAATCTAAAAAGGCCTCTTTTTGAAACTCTTGTAAAAGGATAAAACATATCTACGCTAGTTTTCTTTTTGGTCAACGTGGTGTTTACACTGACAATATGCCATGCCACTTTTAATCAGAAAGACCCTCTTAACTTCCCACAATCATTCTGACCCTTCACACTGACGTTGTGTGTGTGTGTGTGTGTGTGTGTGTGTGTGTGTGTGTGTGTGTGTGTGTGTGTGTGTCATGGTTATCACAGCTTTAGACTGTGGATCTGAGCTCTTGATGGATTCATCATCAACAAGCTCTGTCCCCTTGTGACTGCAGCAGCACAGATGCTCAAGGTCACCGGTACAGCTTATCAAAAAAAGCGATGATAGAATAGTGGGAGGGCTAGAGAGAAAGGATGAATGGAGAATAGTTAGAGATGATAGGGTAATTTGAAGTGACAAATATGTGTATATGAGCTTTAAAAGCCGTGGGTATGTTAAGTATGTAATTAACTAGAAGTAATTGGCTGCCATTTAAAAACGGTCTATTGATCCTCTTTAATGCAGGGATTTATAGCCTCGGAATAGATTCTTGACTGGGATTCCTGATTGCCCTTCTTCCTAAATGAAGCATTTATGGATTTCCCTCATAAATATTATATTCCGACGCTTGAAGTTTGCAAAACAAAGTTGCTGGTTCAGGATTACCATTCAACCTTTCAGCAGAAATTCAGCATTGGTGAAATTACATTTGGGAATTGAGCATATTCACATTTTTATTCTGATAAATCAAATGCATTGGGGTTTAGTTTGAAAAAGTATTTTGTCATCTTTGACTATAGATAAAGACCAAATGCATCCATGTATTACAAAGGGCTGTAGAACAATTAACAGTTAGTCTGTCTGAAACAAAACAAATCAGCATGGTCAAAAATAAAAGAGAAGTCATGTTCCCCTTCGGAAACTCGAGCTGCGTCGAACCGCTATGGAGAACACCATCAGCGATATCCAGCTCTAAATCGCATGTATATATATATATATATTTTTTTTTTTAAGAATGATTGTACATAAGAATTGTAACATGTAAATCCAGATACACAAATACACAAAATATAATGGCAATCTTAAACTGTAGAACAGTGTTTCTGAGGAGAATTTTGTTATAATAAAAAAAAAAATGCATCCATATAGGAAAAAATAATAAAACATAATAAAAAAAATAAAACAACAGAAAAAAATAAATAATAGTGCAATTTGTCTTCCTTTTTCCTTAGGACGTATTCAAAGATTGCAGAGGGGAAGCTATATCAGAAAAAAATGTCTCCATGAAATCCAGCAATAGGTAATTATTTTTGTTATTAATTTGCAATAGATTATTTTTCAAAGCGTCCATTTCTGATAAAAACAGATTACATGTTGGTGTTCATTTTGCAAATTTCTGTTTATGAATATAATATTTACCTTGCAAAATGTAAAAGTTAATGACATAATCATTTTACTTTTGTGTGTATAAGTACAAATAACATCTTTTAAAGATAGCATATAATTAACATTTCTTTGCAAAAATAGAAAGGCACTAACATCATCAGACCAAAACCTAAGAGACAAATCACAATTATAATAACAAATGACACAAGTCTTCCTCATGCGTGTTACAGAAACTGCAAGTGCTGTCAATGTCCATGAATTTAGACAGAGCTACTTTACATGGGTACATTTTGTGAAGTATTTAGAAATGCACCTCTTTAACTTTATTCAAAATACAACATTTGTAAGGATTTGACCAGGTCGTTTTCCAAGCAATATCAGAGATTTTTGCATTCCAAAATAATTTTCTTCTAGTGGAGATTTTATGTTTTGATTGCAAAATGTGTCTAATATGTTTATTACTACAAGACGAAGAAAATTGTTCAATACCATCAACATTTAATTCTGGAAATATCCTTTCATTGCTTCCAAAAGAGAGGTGATTATTTATTAGTTGTATCAACTCATTTGGAATGGCTTTAACCACTTGTTGAAATTATTTTAAGGGGATGGGAAAATTGTAAACATGCATAAAGTCTTCATAAGAACATTTTGTGAAGTATTTAGAAATGCACCTCTTTAACTTTATTCAAAATACAACATTTGTAAGGATTTGACCAGGTCGTTTTCAAGCAATATCAGAGATTTTTGCATTCCAAAAGAATTTTCTTCTAGGGGAGATTTTATGTTTTGATTGCAAAATTTGTCTAATATGTTTATTACTACAAGACGAAGAAAATATTTCAATACCATCAACTTTTAATTCTGGAAATATCCTTTCATTGCTTCCAAAAGAGAGATGATTATTTATTAGTTGTATCAACCCATTTGGAATAGCTTTAACCACTTGTTGAAATTCTTTAAAGAATTTTGAAGACATTTTTTAAAAATTGCATAAAAAATTGTAAACATGCATAAAGTCTTCATAAGACAGAATGTTTCCACTCTCATAGAACATATCTATAACAAAATATATATATTCCTTTCAAACCACCTGTGCAAAAATAATGATTTATTCCTAGAAGTAATGAGACAATTGTTCCATAAAAGCATTTTATGCGGAGAAAAGTTGTGATGGAAACAAATCTTCCAAGCCAATAATACGTGATAATACTTGATAATACAATAATACTTAATGCTGGTGAAATTTGGATAATTTAATCGGTAACTTTCCTGGAAAAAATTACATCTCAGAAGAAAAGATAACCCTCCAAATTTTTGAAAGATACATTGTGGGATAAAGAACCACATAGAATGATCATATTTTAGACAATTTCTTAATTTCTTAAAAAAATCAATGATAATATCAATTGATAATATCAATGAAATTATTCCCAAACCCAAAAACTTTCAGAGAGTGAAGTAAGAAGCCATGTTCAATTGTATCGAAGGCTTTACAAAAAAATAAAAATAAGAGCCCCTGACTCTATCTGGTCAGTATAGTCTAAAAGATCAAAAAAAGACAAATATTGTTACTAATGTGTCTATTTTTCATAAAGCCTGTTTGAGATTCATGAATAATTTGATCTAGTCCTGATTTTAATCTTCTTGCATATATTAATGCAATCAATTTGTAATCTGTATTCGAGAGTGATAGGTCTCCAGTTATCAATGTCTAAGCGATCAGCGAGATTAAGCCTTGTTTCGTAGTTGTGGCCAATTCCTTCTTTTTAATACAATCATTGAACATTAAGAAAAGTGGCTCTTCTACAATATACCAGAAACGTTGGTAAAATTCAATCGAAAGTCCATCGGGTCCTGGACTCTAACCTTTTTTCATATGTCAGAGAGTTAACTGTAATTCTTCTCTTTTAAGATCAGAATCACAAAGATTTAAGTTATTATTTATCAATGGAATAACATTTTGAATATTATCAGTAAACTCTTTGCAGATATCATAATTAAAGTCAGATTGGTATATTTTTTCATAAAAAGAGCTAACAAATTCTGAAATTAATTTAGGGTCCTCATATGGAAGCTCTGAATCATATGTAATCAGTCAAATTGACGGCAAGACGTCAGGTGCGGGTGACGTCATGACCAGGAAGATTAAAAGCACGTGATGTGCAGCTGGCGCCAGCTTTTTATCATTCAGCAAAGCTCTCTGTGTTTGTCAGTCACGTATATGATCTGTGAGTCCTATTTACTGTTGTTTGTCAAGTTACACACGCATGTGAAAGCTCCAGTATGTCAAAGGCAACATTTAAAAAGCCAATAAGGGCGAAAGTAGATAACTTTATAGACCGTGTGTTCCTCCCTGCCCACGTTATATCACGAGCGGGATACACACGGTTTGTGCGTGGTCTGATTGTGAATGAAGCATGGCTCTCGAAGGGGCCGACTGCCCGCATTGTTGAGTGGCTTCCACTGCGTATGCTTCGCTCCCGGGGGAACTCTCTTTGAGGAGGGAGATTTCAGCAGCGTTCCTCGCGGTACCTTCCCCGCTTCCGCCGAGGTGGAGCGGTAGCTGTGCTCGTGGTAATCTCAGGTGGAGGGAATGAAGATGGGCGAACCCCGATCTTCTTCCTTTCCCATCAGATCCAGCGCCCGCTCTCTGAGATCGGAGCTCTTTGTTAACACACCTGATTCAGATAATCAGCTCGTTAGAAGTGCGCTCCGTTCGTGAACTGTTCCGATTGACATGCTCCCTACACAGTGTCCATAGCTCGCTACTCCCTGAGCACTTCGGAACATTCATTCATGGATTTGAGCTGCGCAACGTCTTCACGCACGGACAAGCGTGAAATCATATACCTCTGTAAATAAATATAATTTAAATTCACGTCTCGCACACTTCGATGCACTTTGAATGGTGAAACGTTCGCTTCGAACTGGAATCTTGGCGCATATTGAGAATTAAGAACCGCTGTAACTGCTGAAATGTTTGCGAGGCAAATCTCGGGTCTGAGCGCTCATGGGACGCACACCTGCAGGCGACACTGCCGAAATATATCCAATAGCAGACAATCATTTTTGGCGTTACCATTAATACTTTCTGGGAGCATATAAAGTTATAGGCTTCAAAACTTAAGTATTACTATTCTCTGTATAGAACAAAATAGAAAAAGGTCGTTCTGCAATTCAACTGCAAGTACCCTCATGTTTATTTGAAGTGCAGATTCATTTCAAATGAGAGTAAAAGTAAACAAGAACGCATAGATGTTTAACCCATCACTTCATCAAAACAATTGTTACAGTAAATATAAATGTAAAAAAAAAAAATCAAGTCAAAATAAAACCAATTCAAAAAAAATTAACCATACACATGACCCCATGGAGAAATTACAGTTAACAAAGAAACTGTACGCCCTGAAGTTAAGACTCGGGGTGCAGAGTCCGCCAGCTTGATCCAGTTTAACTGCCCGTTTGGTACAGTGCTGGAGTTCTTGCAGGCCCGTATCTCCGCAGGGTTAGCCCACTCCACCCTGAAGGTCTACATGGCGGCTATAGCGGCCTACCACGCCCCTCTTGGTGTCCTTTCAGTGGGCAAAACCATCTAGTTACCACATTTCCTCTGGTGCTGAGGCCAGGGAGTTTATGCAAAGTGGTGGATCAGGATGCTATCCTATAACCTCGAGTCCTCTGATCTTCCCTCACCTTTGGGAGTCAAGGCTCACTCAACTCAAGGTATGGCGGCCTCCAAGGCCTTTCTGGCAGGTGTACCTATACAGGACATCTGTGATACTGCTGGGTGGTCTACGCCCCTAACTTTCATCAGGTTCTACGACCTGGATCTGCGATCCACTCCTGGCTCGTCTGTTCTCTAGCCATAGCTGTGCCTTTCACACACTAACCAGGGATTTGCAAGTCTGGCGTGGACATCTAGTTCCCCATAGTTCCCGAAGGGGAACGTCCCAGGTTATGTAACCATGGTTTCCCGAGGAAACGAGATGCTGCGTCGCAGGGCCATACTTCCGGCATCCCTACTAGAGCTATGCTTCATTCCTAGAAGCTGGTGCCGGCTGCACCTCACATGCTTTTAAGCTTCCTGGTCATGACGTCACCTGCACCTGACGTCTTGCCGTCAATTTGACTGATTACACATATGATTCAGAGCTGAATATCGCTGATGGCATTCGACGCAGCATCTCGTTCCCTCGGGGAACCATGGTTACATACGTAACTTGGGATGTTTTGTGGGGCTGGAAAAATATTATAATTCAGACACTGGTGCTTCATTTCAACAAGCCAACGTCAGCATTTACTAAAAATAGAAAATGGCATGGGAAAATCACTAGGTTTTTATATATAGATATATTGCAGGAAAACCGATGCAGTCTTGAACTTGCAAGAAAGTGATCTAAGTAGCTATGATAAGACAATTTGATTGTTTTACATGAAAAAAACTTTGTTCTACTTTTTAAATTAAATGTATTTATTTAACTGTTTTACTTGCAATTTATTTAATTGTCTTGGAAATTTACTAGCGATTTCTGAGTGAAAATTGTTTCAACACCATTTTTTTTTTTGTGTGTGTGTGTATACACTTAAAGATTGTAGTATGAATCAAAGAGTTTTATAGTTCAGACTATAATATAATATAATACATTTTAATGATCTTTAATCTTTAGAATAACATTTTATAATTGTATTAAGATGTGAATCTATCTATCTGTGTGTGGCAACAAAAAAATAACTATTTATTAAACATTTTAATTTAATAAAATCAGGAAAACAAGCAAGGTCATGCATTACAGTAATTCACAGTTTTCAAGAAAAACGTCAATAGCTTTTTATCGCCTATGAACCATATAGCAAACTCAGTCATTTCTGATAAGAACAGGGTTCATTGCCAAACTGCTGAATAAACTTTATTTTTAAGAGACTAGCTACACCTGATGCAGAGAAATACTCAGACATCAGAAGTTTGAGAACATGTCCTAAATAAAGTTAATGAACATGCATATTATACTTTAAAACATTATGTTAAATGCGTTTAAGACCTTGAACATGATCTAAAAGAGCTTTCCAAGTCACATCAGCATATCAGGAGCCCAAACGTATTCAATTAATTGATAGATGAAGTTTTGGCTGTGGGAAGAATTGAAGAGAGGATAGTATACCATATATCTGATAGGACGAAAGTCTTAAAATGCTGACATGATCATTAAACTGTAGATCAGAAACGCAAGCCTCGTGGAGTTTAAAGACTTGAGCTCCCCTATCAGCAGATGAATAGATCACACGATGTCTTTGATTCAATGTGCTGCTTCTGCAATATTTTTTTTTGAGTTTTAAAAGCTTTTGATCATGAGCCGCCAATGCAATTGATCTGACCTTTAGACACTGCTGCACTCTTGCTTTACAGGGTCATTCCAAGATATTGGCCATTTGTACATTGCCCTTCATTGACAACCTCGATTAACTTTAACTATATTCACTGTAAAAAGTGAAAAGGTTGTTGCCTTGAAGAGCTTCCCAGATTTGACCTTTTAAAATTACTTCTGTGTAGTTATGCTGATTAATATTTTTGAATAAATAATTGAATGTTTTTCTTTTTTAAAAACCTAAAAAAGTTCTTGTTCCAAAATTCTGCCAGAACTTCCAATGTTTTGTCATGTAAGTTTGTACCCTGTAAAACATTCACGCCAAATTCACTGTAGTATACGATACACTGTATATTGTAAACTCTATACTTCATATGATATGTGCTCTGGCAACCATGCATTAAAAACTTCCTAAGAAATTGTCAGAAATGGTTTAAAAAGGTCTTTGGAATGGCTGATGCAGTCCATTCTGATTAACCATCTTCTGATTGGGTCATAACAGAAACCGGACAGTGTCAATGTTACTCAATCCAATAAACCAAAGCTCTTCCTTGAGAAAAGGGGGAAAAGTACTGTTTTTCTCTCTTCTTTCTTCTCCTGAAAACTCGT
Source organism: Gymnocypris eckloni scoliostomus (assembly GCA_027564155.1). Classification (NCBI taxonomy): domain Eukaryota; kingdom Metazoa; phylum Chordata; class Actinopteri; order Cypriniformes; family Cyprinidae; genus Gymnocypris; species Gymnocypris eckloni. Next base: position 23,961,131 of record CM050430.1, on the reverse strand, counting down.
GTTAGCCTTTCACCTGTAGCTCACAGCACTGTTTGAATAGCTCCATTCTTCTCATCTACACAGTCAGCCTTTACTTACATTCTCACTCTCCCTCTATTTCTCTGTTTCAATCTATCTGCAGCCCCCTGAATGTCTTTCAATCAGTATGGCAGAAATGGGGTAGAGAGAGACAGTGCGAGAGACGGCGAAGGCTCCTTAGAATGTCGATCCATCATCAGTAGGATAGGTCTCTACTGAGCTCAGTCACGCTGTAATTTCTCCTTTTCTATTGAGACGCTCAGCACTCCCCCTCCATCCTATTGACAACCGAAAATGGCTTTGCCGACCTGACTGACAACTTTGTCTACCTGACAGAAAGCATAAAGCAGAGGCACAGAGATTAGCCCAATAGAGCTGTGGAGATTACGCTCTTCTATAATGTTGCATTGTATTAGGGACGTCATTGTGGTGTGAAGGTTTTGTGGACTATTTTTGTTGTCTGTGTGCTTCTATTGTACTCTTTGTGCACTGCTCTGGAACAATCTCTTTGTCCGTTTTCACTGTAGTTTAGACCTATTTAAAGATGTAACTTCTGCCTTTCCTGACCCTCACAGAAGCTCAAAGTCGTGGTCTGACAAAACTAATTTCACTTTCTAGATGGAGGTATGAATGGATTGAAAGGCACTGTTTCCTTTGAATTGCCCAAATCTATTTTACTGCCTCCTCAGAAAAGGTACCCTATTCTTTATTTTGTTCAATTAATTTATTATTCGGCTCTCTGAAACACCTGATTCTGATTCTTTTACAACATTAAGCAGACAAATGTGTGTGTGTGTGCATGTTTATGTGGTTTATGAGGACACAAATTTGTATAATGACATGGGTATGACATAGATATTACAAGGAGAAGGTGATTTTATGAGGACATTTTCAGTGTCCCCATAATTCAAAAGGCTTATAAATCATACAGAATTAGTTTCTGAATGAAGTTTATGAGTAGTGCGATTATAAAATACAGTCTGTCCAGTATAAAACCAATAAGCCTAATAGTCCCCATTAACCATAAAAACTATCGTATGTATGTATATATATATATATATATATATTATAGATATTTAAGTCATTAACTTAGTGGGAACTTGTTAGCAGATTTACAAATACTTTATAAAACAATTCAACAAAAATGTCTTATTCACATATGTTGTAGCCAGTCATTATCACAAATGATCCATTTTAGGGTGATACATATTGCAGTACATTCTTTTAATGCACAGCTTCTCAAACCTGTTCTGGGGAGACCCCAACCACTGCAATTTTTGGATGTCTGCCTTATCGGACACCGATTTTGAGTCTTGGTGTCTCCACTAATGAGCTGATGAGTTGAATCGGAGTTTTAGAAAAGAGAGCCATCCAAAATGTGCAATGGCGGGGTTGTCTGCAGGACAGATTTGAGAAACACTGTTTTAATGGATTGTTTTTCCTTTGAGAGACAATAAATACCACTTTCTCTGTCCTGTTACAAACAACAAAGCAGCAACCTCTAAGACGGTGTGCCATATTGATTCATGTTGCTGTACTGTCAGTCAGCTGTGTAGACAGGCTGATCGCTTCCCGAGCCTCTTGTGAAAATCACATTCATTATGTCCTGCTGCAGAGCGTGATGTTCACACTAACAATGCAGCACTGCAGGTATGAAAAATGGAAAGATGAGTTTCCTTCCAGCATCCTCACAAATAATATCCTGTTTTTTTTCTCCCATCCACGTTTTTATTTTAAACAGGACTCTCAGCCATGTCCTAATAGCCCAGAATCCTCGTCTCTTTGGCCTAGATGTTTCATCCCATGAGAGTAATTAAGTTACCTGTAAATATCCACTTCCTGTCCATTCATCCCTACAACATGAGCATGTTTCTTACGGTAATTACATTATGGCTGCTCTTCCATGAAGCAGTTTAAAAAACAAATGAATTTGCTTCAGTGTCAGGAACGCAGTTAGACCATACAGAATTGATTATTGTAACAGGAAGCGTAAATAGCGTTTAAAATACTGCTATGGTTGACCCTACTTAAACTATTTCAGACAATGCATCCACACCACATCCATGACATAATGGGGCAAATTTAATAAACAGCCGCATCACTTTTGACCTGGGTATTTTAGCCCAAAATCTAATTTACTAAATGTGCTGTTTATGTTACATCATATGCATCTCATAGTATCCGTCGTACGTTTTAGCACAAACACGTCTTCTTTCTATGTAAATTAGTTGCATTATAGAGTGCACAAAAGTCAGTGTAAATTGCCTGGATCAATTAACGTTGTAATATTACCTCCTACCGAAATCAGCCAGTAAACAAGTTGTTTGTAAAAGAGACGTCTGTGTTCATTTTCAAGTGGTTACGGCTGGCATCAAATGATGAAACAATGATAGAGGGGAGTGTTATAACCGGGCATATAGCCAGATTTAATTTAAATGCATCACTTCAATCAAATGCACATCCACCATGCTGTGCAAACACAGGGTGAAAACAATTGGGAGGATGTTTTTAGAGAGGCAACACACCTGCAGCAAATGAGAGGTGGAGAGTGAGCGAGCAACTGAGCATGTGCAAAAGACCATTTACAAATCAGGTAATTCAATTGTTAATTATATCACAGTTAGCAAATGAAATGAATACAACAGGGACCGTTTACACAATACAGTTATCAAGTAAAAAATGAAAACTTTTTATGCAATTGGTCATTCATTTACACAACTACAGCATTTTGAAAGTGGGTTTCAAAGCGCACATTTTTGAAAATGATAACGCTATTGTTTCTGTGTACGCAGATTTGTAAAACTGGTGATTCATGCACATGTACAGTATATTATGTGTTTGCATAGTGTTTCTTTACAAAGAGACATCGCCAACTACTGGCCTGGCATGCATAATACAGCGTTGTTGTTTTTGTTTTTGTTTGTTTTTTGCAGATCCATGTGAGCATGAATTGTTTTGACAACGTTGTCATCTGTACAAGAATAATGCAAAGGAAAAACTTTTATCATGCAATTGTTATTACTTTTATCATGCATATGATAAGTTTACCTTTTGTGTGGTCAAGTCTTGACAGATATATTTCCATTTTGATATTTCAACAGTACTATGATATGTCTCTGTGACCATAAAGTGCAATTATGTGGACAAATATGATACTATTGTACAATGTTTTGTTTAATTCCTGGTACATCTTCAATGTTGTCATTCATCTGTTGGTATCCTGTTGACAATGCAGATAGGTGGACAAAAAAAATCATAATTATCTCACTTTGTCATGCTGAGAAACATTGGTAAGAGCAATTACTGTATATGGAAAACTGCTTGATGCCTGAAGATAAATACAATGCATTAGTAAGGTTATAATTTTATGAGTATACACGTATACCTACATATATGTGTGTATATATATGAAATTAAGTAATTACATTTTTATTTTTTTTTATTTTTTATGAAGCCCAATGTTAGTTTTTAAGTAAAAAGACATTGTTTTATTTCAAAATACTTGGAAAACATCACAAATCGACTACTTTACCATTATAAGTGTTTGTCCTTTTTAAAGCTTCACATTCATTCGCATGTTTTTTAAACATTACTTTTTTAAACATTACTATTTTGTAGTTTTGTTATCCAAAATGTATGAATATATAACAAATGAGGCAAAACAAGATTGAAACATGCACATTAGATGATTGGAAAATATTACTGCATTACCAGTCAAGTGCATTACCTTTATGGGTTTGTGAAATTAATGAATGGGCTGTTTTAGTGTTTTTTTAAATGAATTTCTAAAGACAAAGGTGCGTTTTGAATTTCAAAGTAAAACATATTGTTTGACTTCAGAAGACTTGTAAAATATCACAAATCAACTGAATTATGGTTTTTGGTCCTTATCAAAGCTTCACAATTCATGGTCAAAATGAATGCATGGACTATAGCTTTTTCATTATCCAAAATGTTTCAATATATAACAAATGAGACCAAACTTGCACATTAGATGATTGGAAAATATCACACAAGCCCACTGCATTACCTTATGGGTTTATATGGATATTATGATTTTTTTTTTTGTTATATAGCAAAAACTGAATAATCGGAATCAAAGCATGTTCAAAAAATGAGGCCACGCCTACAATTTCTAATAACTGGTGATTTGTATGGTCAAAAAGCAGCATAGACATTCTTCAAAAATGCTCCTTGTGTGTTTCCCGAATAGAATAACAGCGTAAGGGTCTGGAACAACACAGGGGTGAGTAAATAATGACAGAATACTAATTTTGGGGTGAGGAATTACCCTGTGGAGTCATGGTTAAAAAGGCATGCGGTTATTACAGACTGTTTTATGATAAGCTCCATAGATTATACAGTGCACTGAATTCCCCCGGTGGTCACAGTTCAGGAAAAGCAGGTGATTGGATATGCACCAGTAGAGGAGACAGATGCAGAGTTGTGTGCAAGGTTGTTCTTGTTTCCTCCCTCACTCATCCTCAAGGGATCTGTGAAGAATCTAGCTCTCTCTTCTTCTGTCTTACCGTCTCAGACTCGCTCTTCTGTTCTCATAGGCAAACATTCTCTCTTTTCCCTCTCTCCAACCATAACCTTAGCCTGATGAAAGTCAAATCCAGGCCCAGGCTGAGAGAGCTCTCCCAAATGTCATAAAAAGAGGAACAGAGGGTGTGTTGGGTCAAAGGTAGAGCTATCTAAAGAAATCTGTTTTTTTCGTTGTTTTTTTGTGAGCTTGCAGGACATGCTCTTTGTATTCTCTGTGATGTGTGATCAGAGAGAAAGACTTACATACATTAATAAAGAAGCCTATGAAAAAAGCATGGCATCACACCAATGATGCAATAAGAAAGCAACACAGAGCTTATGTGAAGAGAAAAGCTTTTTGTTAGGCAGCGTTAATTAAAACATAATCTGAGAAAGAGACCAGCTCATCACTTGCTCTCATGCAGGGACTTCAGACTGATGTTCTCGAGCTGTGGTCTCGCACCTCTAACAAGAGCCAAGCTTCTTTCTCAAGATGTGTTCCAGGGGCTCTACAAGATGGCGTTTTCAACTAAAGACACTTTCTAGCCAGACGGTCTCCTTTATTCAGTCTAGTCATTTATGGCTCATTTTAGTAATTGAGACTATTTGAAAAGTGAAAACTTGAAAAAAGAGTCGAGGAATGACTGTCGTCACTTTCATGAAGTGACATTTTAAAGTTTAAGATTCTTGAGGAATTGGGGATGAGATCTTTTTAACATGCAATCTTTAAAAAACTGAGAATTCAGTCTCAGTTAAAGTATTCACAACACAGTTAAATAATACTTATTTTAAAAATTAAGCTCCCGAATTTAAGCTTGTTCACTTATTAATAATTCACATATTTAAATAAATGTCAAAAGTCCACCTTTTCAAAATAAAAAATAAAAAAAATAGACCTTCTGTTCTGGTCTGTTATCATTTGACACATTTATATGATTTTGCACATTTTAATAAAAATAAAATATATGTGTATACATATATAATTATTTTTCCCTAAAATAAAAAATACAAATAAAAAAGTTATTACAAAAAAAATAAACTGTTTGCCATTTTAATTTGATTTATCATTCAACACAATAACAAGCAAAATTATTTAAAACATTTAAATAAAACTAAATATGTAATATAATAAAATGAATTATGTATATTAAAATGCAATGAATAATAACTTCTAATTTTTCTTCACTTTAAATGTTATGCCATTTCAATCAGAGTAAAAGGTACAATGTATATTCAAAAATGATTATTTTATTATAAAGTAAAGTCTGAAGCTAGCAGCTCAGAGACTAAGACAGTGATTGCAGCTCACACTTCATTAGAATATTTGAGTAGTGTGGGAGGAACTGGGTATTTTGAAGGAGAGGTCAGTTCCGGAGATAATTATAGGCTGAAAAGAATGCAAAAATACATATCATTTAGGCTGAAACTAAAGCTTTTATAAAACTCCAGTATACTTCTGGAGATGCTAACTTCAGGGCACAATACATCTGGCAAGCTGTCGTTCACAAGTTCCTTCTGCACTTCACTGATGTAGAACCCCTGCATCGCTAGCAACACAGAGGTCATGGGTTTGATTCCCAGGGAATACTGATAGAGGGGTATAGCTTGAATGCACTGTATGTTGCTTTGGATAAATGTGTCTGCCAAATGCATAAATTAAACTAAACCAGGCAAGGCATACAACAAGCAGACAGGGCTGTAATGCTTTAGCTAATCAAACGCCAACATCAGAATAGAGTGAAAATCCATTCGGCACACAGTCCTATCACACCTAACAGTCCCGTAAATCCCTGTGTTTTACAAACATCAAAAAACACAGCACTTGTGGTGTGCGCCATTGAATATAGCCCAGCTTGAGAAGTGTATATATCCCCAAGGGTCAACAACAAATGAAACAGAGCCAATTCTAAATAGACTACACACCGGGAATGTTTATGTCCTGGCAGGTTTGTCCCCTCGTGTCACAATGGGGAGCGTGTAAAGAGAAGGTTAGCAATTTGAGATTTGCTAGTGCTGCATGTGAAATGCAATCAGTCAGCAGATGCTGAGTAATGTGGCGTGGCTGTCACGCCAGCACCGCCTTTTTTCTCTTTTCCGCCGAGAGTGCGACGAGAATTTCAACGGCTGCTTTCATCAAAAGAGGATGTTGACATGCATCAGGCGAACAGCACCGTTGACTCTGACAGAATGCTAAACGCTTGCATTCAACACGGTAGTCTGGGATCTATTTGCAGTTTTTAGAATTTTTGTCAGTTTTCATCATCAACATTTTGGTAATTAGAGGAGAATTTCCACCGCTATGGTTCCTTAAGCACTAACAGACAAAAACTACTATTTTACATTCAAAAGGAGCTTTGAGTTGCACATCTAAGAATCTGTGAGAATAAAAGAGCTTTAAAAAATGAGGACTCTTATGAAAAGCATAACTGGCACTACTACAATAAGATTTGAGTATAATAAGTGCCTATCTATAGCACAATAATCACACAAAGCGAACCTATCAATGCGTCGTGATTGGGTCATAATGTTATTTTATTCTTTGAGATGCAGGATTTTGATTAAGATTTGATTATGAGTTTGATATTGATTGCCCTTCGCTAAGGATGGAATACTTCATTTCTGCAAAAAGTTATCCAATGTGCATTTTGCTTGTTTTTTTGGTCATTAGGTTACAAGAAAAAAAGTTGTGGAGAAACTAAGTAAATTTGACAAAGTTAAAAAAGAAACAAAGTAACATTTAGAAGTAGAAAGTCTGCAATAGTTTTATTTACAACTTTGGGGAAAATAATTGCAGTGCACCTCCAAATTGTCTTAATTATACTGTTTATGCCATTTCTTCATTATTGTATATTTTTTTTCAAGTATTATTCTTTTTTTGGTTTTGGTAAGACTTTACAATAAGGTTCCATTTGTTAATATTAGATAACTACATTAGTTAACATGAACTAAGTTAGTTAATGATCTTAGTTAATGTTAATTTCAACATTCATTAATGCATTATTTACAATTAAAAGTTGTAATTGTTAATATTATTAATGGACCTGATCTAACAATGAATAGTTAACAAAGAGAGGCTCTGGAAAACTGTTTTATAGAAATAAAATTTTAAATAAAGTAAATTCTGACAGGATCAGTATTTTTCAGCCCAATCTCACAGCAATTCGTAGACATTTTAGGAGGTGGCTAAATCATACGAAATCGTATGAGTGAGGTCATACGAATTAGCACCTCGTAAAATATGTACGATTTGCCGTGAGATAGCGTTGGGATTTTAGGTTGAGCTCTTCCAAGCCTTACTATACAGTATGTGCTAGATCTGTACTGTAAGCTTTTCACTGAACTAGCCGGAGAAGTCCATTCACATGTACTCAGAGTAAGTTGCAAAAATGGACATGGCTACTCAGCGCAGTCACCAGAACTGAAAACCAAGAAATGACTTCATGGTTGGAGTCAAAGTTTATGCTTTGTGGAGAGTGTGAAGGAACGCACTACCATACACTCACCCTGGAGAAGAAAAATACAATCCAAATGATTTCCTTCATAGCTTTTCTTTCCCGGCTAATAGAATCCAGAAGACCCAGAGAGAAATCTCTTTCTCAGTTTTTCAATAACACGGCCTTTATTTGTGGAGTCAGCACATACAGGTGGTCAGGTGGTGAGGTGGAAAATCATTCTGAACCACATTAATGCAATCTCAGGTTTAAAAGTCTGTGCTGTAAAGTCCTGGTTTCATATCTCGCGAGACAAAACAAGGTTGATCAAATTGTGGGTTACCTTTCTTAACTTTCCATACAATAGCTAGGGGGTGCTGCTGGTGATTGCGAAGGAAATAAGTATTTGTTTCCTAAGAGACGGATTGGCAAAAACAATGGAAGTCAATGACACAGACTGGCAAACCTATGTTGTGTTCGTTCCATGCAGCCAAAACAGAGAAGAGGAAAAGGGGAAATCACAAAGGATGGAGTACGATTTCAACCTGTTTCCTTTTGTGTATGAGTTTGTGTGCTTGACTTAAGAAATTCAGAATGACTTCTGCTGATAATCACAGATGAGGATACCAGGGGCTGTAATTAAACTTATCATGGTCTAGTAGTCAGCGTATTATGGCATATGCATATCAAGCTAGAGCAACCCTGGCTCAAATGTTAGCTTCACTTTGTAAAGGATGACTCCAATCACTGTATCAAGAGGACATCCAGCTCATTTTCAAAACTATGACATATAGGCCAGAAGTACAGAATATATGGGGAGTTAACTATATATACAATCACCGGCTACTGTATTAGGTACACCTGTTCAATTGCTTGGTAACACAAATTGCTAATCAGCCAATCACATGGCAGCAACTCAATGCATTTAGGCATCTAGATGTGGTGAAGACGACTTGCTGAAGTTCAAACCGAGCATCAGAATGGGGAAGAAAGGGGATTTTGAATTTGGAATGTTTGTTGGTGCCAGACGGCTGGTCTGAGTATTTCAAAAACTGCTGATCTACTGGGACAACCATCTCTAGGGTTTACAGAGAATGGCCCGAAAAAGAAAAAATATCCAGTGAGTGGCAGTTGTGTGGACGAAAATGTCTTGTTGATGTCAGAGGAGAATGGGCAGACTGGTTAGAGACGATAGAAAGGCAACAGTAACTCAAATAATCACTCGTTGGGTCTGATTTCTGCTGCGACATTCAGATGGTCGGGTCAGAATTTGGTGTAAAGAACATGAAAGCATGGATCCATCCTGCCTCGTCTCAAAGGTTCAGGCTTGTGGAGGTGGTGTAAGGGTGTGGGGGATATTTTCTTGGCACACTTAGTACCAATTGAGCATCATTTAAACGCCACAGCCTACCTGAGTATTGTTGCTGACCATTTCCATCGCTTTATGACTACAGTGTACCCATCTTCTGATGCTACTTCCAGCATGATAATGCATCATGTCACAAAGCTCAAATCATCTCAGAATGAACAACAATTTAAATAACCAGCAGGTTCTTTGTATTGTATCATGTGTATTCACTGTTTTCATTATTCATACTCTCCTGTACCAACCCCAAGCATCACCACTTCATGTTGTGTTTCGATCATTTTGTCCCACACAGGATTTAATTTTTCTTGAAAATGCTAGTTAATGTTATTGCATAGGACAACAACTTACTGACTTTTCCTGTGTAATAATTTACAAAAAGAATACTTTGAAAACGTGTACATTTTAGGGATTTTTTCCCCACCCTATTACACTTGTGTGGTGTTCCCCCAAAACATGAACAGCCTAAAAAAATGCTTATAAATGTACTGATATGCTATACTGTATTATTACTAAACACTGGATTATTTTTATCAACTTGTGTTCTATTGTGTAGCACAGGGTTTCTATTTTTTTTTTTTTTACTGATAGATCGAAGGCCTTGGTAATAGATGAGCTCAGTTTTTGACATTGCCAAAATGATCCACAAATAATGTTTTTTCCTTCACTCAAAAACTGAGGTGCATAAGCTCAAGGGTTATTTGTGTTAACCAAAAGTTATGTAACGCTTTATTTTGCTAGTACACTTGAGATATTATACTAACTGTACATAGCTTGTAAGCTATCAGTCGATTGTCTGCTTAAAAGCTCATTCTACCAACACTTTGTTTTGATGGTCCACAAATGGACATAGGTAAGTAGCTTTGAAAAGACATGCCAACTTTAACCCTAACAGTCTAACAAGAGTTAGTTGACATTGTTGCAAAGTTAGTTACTTATGTCCAAAATGGACTACTGAAATATGAGAATATAAATGTCTTCCTTTAGTATTATCTAACATTGCTATATTAAATATATCTCTAAATACTTTTACAGCATTTAAGCTGAGTGGGTTAATTTTTCGCCTCAACAGGTTTTCATCTTTTATGTCTTGACAGAATCAATGTGTGTGGTTCAAAGAGCAAACAATCAGAAGTTTCATTTCATTGACTTCAACAATCCCCATTCAATTCTGTACTCAACCAATGACTGAACATGGTTCATCTGGTCCTTCTAAAAGACCAGCAGCAGTCGCTTGAATGGTAACTTGCACCCATTCTACTTGATTGGATTTATCCTAGCACATTCTTTACAAAAGGGCTCATTTTGAATTGCATTATTTGCAATTATGTGTAGTATAGTGCATAAACAGGTTGAGCTATAAAAGTGCAGCACAACATGATGGAGAATAAAATGGCAACATTAGTCTTTGCTTAATAGAGGGTGAACTGTCACTTACCATAGTAATGAAGTGGATGATGGCCAAACACATGCAATCAAAATAATGGAGGTTGTAATAATAATGCTTTAATAAACAACTGCTCAGGGAAGCAGCAAGTTGTGGTTGTAAATAAGCATAATGTAATATTTACACATACAATGGTGACACAAATGGATTTAATAAACACCAACATGTTTTTTTTTTTAAATGCTGTGAACTTGAAATTACAAAACATATGTACATATTGGTTGTTTAAGAATATAATTGGTCAAATTTGCAGTATTTTCCCCATACAGCTACAGTTATATTAACGCATCTAAGCACCAAGAGTAAGAGAAAAAAACATAATAAAAGAGAAAATAAGGTAATAAACAATGTATTTTAATAGTAATAGTTTATTTCTATTTGTCTTAACTTACACCAATACAATCTCTATATGTGCAGATGTTGTCTAAATCACAATCACAAAGATTAATTTCACTCTTACTGTTTTATTGCTGTTTGTGCCACAGATTAACCTAATGTTTAAGGAAGTAGTTTAGCTAAATGCAGCTCGATATTTTCAATTTTGCCACCGAAAGCTGTTTTCAAACACAGCCCATTTATATCAGCGAGATCAATTTAAATGCATTTCCTGAAATTGACCGCGTTGTACATATATATGTTATCATTGAATTGCTTTAAATAAGGAGACAGATGTACAGTGTTTACAGCCTGTGACAAACATCACCATTACGTTCACTCACCAAACTGAGGTGAATGTTATTACAGTATGTGAATGGAAATGGAAAAGGTCCTGATTCATGTTTGTTTTCATGGCACATTAATGTCAGCATCACACTATTGTTTCAGCTGACCGAGCAGCTGCTAGAAATATGTCTGAGTAAATTAAATGCATGTTACCAACACTTGCTTGCCACGTTTTAAATCATTCATTTTTCTTCCCCTGTAGCTGAATAAGTAAAAATGGTAGAATTAAAGAATTACAAAAATTCTGTGATAAAAATTCAAACCAAGTAGAAGCTGAAGAAACATGACATGGTTTAATCATGTTTGGACATTGGATGCCAAAACATGTTTAAAGGGGTCATCGGAGGCAAAAATCACTTTTCAAGTTGTTTAAACAAAAATCTGTGTTGGAAGTGTGTGTACACATCCACACTATAATTATAAAAGTCCACCCAGTGTTTTTATTTTTTTATCCATATTTTAAGACCCCTTTCTCAAATCAGGCTGTTCTGAGAGCCCTGTCGTGCCTGTTTCACATATGCTCTGTCTACAGTGTGTATGCAGTCTGTGTGCATTATGTATGCTGTGCAGAAGCAGCATGGACTTGTTGTGCTTACACACAGGACGCGTTTGCATTCCACTCATCTGCAGCTGTTTACCACAAACACAACATTTATCCATTTTTTATTTCAAATCCAAACATTGTTAGCTTATACTGAAAGTGCTTTTTCAGCATTGTGATCCTCTTTTATCACAGTAAAGTTACAAAATATTTCATAGACATTCAAGTTTAAACTCAATTAATATAAATAACGAATTAAATGTAATTGGATTTGATTTGTATATTAAGTTGCTCAAGCAAGTGAAAACACTTTTAAATGGCATACAGCCTACGTTTCACAAATATTTTAAAATAAACTTACCACTGACAGAAACAGTCAGCTCTCGTGCCTTTTACATTTAAATCTTTATTACAAACAGTCCCATGGGTCTTATTTTCTACCCACAAGACACCAGTGCATTTGTTGCCTTGTTTATATAAAAGTGCACTTTTATTTGTTTTAAACCTAGTCTGTGAAACACAGTAGACTTTAATTATATCTATTTGCTTTGCATTGCTTGAGATGTCTCAATAATGCATGAAACCCTGTTCCTTCAAAAGTAAAATCATGTTGTACATAATATTTTCTTCAAGATGTCCAGACAATTTCATTGCTTTGTGTTAGTGGGGAATGGATGAAGAGAAAATGTTTAGGAGAACAAAATTTCATAGAAACAGAAAAGGTTTTAAAGTGATTTATACTATAATTGCCTTTATATGTTCCTTTTGAGAATTTTGCCCTGTTTTTCATACAAATATCTAAACATCCCTACAGCAAGATCTTGAGAGTTCACTTTTTCTTTTTATTACTTTTTTTGTTTTATTTTTTCTGTTTTAAGCTTAAATCTGACAACATTTAGTGAAGTTCATAAGAAAAAAATATTTGCTCATATGAAAACTAAACTCAGGATTTATTTCCATTTAATACATTTTTTGTACTCATTTTTTTTTGTCTTGAAAGCTTTTATATAAAATCTTACAATGAGTGTTTATAGTGACCACAGATGTAAAACTCCAAGAAAGAGCATAAAAGTTTTTCACAGCATACAGTTTAAAATGACACGGCTGAGTAAATAAAATGTAATTGAAATACTTAATTTTATAAATACAAAAACAAGATAAATATATATTTAAAAAAGACTAAAATAACATGATTTTTTAAGTTTGTCAATTGATGTTTCGGTTTGGTACCAAACCAAAGAGTTGTACAAAAACTTTTATTTATTGATTGATTTTTATGATCTAATTAAAAATGGAACTGGCAACATATCATAACTCAGTCAATACCTAGATTTATATCAGCTCTCTGCTAGTGCACTTTTATTGAGATGTGATATTGTGCTAGTGTGCTATATTCAATATCAGGCCCTTCAGCTTCTTTTTGATTCTTTTTTCCCTTTGGTCTGCCTTTGAGTCTTTGAGGTGAGTCTCTCTTTGTGTTTGGCCTTTGTGGAGCATTTTCCTCCTGACTTTGAAGCTTGGCTGAACGTCCCACAGCCTCAGTGTTTGGTTCTTTGCAAAAATTACTGCCTGTCCTACTTGGTTTCTCACCCCTGACCATATGCTTCTTCCTAGTGAATCTCCACAGCTGGAGTGAATATGGAAGTCTGCGCTGTTTTTTGGGGTCAGTAAAGGATAGACGTTCTACAGGAGGACCGGATCATATAACTGGAGCGGATTCTAGACCCAGCTGTTCTCTCGGGAAGTCATTATTCCTTCTAGGGGACCGCTGGGTGGTATGGTTCTTACAAGTGCACATATTTCAAAGACGAGAAGACCGATGTCTGATAAAAAGGAGATTGAATCAGTTACATAAAATCTTCAGTAACTTTCACAGTTTGTATCTATGATGTTCACATTTATAGACGCATGTATATTTTTAATCAAGTTTGGTGGGTTTCGTAACTCTCGCTGTCAGCTTACATATTTCATTTCTCTTTGTAGTTTCTTTTGTGTGGTGTCTCTGTATATGCGCTATGTCAGATTTAAACGAGCTCACCCGTGAGGCTGAGGGCAAGTTTAATATCTTTGGATATCCTCTAAAAAGTTACTCTTTATTTTGAAAATGCACAGAGAGGGAGAACAAAGGCAGACCTTAACATTCACACATCTATATTTAGAGCTGTCCTCATGGCCTTACTTTTATAGGTAATATTCTGCTGTAAAAACCACTTCCATGGGTGAAGAACTGTCATACATCAAGTCCAACGGAGATCTGACAGAGTTAAAGGTACAGGAATACATATGTTGTATATCATTTTGGCTCTAAAAGTTGATGAAAACAGCAATCCAGCTCAGAAATCCACTTGGTCTTTCATGTGCAGTACATTTTCATGCTTCTATCATTTATTTTAATATTATTACTGGATATTAAGGATGCAAATAATTAATTAAATGTATGCATTTTAAGTAATTTAATTTAAAATTATGATTTTAAAAGTGGATTTGTTTTCCTTTGACTAACTGAAATGTGTATTTTTTTTCCCAATGAAGTCTCTTTCAATGTTAGTCCTGTAACTTGCATAAATAAATGTATTTATTTATCTATTTATGACTGTTTAAGAGATACTACACTTTAAAACACTAATAAAAACAGTGGAATCCTGCTATAATTTCAAAAACATTTCAAGCTGTTTTAGAATACTGAACATAAGAGTAATGTTCATATATTTCATGTAAGATGCCACACTTTACGCGTGCATTATGAAGTCTGTCAGACTACACACAGCCACAAGCAAAAGATTTACACCAAATCTCATTTGACTGTCACAGTTGATGTGCCGTGAGAAATAAGAGCAGATATTCAAGCACAAGACTCCTCTGTCTGGGGAAACCACTCACAACGATTCATTAATGAAGCTATCACACACATGAATGGTTTTATATTACTAGTATTTCACTGTCCTCTCCTGTGGATATTGCTGTTTTAGAGTGAATTGCCCTGATACAAAGGATCTCAGGCTGAAGTGAAAGCTCTGTTTCTGATCGCTCGTAATAGATCTTGGCTCTTAAGCATAATCTCTGAAAGGACCCTGAAACTCATGCCAGTGCACTGGCAGCAATTGGTGCTTTTCAAGAGTGAAGCACAGATGTTGGATATCAATGGCAAAGTGTATCCAGATAAAATATTCTTGCATGTATTTTGGTCTCTGCAGTGTTGCTCCCAAAAGCTGTCTCTCAAAACACTACTAAAGTCAAATAGCTTAATGAAAATAATTGACCAATCTCAGAAATTGTGCACTGTTTGTAATTGCATTTGTGCAAAAGACAAGATAAGTGTTCATAATGCTTTCATAGTCTCACAATGAAGCATACACTGGGGAAAAATGCAGAAATAATTTTCACATAGAAATTTTGAAGTAGAAATACAAATTATTTACAATGTACAATTTTCAAAAACTCATTTTATGTGTTCCATTAGAATACATTCATTTCATCTAAATTGATTTGGATGGTTAATTTGAGTCCCAATGCTCAAACTCAAATACATTTTTATGCTGTTGTTCACCACACCTTGGATATCAAATCTGGGGTGTTTCTCTAGTTCTGTTTAGTGTACATGTATTACTGTCAGCCTGATCAAATTGTCAATCCTCATTGTTTTTGTGCCAGATAATGCTACTCTAAATGTAAAAATGTATTATATAATATTTTACTTTAAAATATAGGCATCTTAACTAGCATAAGTAAAGCTTAAGGTTGCTTTAAGCTTGTTTTGAATCATACAAAATGAAACTGAGTAGCTTGTTGCTTAGTGAGCTACAGTTTTAAAGTCACTCCGAGAGCTACCAGTGTCAAATGTGAAGAAAGGTCATCATGTTTGCAAATGTTCTCAGCATTGCTGTTTATAATCTCTTACTTAATGCATCCAATCTATTTCTCTGTTCGGTTTCTTTTCTGGTCTGAGAAGAATGAAACAGCCTTGAGCAGAGTAGAGCTTCGGTGATACCAACTTTCATTGCTGATTAAGAGTCAAGTGCATCTGGCACAAAGAGGGAGAGAAAATTGACTTCAGACGAGGTTCATCATGGCTGCCAAGGATGGAGGAACAGTGTGCTCCCTTCCAACTTCTATTTTGTTTGAAATATCCTCAAAAGATATGCAGGGCTATTCAGGAGGGGTTGAGATTCAATTTCTTGAATGGGAAGCAACATCCATTTCATCATACAAAATACTTGACCTATCTCACTGTCTGCTTCTTTGACAGGAATATAAAAAAAATGAATTTGGTTAGGCCAAAAAGCCTTGTGCTGTTGATTATCCAGTATTATGAATCTGCCAATCTTGCCTTCAAGGTTTAATCAGCACCGTAACCCAGAGCTTATGAGGTCGAACAGAATTTGAAGGAAGTTGAGCTTTTTATAAAAGATTATTTTCAAGGTACGCGTGGATACATATTCATACGCTGGGTTTTCATAGCTTGGCAAAAAATCAGCTCTGTCAATAACTTTGCAAGGGCAGGTCGAAACTCACAAAATGATTATATATTTAAAAGAGAAAAACGTCTGAGCTTGGCAATCTTCTCCGCCCGCCGCACACTTGGGAAAGAGCCGGAATTCAGCAGACCACACACTGTTTGGGATACATTTTTTTGGGATAAGCTTGTCACATAAATTAAATACTGAGTTTTGAAAACTCATTCTGCAAGGGTAGAAGCACCTCTCACCTTTCGTCAGTCGAATTATGTCGGCAGCCGGGCATACAGATGATGGAAGCTGGAGAACAACTTAAGAAAAGATGGATGATAAGGCCCGGACTGGATATAATATACTTGTGAAGAGGTCCCCGTAGGTCTGCACTAGAAAAACATCTTAGAAAACAAGGCTTTTGATAGCAGTACCAATTCACAGTGGCTTCACCTTTCTGTGGTGGAACAGCCTGTAACAAATTAGTCCGGTCCTCTCTGGTGCGGACACAAACACCTGTGCACCAGCAGCACTACATCCACTCACTCTATATCAAAGACAGGGAAATGCTAAACCTTTAAGCGAACCATGGCAAATGTTTATGCATTTATTTCCCCGCATGTGGCCAAAGGCAGGGTCTAAAAGTCTGAGACCACCAGGGTTTTGCATTATTTATAATTGAAATAAGAATATTCTTTATTCAGTTCTTGAATTTAAATTGAGGTTGCAAATAGGATAGGACATTGTAATTGAAATCCATCAAATTCATATACTAATTTGCAACTAGAAAATACATTTTGTTGTGCCAAATTTTGTTTTTGCACTATCTATACCTCTTCATGTCATTCATTCCTAGTCATGCATTGAAAGCCATTTTTTCAATTCAATTCAAAGTGTTGCACATCCCTGCATGGAGACCAGTGGTATTTTAGTGGCACTGATCCACTATTATAGTCTGCATTCATTCATTCATTTTAGGAATTTTGTCGCATTTTGTAATTTACATTAGTTTTTTGCTTTATTTGTGCTTTTTTAAAGCTGTATGTCTATTTATTTATTTATTGTTTTTAGGCAACTAGCTAAAATAAAATGTTTTTTCTGTAAATGCTTATTTTAATTTAAGTATAGATTTTTTAATTGTTGTAGTTTTAGTAAATGTTAACAACTCTGCTGGAGACCACATTCATTAATAGGAAATAAAGCGAGTTTTGGGATTTAAGAAAATAGCTATGTAAAAATACTTCACATCCAACATTATTTAATCTAAAGATTACTAATCAAATAATGAATGAGTGACATTTGAGCATGTTGCATGATTTTACTTCCATTGATGCACAAGATGCTCTACATTTTTTTGTTTGCATCACGCTTGAGAACATGATCATCATGTTTCAATACTACTCAAATGCTGTTGTCATTTTAACCAAAGTGGAATGTACCAAGTACCAAGACACTGAGAAATTTGTGTTAACTATACAGATAACATAATTTGTATTGAGTGGTAAAAAGTGGTAAATTTAGAATTGCAAAACAGAAACAATTTCACTAGTGGCCTCAGACATTTTGGCCCCACTGGACAGATATGAGTTCTTGTCACAAGGAATCGTGTCATGTAGATACATATCAGAGGAAAAACTGAATGAAAGTTTTTATCTTTCATCTTCCATTTCCCAAATGAAAAACCCAAAAGAAAATGAATGTTTGAGTTCAGGGAGATCAACATTTTCAATAGCAAAGAGAAATCGCTTTCAAGCCAAAACATATCTTCTTTCTTTGAACCTAACTTTACCGTACTTTATGAACAATATCAGAAGTTCATACACAATGCCACAGGAACCTCACCAAGCTCCTGACCTTTCTCAGCATCTGAATTCAATAACTTTCTCTCTGTCTCCCCTTTTGACACTCCATGGCTCTCTCTTTCTCGCTCACTTTTGTGTACAGCACACTTTCACCATACTGAGAAAGACACCCACTATTCCAAGCTGGAGGGGCCGATTGTAAACCCGTCTGGACTGAGCCCACCCTGTGGGGACTGCTGTGTTTGATTCGGTGAGTTAGGTTTGATTGACAAAGAATGCAGGACAAAAACAGGCTGCAAGAATAGCTAATGAAAGAACAAGGACTTTGATCGCGATCTGAAAAAAAATCAGCACTGCGTTTTAGAATAAAACATTCAGTCTTAAAATAATGAATGCTTTTAAAATAACATTTTAATGATCATTACAGACTCAATGGGGGAGAGATGAAATGCTATTTATCTAATAACAAAATCTTACATTACATTTACGCATTTGACAGAGCTTTTACCCAAAGTCTACATGGAAATATATTTGAAACTTGAAACAATGCAAGGGTGTGTTTTTTTATTTTATTTTATTATGTATTCATTTATTTTTTAACAAAGGACAAAAATGGCTGCCAGATTTATACTCAAAAATAAATGGGTCTTTCCAAGGATTTGGTAGTATTTCAGTGTTTAAAGTGGTGGTTTACCTAAATGTATTATCACAATACTTTGGTATGCCCATTATAATGAATAAAACGAATTATTGCATTTTAATATTTTTTGCATAAAATAATGTCTATCTTAAACCAAGCATTTTGTCATGTCCCTGAGGCACTTCACCGAGTTTGTAATTAGACAATAATTAACAAAATGTGAATTTTTTGGCAATAATATAAGCATTTATTATAGATTATTTCTTGTGAAAAAAAACACAAAGACAAGGGAAATGCTAAACCTTTAAGCGAACCATGGCAAATGTTTATGCATTTATTTCACTGCATGTGGCCAATTTTTATATTTTATTAAAAAACAAGACTTTATGGACCCTCAGTCAGAACTCAACCCAGTCACACTAACAATTCTACATCCATAGACTTCACACATATGTGACACCATTTACCAGAAATGACATCATTCAGGTCTCTTTAATATTTGTTGAGCCATATTAATGTCAGGGAGGGTCCTTTCAAGCTTAACAACTCAACTCCATCACATAAAATGAAGATGTAAAATGATCATATTTCAAGCTTATATTTTAATCCATAAGTATATACAATGTGCTTATTTTGTTGCTGCCATATACTGTATAGTCTACTCTCCTACACTACATGAGGAGCAGTGGACATTTTGAGTGAAAAAACTCAACCCCGTCACAAATATATATATTTATCATTGTTACAGGGTTGCTGAATTGAGATTGTAGAAGCTCCTTTTTTTCTCTCTCAAAGCCGTGAGTCCCATTGACTGCCAATATATGACTGACAGACTGCAACGGTTTGAGTTAAAAATCTTTGTGTTCTACTGAAGAAACAATCACCTAAATATTGGATGCCTTTGGGATCATTTTTGGGTGAAATATACATTTAATGCAAATTTAAAGACAGCAAGCAGGAATAATGCCTTTGTTTTGGCTGCCTCGTGATGCAGAATAGAAATCCAATTTAATGCATAATAAAGAACCTACAGTGAACGTATAAAAAAGGGGGGAAAAAAACTAAAACAAATGCAGACGTCTATGAAAAATCAAATGACTAAGTAGAACCTTTGTGCCTACTGCCTTTAGTGAGGGCTTCTGTAAATTAGCTGAGAAATAAATCTCCCTTGCCGAGTTTTAAAGACATTTTTCATTTTTCAGTGACCTGAAAGCTGGGGGCTTGAACGTGTGCTCTATATGGTTATGAGTGAGCTGGCTGATGCACAATGACTTAAGTGCAAGAGGGAATTGTATGCTGTGTCACTGTGCCATGGTTATGTGTACTGTAGTTATGTTGGATATGAGTAATCTATGATTTGATGTTCCTCATCTCATAAAAACACTTTGAAGGAGCATTGTCATGTCATATTTCGAGGTTGTATTGTGGATTGTGTTGTGTTTCTGAGGGATATCAGAGGGATTGGAAAATAATGGGAAGACAAAGTTAGGGAGCGTTCAATAATCCTTTGGGATTTCGATGGGTCGGATTTGATTCATCTGCCCGAGATATTGATTTGTTTTTGCTGTAGAGATGTACAGCCCTAATCATACTCACTCTGCTTCTTTCTGTATTTCATTTTCTGCACATTCTCCTGCTCAGAACACTATCATCTCCTCTGTTTTCTGACATTTATAACGGAATACTCTATAGTGAAAATACAATTTCCTATGCTGTTTATGTATTTATATATGTATTTGGTAGGATATAGGGCACTATCCTTCCTTCATCTTATTTTCCTGCCGTGTTGCATAAATGGCTCTAAAGAAAATATGTATTTGCTTTCTATCCCAGATTTCATCTTTTATTCTAAACACACATCATTTTAAACAAGCAATGCATTTTCCTGGTTTCCACCAAACAAACAATAAACAATGCCATCCTTTCACGTGAAAATGGAAAATAAACCCATGAGTGGTACAGTAAACAACATAAAAGACTACATTAATTAAAATGACTAATACATTACTAGAAGGAAGGGGGAAATTAATACAGTTTGAATATGATATAATTAGACTAAAAGAAAGATAAATGTTCAAATGAGTTCAAAAGTTGAGGAGCAATACAGCTTTCGATTTCCTAACAAACAAACAATCAACATGAAATCAACAGCAAAATAATAAAGTAACAGTAATCAAATTAAGTTCTTAGGAATGCACATTACATAACAAAAAAGTAAGTTGTGATATATTTACAGTAGGAAATTAACAAAATATCTTCATGGAACATGATCTTTACTTAATGTCCTAACGATTTTTGCCATAAAGAAATATATAATTTTGACCCATACAATGTATTTTTGGCTATTGCCACTTAGGCTCATTACACTGCAGGCTAAAGTGGCCCAAATCTTTTTGCAGCATCCATTTTTATTTCCACAAACAGTGCGTTGTGTCTGACGTCACGTCTTCTGCGCATGCGGGTTACTTCAGGGCCGTGTACTGATGGCAGTCGCATTTAAATGACAATGTGAACAACAGGCGCAAAAAAAAAAATCAGATTTCAGCAAAAAATCCAATCTGAGCATTAAGACCTGCAGTGTGAACTAAGTCAATATACCCCAGGACTTGAGACTGGTTTTGTTGTCCAGGGTCACAAATAACTAAAATAAAATGCAGCCTATTGTAAACGATATCAAAGGAGAGAAAAGAGCTCAAAGGTCTTTAAAGCAAAACTCAAATATTGCATGAAAGGGTACAGCTTCACAAATTGACATACAATTACTGAATACAAAAGACAAGAAACCAACAAGAAAGAGCAGACAATCAAGCAACAAAAAGAGAAGAAAAGGAGATGCTGAAATCTCCCTTAAACTTCTAGAACGAGTTTCCATCAAAAGAGA
Organism: Gymnocypris eckloni scoliostomus; assembly: GCA_027564155.1. Lineage (NCBI taxonomy): Eukaryota > Metazoa > Chordata > Actinopteri > Cypriniformes > Cyprinidae > Gymnocypris > Gymnocypris eckloni. The sequence goes on along the minus strand of CM050430.1, from coordinate 23,939,310 downwards.
GAATGGAGCTCAAATGTGCTTCATTTTCACACCAGGATGAATGTAAAAAAGGTCACAAGCCAGCCAACAGTTCCCTACTAATAGGAAGCACTCTAGATGTAAGAGGTGTTAGAACAGGCTGTAAAGAATGTGACTATAGGATAAATGAGGCTGTATCTATATCTTCCTTCATTCTCTGGACTTTCTCTTTTGTGAAACTCAGAACAATCTATGAATGATTTCAAATGTTTCTAAAGAGACGTATTCAGAATGCAGAGATTATTTAAAGGGTAATGATTAGTGCCGCACTGTATGGATCCTTGAAGTAATGTATACCTGAGGAATGTTTGTTCGGCAAACATCACCACATGGAGCAAAGCAGAGCGAAAGCATGAGCTGTTTAGTTTAGATCAATAGAGAGAGGCAGTCAGTAATGAGGCCTGCTGTTCAGAGGATTAGAGTTTTACAGCTGTGCTTTAATTTAGACAGTGTGATGGAGTAAGACCGCAGGTAGAACCATACCCTTATATTACTATGTAGGATTTGAATTACATTTATTTGTTTGTATCTCCTTAAAGACACTTACGGCATGTTTTGTGGTTTCTTTATTCATTTTAGATGGACATGAACGCATTGTGGTTCAGATCGTAGGATCCCATAGGGAAAATTCCCTTAATGAACATCTAAAGACTGAGACATAGAGGTAAATGTAATAAGATGATGTCTGCAGGGCCAAAGCATTATGCACACTTGCCCCTTCAGATTTTGGAGTCAGGTTTATTTGAAAGCATCTTCCAAAACTTTTTGTAGAACTTTGACCTATAAAGTTACATGTTGTTTGACATTCATCCAAAATTTGGTCAGTTACATCTAACTATATAAGTTAGCGCTATACACACACACACACACACAATGTGTGTGTGTGTGTGTAGCGCTAACTTATATAGTATATATATACTGTACATATACATATACTATACATATACATACACAATCACTTTTGACATTACCAGTTAAAAGTTTTGATTAAATTAGTGTATAAAATATTAAAATGATTTCTGAATGACACTGACATTGAAAACTGGAGTAATGGCTTCTGAAAAAAATCAGCTTTGCCATCAAATAAATAAAACAGTCATTTAAAACGGTCATAATATTTTACAATATCACTGTTTTTATTGTGTGTAAAATTAAATATGTGCAGCCTTTGTAATTATAAAAGACGTCTTTCAAAAACATTTTCCAATCTAAATTATTCCAACTTTTTATTAACAATGTTTTATGAATTATTTCTTTAACTTTTGACAGTATATGTGTGCATAGTTTGTGATATTTCTGCTGGTACACTTGGTGTCTATGCATTATATAAAGACAATCTAAACAACAACTTAAAAACACCAGTAATAAGATTTGTTCAATCATTCTCTCAATTCAAATATGTATGCGTTATTAAATACAGCTCAGACTTAAGTTTCAGCTTTAAGTTTGAGGTTTTAGATCCTCCTAAATGATACCTAATGAAGTCCCACTTCAATGTGACAACCTCAACAACTTAACAGCTCAAAGAAACAAACATTTTTCTAAAGTGTATTAGTGTATAGGGTTGGGAGTCACAGGGTACCTCACGACACGATATAATCACGATACATGGCTCACAATAACGATAATATCACAATGCTGCGATTATGCGGTAATCGACATATTTGGAGAAAATCATATAATGATACATCAAGATATCGTCTAAACAAAATGCCTGTGAAAAGGTTAAGTGCAAGTCCAAACTGTTAGAAAACTGCAAAAAAAGTAATGTAAATCAATTTTGACATGTTGAGTAGGCTAATTTAATCAATTTATTCTTGGACTTATTAAAAGCTTACACTTTTCTTTTTCTCTGTGTAAACAAACACTTTTAACTGCTTAAACAGAAAAAAACTAGATAGATAGATAGATAGATAGATAGATTGATTGATTATAAACCTGGTGCATTTCAACATTTACCTGGGGTGCTTTCTCAACCTTTCTACTCCTCTCATTATAAAAACGCCGCCCACATGAAGAAACAGCCGTTCACAATCACATCGCTTGAGAGAAGGAGAGCATCCAGTTTTGTTCACATAAAACTGTTTATCCTTTGGTTCCTCGTGCTTCCCAATCTTCATAGAGAACGCGGTTCATGGCGGCTCATATAGTCAGAGCGCTTTTGGATAGAAGCTGGAAATGGCGCGGCCACAATTTCCACGCTTTTATTTATTAACAAGGAAATCTATTTAGAGAACCTTATTGTATTATTTAAAATATTTGGCGATCGCCATATCGATTTATTGTCCCACCCTTATTATTGTACACTGTAAAAGTGTATTATATCACTGTTTCTCAGTCATTCTTCCAACTAAGTAATGAGCTGTCTTGAACAGCATGCTGCACATGCAGTTACATGAGGTTAAAAACATCCTTGAACACTCTTCTAATGCTTTTCCGATGTTGCTGTGCTCTGGGCAAAAGGTCATGAATGTGAGGTTAAATGTGGTTTGAAGGAAGACGGCCACTGTGGATCAGCGGTGATGCCCCGGCTTTGGAATTTGTTACAGAAAGAGAGGTTATCGAGTAGAGATAAAGTTCATTGACACTGTTATTTACTTTGGAAGTTGCCATTTGAATACATTATTTATTTTAAGGTCAATACATTTACTACCACGGCCCCTAACGTGAGCAGAGCAGACGTTTTCCATTCATCCCTATACGAGCCAAACAAAACCTTTGCTCGGTGAGGTTGACAGAGGATCAGAGAAAGATTCGGGAGTGGTTGGGAGCATTCAAAAATGAGAAATGCTCAGCTTTATGCAAACGAGGAGAAAAAATGCCAGCCAGAAGTGCAGGTTGTGAGTCAGTCAAGGAGCTGGAGTTTTACATTGCATCAAACAGAAATCATTAAATCATATTGTTTGCATATTTCATTTAGATTTCATATGCAATTGTGACTAGACTCATGGCTGGGTGAACAAAAGTGTATTAAATTGACACCATATCTTGACAGTGTACTCAAAGGTTTATTAATCTGACTCACCAAAGTATGCATACTAAATTGACTTTTGCAACACGAGTTAACGTGCTATGTCTTACAAATTATTCTTTGAAATTCCTTATTAAAACACGAGACAGCTAGATAAATGTGCAGTAATTTCTTCAATCGTTCTCTCAAACAATCCCCAAACTCCATATTTCCATATGCATGCATTATTAAATATAGATCAGACATTGGTTTAAGAAGTTTTAAGAGCTCTTTGTTTTGCTTTTTCTAGTCCTTAGTATTCCTTAACACTATTTTGTAACTAGAGTACAGACTGCAAAATGTCAATAAATATTGAGCTTTGTTCGTTCTTTGCTTGATCTTTATATATGCATGTCAAGTATAAACGTGCAATCCACGAGACTGTCATATTTTGTGGTAATGGAGAGGAATATGCATGCACCATCACAGGTCATAGCACACTTAAACCTGTGAGATTATCTCTTGCTGACACTGAAGTGGAAAATGTGAGGATAATTTGATATTGTGTCTTTATTAGATTAAACTCAAAAAGGCTGCCTTGGGTACGTAGACTCAGCCGTATCGTGTAACATCATCAATACACACAGGAGCAGCACAACGACCTTTCTTCTGGCAAATAACCTCCGTTTACACACCCATTTAGTCATTAATTCTGTCCTCATTTGTCTAATCTTTAGAGGTCAAGTCGAGCACAAAGTAACACTAGAGGACTTTTCGCTTCATACACATTGGAATTTGAGATCGGTGTTTTACATTTTAGATTCTAGAGGGCTAAATTCTTTTTCAAAAGGACAAGTATGTTTCTATCATTCATTCTTGTCAAAAAAGAACTGCATTTGGCCACCGGGATACAAGACTCGGCACAAGACAAATGCAGGCGAAAAATGGCTTTGGCTATTAAGAGTAATTTATCAGTTGAATGGTAATTACTATACTGTAAAATGTTGAAGTTTTGATGGTATGAACTTCCAAACTTGATGAACTGCCAAAAAATCATGTGATATTTAAGATATGGCTGCTGAAAATTCAGCTTTGCCATCACATGAATAAACTGCATTTAAAAACTCTATTCAGATATAAAACAGTTATTTAGTGAGCATAATAGACATAACAAACAAATTCTTAACAGCCAACCTATTATTAGATGCTATAAATGTTTGACATATAAATACAAAAAATTATGAAAGAGAGCAAGATTATGTTTTATTTACTGTATAGAGAGAGATCAAACTAAATTCAAATATCATCTAGGCTATTTATTTATTTATTTTGTAAATGCATTTACTACTAAGAAGTGCTTATCAGAATGTCTCCCTGTGTCGCTGCAGGTTGTTCCAAGGGTTACTAAATATATAAATAAGTATAATAAAAATAAATAAATGTCATCATCGTTGTCATTATCATCATCATTATAATCATCAATGCCAAAATCACCAACAGTGACAGTCTAATTTAGCTTCTTCACCATCAGGTGGATCCACTTGAGTCTCCACAACAGCTGAAGCCTGACTCATAAGTTACGACTCCATCCACCACGACTGTGTCTGCGTGCCGCGGCGGAGAGAGGAAATGTCTGCTTTTCTACACAGTGTGCAACTCAAGCTGCCAAACCTCAAAAGTGATGGGAGCTTTTCAAAGCAGACTCTCATTAAATATAGACCCATAACATGTGCGCTTTGAAGAGCCTCTTTGAAAACGTAATCTTATGGGAAAGTCGTGAATGAATGGTTATCAGAAAACTAGCAGGTGGAAATATGAATATGGTCTTTCAAAACTTGCTGCTTGAGATCTGTCAGCGTTAGTGGCCATGGCTTTCTGCATCCGACTTTGTTTGAGTATTAGCAATACAAAACGTCACTATTCATAATCAGTCTTTATTTGATTGAAATCAATGCTTTAGTGTTCTTCTGGAAATCAGAAATGTGAAAAACTCCACCACAAAAGCAAATTAATGAAAACAGTATGAAATGTACCAGACAAATACCACAAGAATGTTTTGTTTTTGCTATTTGGAGACCTGCTACCCTTAGTAGCAGTTAATTTGACAACCCACGATGTGCTTATAAAAGTACAATTTGTACCATAGCAACACACACGCTTGTGATTAAAATTACAAACCCCAACTATGCGTCATATCATCCATGAGATTTCATTTTTTAAGTTTAATATTGCAAGTGGTTAAAACAGGTTATACATGTTTAAAAGGTTTACTACTGCAATATGAATATAATTTATCAAAAACAATCAGAGTCTCTCCAATATCATATGATATTTACTTTATTCTCTATTAAACAGATATTCTTGCTTCCACCGAAGCACAATATGCTCTGGAACATTCTCACATTTTGCTGATCACGTTCATGATTTGTTCATGCTGCTTGTGAACAAAAGAAGAGAAATAGTATAAATGACAAATACGTAAATGTTAATATTTCACTCATTTTTTAAATCCTGATAATACAATTTGTAATGAAAAAAATTAATCCATAAATGAAAATTCTGTCATCCTTTACTCATCCTCATTTCATTCCAAACCTACATGCATTTATTTATTCTGTGTAACACAAAATATGATATTTTGCTGACCATTGATTTTCATTGCATGTGCAAAAAATATTTTTTTTTAATTTTGGGATGAACGATCCAGCATTTTCACTAGTCCTCTTCTATTTAACTGCATAAGTGCCTCATAAGTAGACCCAGATAATGCATAAAGAATTTAAAGTAAAAATGTTATAGCGCTAAGAAATTAGATAAAAAAGGCTGATGCACAAAAGTGCAGCAGTGTCACTGACTTCATTAAACTGCAGGAGTTCATTGCAGAATAATTCCAGAAAAAAATGCAATCAAGTTATCTCATGTAAACCCCATGTTCTCGAATAAATAGCTGTTCAGTCGGAGGGCTCCCCTGATAGGTTCAAGCTGTTATCAACTCCAGATTAATTTAACTGCAGATCACTTCTTCCACTTCTGAGACACGCGCATCACATTTGACCATGTTTACTAAATTGCCTAATCTAACAGTGAATCTGTTATCTGAAAGGGACTGCAAAATGAAGGGTTCCAGCAGGACGGTATAGTGGTCTTGTGTTTAAAGATACAGGCCATGCGGGTGAAGTTCAATAAGCCAGCAGATAAAGAACAACCCAAGATCACGACTTTGCTACCACCACAGAGCTTCTGTGCAGGCCACTTAACATTCAATTGCTCCAAGGGATCTGTTCCTGTGACCAGTTCACGGTCTCTGTGGATAACAGAGTCAACTAAACAACAAATGTCACTGGACAGCAGTATTTCTGCTAAGATTGCTGATAGATCTGCCACTGACTTTTGATCTTGTGAGTCAAAAAACTAAGCCACAGTCACGACCAGGTATATTGTGGGGTGAAGTGGCTTAAACTCAGAGCTAGTAACCGTAAGGTTGGTGGTTCAAGCCCCCTGAGGAGCCATCACCATTGTGGCCATGAACCAACCCACCCCCATCCCCATAAAATATATATCTTAGTTCTTTATTACAAAGAAGCAGCTTTTCACAAGATATTAATTAATGGATTGGAGTTATTGTGATGTTTTTATTAGCTGTTTGTGCTCTCATTCTGACGGCACCCATTCACTGCAGAGGAAATATTGGTGAGCAAGTGATGTAATGATACATTTCTCCAAATCTGTTCTGATGAAGAAATAAACATCTTGTATGGCCTGAGTGTGAGACCATTATCAGTTAATTTTAATAATTGAGTAAACTATTCCTATCCCAAACTATTGTGTACACGTACTAAAACACGAAAACAAACACTATGAAATAAGCAGAAAACTGAACAACTGTATCATCAAACAAGTGTACCCCATTTTACTAATCATCTGAAGACTCATCAACTTAAATTACCGGAACCTGTGAGGTACTGCCGCAGGTGAGTAAGTTCAATAATTAATGAGAATCTCATTTATCAATTAATGGAGAAACTTTGTTAGATAAATAGCTTTTAAATAGCAAATTTATTTATAAATGAATTCTAGATGGGATTAATTAAAAATAAAGTCATCTGCACTCTTTAAACCTTTGTCATTAATGTGCTTCATACTTTTACTGATTTGTGGGTGTTGTCATGATAGTTCAGACCGGTTTTTAGAAATAATTTTGGAAATGCATTTACTATGATACCTTAAATTTAAGGTAATTAAAATCAATCTATGAATTTGCTATTCTCAAAGGACTCATCTGAATATCTCTAACATTCACCATTAAAGCGATCTCATTTTGATAAGAGTGCCCATATGTTGATATCACCATAAATACGTATATATTCCCCTGTCTAGCACCTTTGACATCACAGCTCAGGATAGACGCTTGTTTTGCTGGTGCTATCGGTGTTGCCCTACACAAAATTTTGCTGCTGCTCAAGAGTAAATAATGACATGGCATTTATGGTTCAGGTTATTGGGTCAGAAAAACCTGTCAGCAGAACAGGGTGCATATAAGAAATAAATCCATGTTTAACTCGTATACATCTCGAAGGCCCAACACCAGCCATGCATTGAGATGTTTTCACAGAACATTAAAGCTATCCTTGGTCTGAAAGGCTTTGTTTGTGAAGATGTGTCATGCAACTTGGAGGGTTGAACTCAGCATTGTTTCTGCGATGCAAAACATCCAAAGGAGATGTAGAGACTATCAAATCTGGCAGTTGTCCTAAGCCTCGGGATAAGGCCAAAGACCAAATACAACAAAGATGGAGGGGAGATGAAAAAGTATAGATAAATCTGCAGGAGGAGGGGTGGTGGAGTAGAGAGCAAACACGCTCTGGGCGAGTGCTTGTTCAGAGCCATCACAGAGGGTTTTAGAGGAATCTGTGCAGTGCAAAAATAATATTTGCTGTTTCATATTTCAAAAAATATACTTGTATGCAGCTGCACAGTGTGTGGAGCTGTGAGAGGCTTGGGAAAGAATGAGAGAACTAAGGCCCTAATGTCTACGAAAAACGTGTGAAAAATTGCCACTGTCCCTTTCATCTTTTTTCTCTTTTTTTAACCGCTATTGAATTTTGTTCAAAAGCAGCAGACTTCAAAGAGTTGGGGAAAAGTCATGAGTGTGGGGAGTAATGTAATTTATTGGGAACTGAGAGGAGAACACTATATAGGGGTTTAGCTGTAGTGACTCACATATCCTGCACAATGTACTGTATCTATGCTTAAAATTCATTCTTGGTTACACTAAACTATTTATGAAATTGGATTCCATAACCAATATAGTGACACATCCAATGAAACTAAACAGTTAAAGACTGTCAAATCCATGTGTTGATTATATCACAGAGTCCAAAAGAGCAAGACATGACAGCCAAATGCTGACATAGAAAATACTTATATAAGAGATTTGGGGCCAAATTTGCTAACAGCTTGCGGCAGTGCAAACAATCTTTTGACATTAAAATAATAGCGTCTGGATTTACTAAAGATGCGCAGTGAAAAATTAGTACTGAAAAGGTGTGGACACAGTTATTTTTGTACCTGAATTGACTGAATACTCAATTTGTAGGAGTTTCCCTTTATAGACAAAAAATGATGGGAGTATAAAATGATTCACGCAACACGATTTACTAACATTTGTGCTCATCAAACTACTGGTATTTGTGACATTTAACGCCCAAAAAAGCATGTCTTAAACTATTTTGCGCCTGTGTCGTAAGCAGATCACCCGCACCTGATGAGCATCTGCTCTAATTATTTGCGACTACACTAATTTGCGCTGTGCTTGGTGTATTGCGTCGGTCGATATGTAAATGAGACATTGCATCTGTTTTCTTTAATTTGCATGTTGTCAGTAAATCACCCGCAGAAATGTCCACGGCCATCGGTGCTGTTTTGAATTGCGTTCAGGCGATAGTTTGCCCTGTTTAGTAAATCTGGCCCTTGAGAAAATGTTCTATCAATGGCCCCAGCTACGAAAAAATGGATTGACAAAACTGATTGTAAAATTGACTGCTTTGCACCAGTATTTCCTTACTCACTTTTCAGCACAATGGCAAAAGAAACATTTTACTAAATACATATTTTACCTGAGTTGAGAATGTAGGTTTGCTACAAACACTGGAAATGATTGCAAGAAACATATTTTTATGGAGTTGTCATCATGCGCTGCAGATATTAGACAACAACATACAAAGTGTTAATTCCGATTCATGAACAAATTGTTCCTAAAGAGTGTTCTTAAAGTTTATTTTCAGTAAATCAAAACAAAGCGATACGATCCATGAATAAATTACTGTGATGAGCCAGTACTTTTAATGAACAACTCAAAAAGACAATCTGATGAATCAACTGAACTGAATCTATCAGTAACGCTCCCACTCTGGTTGCCAAAGGATATAAGTGCATTCAATGATTGTGATTAGGGCTGCTCGATTCTGACAAAAATCATAATCACGATTATTTTGGTCAATATTGTAATCACAATGATTTAAAACGATTATTAGTGGACCATATAACCAAAACATTATATGCAAGATTTATTTAAAGATAGTGATATATATCAAATATATCTTTTCTGTAAATAAGGTTGCTATGACATCTACATGTCAGAGACCAGCGAAATCACGTTTCTCAACACCACAGCAGAATACCAGAGTAACTAATATTAGTTAAAACAACAACAACAAAAGTCCTCACAATTATTGAAAATAATTCAGCTGCCAGTAATAAAAAACAAAGGAATACAATAGAATAAAAAGGTACAAATGAAACAAACTGTGCTTTCAGTTTTTTTAATGCAAGTCTAAAGTATTCAGTTAACAGCCTACTATTGAAATTGAATAACCTAATGTAAAATAAAACAGCATAGTCTTCACTGTAAGAATGAAACTGCCTTTGCTTCATATTAAAGCTACAAAAGTCCTTCAGTCAAGAGCAGAGAGGGATTTAGAACTTGTCTTTGTTGTTTGATTATTAATATAAAGCACGGTGTCGCAGCAGGAATATAGCGTACTGTCACTTTAAGAGCCGCATGGATCCAATTTACTGTTACACAAGTATTTTCATTCTCAACACTTTACGTGCATTTATTACATAACCGACGAGGGTTTACATGAATAATCACCAAGCGCCGCATTAAAACATACTTGTGTGTGTATTTGACCGTTTAGACGCTAAAAGATGGCTTTATCCGTGTTGTGTTCCGTCTCTGAGCGCATACGTTACACAGTAATCTTGCAAGTTCTCTTTCACGCTTTTAAAAACATAAATACATTTAATCAACTTGAATCAAGCACATCCCATTTGCAAAACTCTCGTTACATGATTTTACTGATTTACACGTGAAACTGGGCTTTTTAGAGGAACAAAAGCACTGCTGGAAAGGGGGTGGAATGGGGTGCACAAATCGTTTTCTCGATTACTGTATTTTCATAATCGTTGGAGGCTGAAATCGAAACTAAATTTCGATTAATTGAACAGCCCTAATTGTGATCATTAAAAAAAGCAAAAGCACTTCCATTTTACACTTGCTTCTTGTCCTCGGCTCCAAAACAGAAGACTGTGTAAAATGAACTGACTGAACCAACTCTTAAATGTAGGTCATGTCGAGTTGTGGGGCCTGTTGACAAGATATGAAACTATAGGTGACTTCAACTCCGAGTTTGGCAGTACTGTGGTCGTTTTAGCAAGTGACCTCCGTGCAGATGATGGATGGGTAAGAGCCAACACTGATAGCTGTATATCCATCAAACAAAGGCTCCCTTGATGAATGAATATGTCCTCTATCAAACGTGCATCACCTCATGAGCTGTCATCTGCAGTGAGATGCGTTCTTCCTTTAGCATGAGATTAATGAACTCAGGAAATGATTTAGTCAGCAGCCCACAGAAGGTCAAAAGGAGGTGAGTGTAGGTAAGTTTGGGAGCTGAAAGCGAACCGTAACTTGATTAGGAAGAGCGATCACTGTCAAAGCGGCTGAGTGAGATTTTACATTCGGACATATCGCTTATGTTCTGAAGTCACTCAACTGAAAACACTACTGGTGGTAAGTGGGGGAGGGCATGTGTGCTGTTGCTAGGCAGGTGTGTCATGCACCTATTTTTGCAGTTCACTAATTGCAATCTAGGCTCACTTCTTTTTCCTCATTTAGTGTTGATAGATTATTTTGTATCTGAATTTCACAGCCAATATACTAATATGAATTTTCATTTTTATGGCAATTAACAGATTTTTTTTTTTACTTATGTCATTATACACTACACTGTAAAAATAAATTAAAATAATTTCTATATTTTATTTATTTGTTTAAGTAAATAAAGATTATTGGAGTACATTTTACAAGAAAATACTGTTTCAGTATTTCTACTTCAAAATTTCACTTAATTCAATGTGGTAAATTTTTTTTGGTTTGTTGGGTTGGTTTTGCACCAAATGTTGAATTTTTCAGTGTACTATTTAAAAGTTTGCGGTCGGTAAGATTTTTAATGTCTGATTTTTTTTTAAATACAGTAAAACCAGTAATATTGTGAAAATATTGTTAGTTTATTTATTCCTCTGTCAAAGCTGAATTTTCAACAGCCATTACTTCAGTCTTCAATGTCACAAGATCCTTCAGAAATCATTCTAATATGCTGATTAGGTCCTCAAGGCCCACATCTTTTATTATTATTTTATCAACAGTTATATAACAAAAATAATATTCAGAATAAAACTGAAATCTTACAAACGCCAAACTTTTTCTTAACATTTTCACATCACTTTCTGCTCTGCCTTTAGAAATCCTGATGTTCATTATAGAAATACATTTGAAAGTGAAGGATCTGACAAACGCCTATACATTTCAACCTAAAGCACACAGAATCTAAAGTCCTGTCATTTAGTCAAAGGTCCTGCCTCTCGAGACCAGGCAAAGAGAAACTTTGGCATTTTGATAAAAACCTCTGAGTTTCCACAGAAGAAAAGTCTTGAGGGTGGCCAGACGATGAGAGAATGTTCACTTTAAAGCAAATGATCTACAGAAGGTGCAACTCGATTGGACGTCACACCTTCCTCTCTCAGTGTGAATGGACAGGATGCTACTGTTGCTAGGATACAGACATGGACAGTGTATTAAGGTATATCAAAATAATTATGTCAGCGATGCTGTTTATTTGTTATGCATTTGAAACATCAAGGGGTCTGAGAAGAGGAAATGATGAGCTACTAGAGATTAAAGGCTAGAGGTTTCAGGAACACAATCATTATTTCTGAACTGTGGTCGGATTGGGATAGATGTTTAGAGGTGACAGGAAACAAATTGATTTTTGCTTCAAGGAGGAGAATAAAGTCCCGCTATCTCTGTGTATATGGCGTAAGTCAATAGTTCATAAGATTCTTCAGTTTAAACCTTGTGTCTGTTGCATTCATGTGCACTTGTAGAAATAAAACTGAGGATGCTTATTTCTTTGATTTTATACTAAGAAATGCATTTCCTCTGAGACCGTATCAGATACAGCTTTCATATTACCAGCTACAGGTTTATGTTTATAGCCCTTGGGGAGACTGCCTGGGGTCCCGTCAGGTTTCTCTCCAGCCGTGTCTGCCAATACTAATGCCTGTTATTTTTTTATTTCATGAAAACAAACCTGCAATGAAAATGGTCTGTCTGCGGTACCTCTCGCTTTTACCTTTGTGCATAGCCTTCTTATTCCTACACACACAGGGTGGAGAGGGAAAATAAGAGGTTGATTTCATCTTAAGGTGGTAAACAGAATCAAAGGTCTTTGTGGTGTAATGGCCAAAAGCTCAGGGCTGGTAACTGGACATTTACTGGTTCGAGGCCTGAACTGAATAAGCAATGAAATTGTGCCCTTGAGTAAGCTTCTCTCAGTATTGTCTTCTGCTTACATTTGCCATAACTCCCAATTTGGAGAACTTTAAAAAGAATAGTTCATCATGAATTGAAAATTTGCTAAAAATGTACTTAACCTTAGGCCATCCCAGATTGAAAAAAAGTTTGTTTCTTAATCAGAACAGATTTGGACATCTTCTGTAGTGAATGGGTGCCGTCAGAATGATAGCCAAACAGCTGAAGAAAACATCAGAATAATTCACAAGTAGGCTAATCCACACAATTAACATCTCAATTAATACCTTGTGAGGTGAAAAGAAATCCATTACAATGTCTTTTTACATTAAACCATAGCTTCTGGCCAAAATATGAGTGCATTAATCATAATACTTCCCGTTGTTCTCTAGCATCAAAATGTACAGACATAGTATTTGTTTAGAATCATTTTGGGCTGTTTTTGCTTGTCAGCTGTGTTTATTCTGTGTCTATTTCTCTGTGCATCAGTCTTATTTTTATTTATGTATTTTTTGGCTGAACTATTCCTTTGAGCAATTATTTCATTCTCAAAACTAAATCAAAGCACCTCAAGAATAAAGAGCAGAATTACTTTCTTATAGGCATTCACATGTACTGTGGAGAAATAAACTTTACATTCTGAACAAAGCATCTACAGGACACACACTCAAAATATGATCAAAGTCACCGGCATTTGTTATCTTTGTTTCCTCCTTTCTCTTTCTCTGTAGGTCCAACTCCAGGGAATTCAGTGTGTGTTTCATATTCAGCCTCAGATGACAGTCAGAATCTAAAGTCCTGATCTGAAAAATCAAAAAGTGCACAAATGTTCACAAACTCAGATCTGCAGGCACAAAATAGCCAATGTAAACATGTGTGCTATGAGCGACGTGCTCAAACACAGTAGACAAAGGGTGAGCTACTCTGATGCAGAAAAGTGCTTTTCTTGTCATACTGTTTGCCACAGCAATGGCTTCAAGAGGGATTTCAAAGGATTAGGCAACACAGAGCTGTCAACAAAAGAGGGACTCTGAAGACAGAATAAAGAGAGAGTTGAGCTCTGCATGTCAACATACAGAAAAGAGGAACTGGGTTATATTTGCAAGAGAGAGATTACTGACTTACTGGATGCAAAAAAAGTTACTGGTGTCCATTTATTTTGGGTTTGAAAAATATTTATTCATAACAAAAGGGGCAGCTTTTGGCTGGTTTGTGTGACCCATTTAGTCCCTTATGGTAGATGCCATAACTACACCATCGAGGGAGGGGGTCATTATTGTAGATCAGGGGTTCCCTTTCATTTCTTTCTTTCTTTCTTTCTTTCTTTCTCTCTCAGCCTTACACATTGAAGATTTTAAGTTAAAGGGTAAGATTTTCAACCAGCTTTGTATTTTTACAATGTCAGTAATATAAGACAATGTAAAATCTCTTTTTTTTGCTTAACCAGGGGGAAAATACAAGGTCAGAGAGGTCTATGAGTGCTCAGAGACAGAATGACTACAGTCAAGTATATAGGAACGGTTGGGTTTCATGACTGTGTTTTACAATCCTCTGTGTAATTGAGTCAAACGTTTTATGCAGAGATATCCATTTATTTAAGCATCAAAATTGCATCGGAATGCCAACAATTTTTGTACTCAACACAGTGTTGCTATAACCAAGCGATTTAGATGGACGTGTGAAGAACTATTTATCTCCAGGGGTCAAATTACTTCAACCAAAGCCAGCAAGCATGGCTGAAAAGTCTTCATAAGTGCAGCAACATTGTACTCCATGCTCTTAGCAACTTCCTTCCTCTATAATTCACTTTCCACTTCTACTTTTAGAGTGCCTGATTGATCGTTCTTTCTTTAAATGACCCTAAAGGGGTCAAGCAGTAATGGACTGGCCTCCTACACAGTGTTGGAGAGTAATCTCTGACTTACCTCACGTATGACCACCTGCCTGTTTTACTTCACCAAGTGCTTCTGGTGTTTCATAATCTCATCTCTCATAGCGCCAGTTCCTCACAAACATCAGGGGCAACTGGACCAGCGTTCAATTTTCAAACCGCAAACCAAATCTGATGGGAAACACTGTGTTACTGCAGTTATTATTGGCACTATATGAGGCAAAGGCAAGATGGGAATTGGCCGCCCTTAACTACACATTCAAGTCCCTGCACTTTTATCAATACCCTGTTTTCAAGAAGTCCAGAACTCTTAATATTTCAGACAGAATCTTTGACATGCTTACTAAATCTTTGATATTTAAAAACAAGTACAATTGTGTGTTCAGAAATTGCTCTAACTGACGCAGGGTCATTGGGAACTTGAAACAAGCACTTTGAAAAGAAGAACAAAAGAAGATGATATCTAATTAACAAGATTATCTGCTTCAGGCTACTGACAGTTGTGCCTTTGGTTGCTCAAGGTTTCTCATAAATATACATTTAAATATGTGTGTCAAGATCAAGATGTGTCTTGTGACATTGGAGACGGTAAGATCATCAAGACGGTTCACAGCGCCCATTATATCTGTAGCAGGATCAAAATAAACAGCTTAATTAGTATGTATTCATGCAAATAAATGCTTTGTTTATCAATCCCATCAAAAACCTCAAGAGGGTTAAACATATTTATCCAGTGGACACTTCAAATAATTATTTTGCATTCAGATACCCTGTTAAACCATTAGAACAAAAGTATCATAAGATATATGGGAAAACTCCCAAAAGCCCCTGGCATGTAGATGCATTTAAACTGCTGTGTGGGAGTAGTGTTAATTATATAGGAAGTGTAACGTCCAGGGATTGAGTGGCCTGTTAGTTTCTCCAACAGCGCTGAGCTGACCAGAAAGTGGAACAATAAAAAAAACTTAAAACTCTAGGAACATGGCAAATGAGACAAAGGGTTTGAACCGAGTATGTAAATTTACATTTACTAATTTAGCAAGGCTTTATTCTAAAGCAATGAGGATGATCATATTCGGGGGGTCCGTGGCATCTAAAATATGAATGACCCCCCCAGCATAAGGTATATAAAAGCCAACGAAACGTCAGGCATATTGAGTTGCATTAGAACTTGTGAGTGCAACTTTAATTAGACAGAAGGCAATGTTTCAAAGCAACAAACAGCATGTTTAAATAAAAGCTGTGTGAATGATGTTGGATTTATACACATAATACTGTAAGCCAATCAATAAAGAATGCAAGTAAAAAGAGGATTATATCAAAATAAGCTTATTTCCAAGCACTGGTTGAATGCTGAATATTTAAGCCTTGCCAGAATTAAATGCGATGGCTTTTGTTTGTTGATATCATGTATTACAACGTGCCTTTTTTTGAGAGAGAGTTGGGCCTTTAGTAATAGTGTATAGTTTCTGCACACCTTCATTGTGTTGTGAATTATTAATGTGAATTAACGTTCTGTCACTAAGGCAACACCAGAGGGATGTTTTCTTAAAAAGACTGATCATGTTTTCTTTTTATAGAGTTGATGATGGAATCCAGAATATTTTATTCTAAATAAATAAATCTCTCTGTGCCAAGTCTGTATAAGACGTCTCCAGCTATGGTCTAATTACACATTTACGCTGCTTTGTTTACTAGACTTTTGACATGGCTTTAAAAGTGATCATTTTTAAAGTCAGGGAAAAAAAACATATTTGGAGTCGAGGGGACCAAACAGCTTTAGAGTTTAATCTTACGAGTTGAAAGCTCTAAGCCTCATGTTTTGTATAATATTTTTTTTCAGGGTTATGAAAACATATATTAGAGCAAATCTTCTGTAAATCTGTACTTGAAGCGCCTGTGTACATAAGTGGGACACGTCACTTTCTGGCGTCGCTTTGCTATTATACATTTAAATTAATATTGAACAGAAGAAAATGTATTATTCAAAGCATCGTGTTCTCTGGGATGTAAATGTAGTTTGGTGCAGAAAAACACAATATATTCATATTCCTGACATTAATCTATGGCTTTAATCTGAGTTTTATCTCTCTCTCTAATAATAATTCAGTAAATGAATCCATGGTACTCAGACACACAAGTTAAGGGGTGTGTGGTTTATATCCAATTAATGAGTTGCTATCTTTGATGTCATAATTTTCTAGTAACTTTTCAGCTCCAAAACATTTTGTGAATAACAAAGGATGTTTGAACCAGACGGGAATATTCCGTGTTGCTTGATTTCAGTTTAACAATCTCTGATTAATTTATCAGGGAAGTCTGTTAAGGAATCATACAATATAAATTAATAACTTGATATAGGTTTGAAAACATAAAAACCCCAGGGAGAATGTTCCACACTCTTCTGAACGTTTTAAGTGTTCCCTGCGGGCACATGATAAATCGATTGCGCTGTTTGACTTACGTTGGCACACAGAGGTATAAAACTGTACTAGACGCATCATCCAACCATAAACAATAACATTAAATATTACTTTTCCTTTTTGGAATATTAATCATGCCGTATTGCGGCAGCAACACTGTCAAAACAGATATGGCTCATTCATGAGCGTGTTTCTCAACAGGATGCGGTTCTGCCACAAAGTCTTCCAACAAAGCTCAAAGAGAGTTCAGCGGTAATCATACTATCTGAAGAAAAACGTCAAGCCTGACATTATCTCAAGCATAACAGCCGAGAAACTCCCTGAGTTAAACAGCATTTTAAAACCAAGACAAGCACGCGGGTCATGGCAGACATCCGGATGACCTTCAAAACAGGCAGAAGGAAATGAAGCCCACTGCTCGTCTCTGCCTGGACTACAGCAGCCACTGGAGCGCTTTACCATGTTTGGGTTTGTGAACTGATTCATTATGCCAGATCTCAAAGGCCGATGCATGTAAATGAGGAGTATGAGCAGATATTATTGTGCTTCTCTTTTGATGTTATGGAGGTAAGGCTTCTCGAACAGACTCGTGTTAAATGTTAGCTGTATATCAGGCTGTGGAACCCTGTACAGAGCTCTCCAGTTATTAAAAGATACACGGAAATACAGTTGGAACAGGAGCTAATCATACAACAAGCTACTTGAACTGAACAAACAACACACTCTCGTCACTCAATCTTTATCTGTGCATTCCAAAGCTTTTGTGCCAACTCATTTGGGAGGATTTGTTCAGCCCCAAATTAAAATTATGCCATCATGTATCCACTCTTATATTGTTCAAAACAAACAATTTTTTGCGAATATGAGAGTGAACCAAATTCAAATGTTTTTTATTTTTTGGCTGGCTGGCTATTTACATTAAGTGAAAATAGCATATTTTCTTAGTGATATATGCTATTTATACTAAGTGCAAATAGCAATGGATTATATTCACTAAGTGAAAATAGCAGTATTTTTTGTGATATGCTAATTACAGTTCACTAAGTGAAAATAGCTGTATCTATTTTTTAATGCAACCATGCTATTTGAACTGTTTTGTCAAACCATAATTACACGGTATTCTAACCGGAGCTCCTCACCTCTCTCAAGTACGTTTCCGTACTCCGTGAGCTCCCGAACAAACCTACCGTCTATAAAAACACATAGATACAAGGCTGGATATGAGCGATGCTTTTGTTCAAAAGCATAATTTTCAAATCGCCCAGCATATTAATATTGTTTTGAAGTCATAACATGATATTCTTCAAGTGTCTGGAGGAGAAGTTTGCCCTCTGATCTTAGTCCCCTCGCCGGAGTATAGGGGTGGAGTAAATCATACAAATAAGACGGTGCTTGATTGTTAAGTGATTTATAGACAAGTAGCAAGATTTTAAACTCAATTAATAGTGAACTGGCAGCCAATGCAATGATCACAAGAGGGGAGTGGCATGATCAAACTATTTACACCCCTTCAAGAATCTAGCCGCTGAATTTTGAACTACTTGTAACCGCGAGATTTGAGACTTTACTACTGTAAAGTATGCAACTCACACAGAATTATAACTATAAATATACCTAGCACATGCCCATGAGGCTGGTACAGTATTGTTAGTGTAAGATGTAGGAGTCTAAAATAATTGCATTTAAAGCCACTTCCCTGCATCCTTAAAACACATGATAATATCCCCAAAAGACTGCAAAGGCGTGATGGAATCTTCCGAACTGAGGCGGGAAGGTCGCCAGAGCAACATTTTAGTGGTGCTTGGATAACACTGAGATTGGAAGCAAACCAAACAAAAAGCAACCAGTATTATTAACAACATAAAAGCAAAACAACCACTGATTTGGTGCACTCTGTGGGGCGTATCTAACAGTGTGGACACCTACCAACCTCAGAAAAGGAAAGACCACCCTCAGACTGATAAAGAAAGTCGGAATAAAGTCTGCCGCTGAGATGAAAGTGTCAAAGTAAACACTCAAACCTGAAATAAGCAGTAAACACTGAGAGAAACTCGCTAGGAGAGACAGACAGAGAGATTTGCCCACAGCTCAATTCATTAAATCGACTGGACAAATCACAAAATCATTTGCATTTCACAGAGACTGAAAAAAAATGCAAATGCAAGGAGTAAAAACCTTTTCTGACAGGAATGTGAACATGAATCTTAATTCTCCATCAATTTGCTGGGCAAACAGTGTCCTTAAAAGCATCTTAGATGTGGATACGTATTACCATTCAGTCAGCAAAATGTTACCCCACGTTGTCAAAAAGGATTGGGTGAAAAACTATTGTGAATAAGGGTCAAATTTTACAGCTAAAGATTCATTCTGAACAAATTGTGACTAAGAATAGGAAATTACCTTTCCTTTTTGAGGCCTAAAAGGCTTAATCCGTGCCCAGGAAATGTGTTCCCTGGTTGCTGCAATAAATGGAGAGGGACAACACTTCACAAGAACAAGCCAATTCTACACAGAGGCAAAGTGCCAAAATGTTTGTGCAATGATAATATACCAAGAACATGGCGTTCAAACCACAGACAATAATCACAATTATCCACTTACAAATCCACTTGTCTTCATCTTACTGCAAGAATTACTGCCGTTGATACGAAGCTCACAAGCATTTCTTAGTTTAGAGAACAATTTAAATTCAAATTAACTCAAAACATGACAAGAAAGGTTTGAATTAGTCCTACGGCGAATGTCAAAAACCCTGCCTACCACTTAGCACGCTTTCATTAGACCATTTACTTCAAATTGCAAACGTGATAGCTTTTTGTTTCTCTTAATTGAAATGAAAACAGATCATTCTAACACCAAAGACAAACAGGGAAAGAGTGCGATTTCAATTCTAACACTACCTTTACAAGATATTAGTAGGAAAAAGTTAAGCGTACAAAAATAAACGATTTTGAAATTACACTCAATATGTAGAAAATATCCTTTATATTTGAGAAAAAAAATGTAAGGGATGAAAGAGTTGCAAACTCATTTCAAATCAGCTTCACAAATTATTCGTTTTCTCCTTATGCCCATTAGAAAGAAACCTAAATCTAAGAGATATGATATTTCATGCAATCGTATACAGAATGGAACCGGTTTTATTTCGGGAGTGCGGAGACAGATATATTTAAACATCTAAAGAAATGCACATAAAAAGGTCTACAGATATATTAATGCACCAAACAGTCTTGTATTTAATAAGGGTTGTTCTTCATTTCTCTTTTTTTCTTTAACCTTTGCATTTGTTAAGGCCTTGAATGAGAACTTAATGATTTAATTAAGCTACTTTAAAAGAGCATAATGTATAAGCAAGAGCTGGCAGAGGAGAATCACGGCTTGTCTCAGTTTATTAAAAATCATTGTAAGAAATTATTAAACTGTAGACTGAGCCTATAAACAAAATGGGCATAGAATATCAGAATTAAAATGTTAAATGAGAATATGAAACTTAATAACAAATGTAGGACATCTTTCAAGTGGAACAGAAGTACGTATGCTTGGTTTATGTAAACAAAGTAGCAATTGATAGATTCACTTGAGTATTTTCTCTTTTGAAGTTAAATGCTGTGATTCATCACTGTTTTCTAGTTTTATTAGTTGAAGTAATATCTTGTCTCTTTAAATGTTTTGCTGCCATCTTAACTGAGATAGTTTCTGTGAGAATAATACTGCTATGATTGTATAATTAAATAGTGTCAAACTCTCAGTGTAATTATCTACTTAGCTTGTAGTGTAGCTATCTATTTTTAAAATGTGCCTTAACTGTAGCTTAACTAATTCAAATTAACTTTGCCATACATGATTTCAAAATAGCTTCCCATGAATTTGTATGAATATTTGTAAAAAGAAAAAGGTAAAACCTAAGAATGATTATTCACACATCTTTACAAAAGAAGCTCCAGCTCTCGGTGCTAATTCAGCACGTGTTCACGAGTCGTACTGACAGCTGAACCTAATGGTGAGCTCAAGAGGAATGACCTGCCTGTGAGAAGAATACCTTAATAACACACCTCACATCCCTGGACCTCAGGGGTGACTACAAGTGTCCAACTTGATTAGCTCACACTCTCAGAAGGGGTCCGATCTGCTCATATGTTCCTCCAGCATAAACAGCATTTTAACATATCAAATCTAATCTACCGCTATAATGCACAAGCAAAACAATTACTCTAGAAGGCCTGCTGCTTTGTAGCAATTAAATGAAGGTTAATTAAACACAAACAAATAATTGAGGAGAGAATAACAATGTTGTATTTGATGATATATATAGTAAAGTTTATTAAGTTCTGTTCACACTGTGCACGTAAATGCATCTGTTGCTCATGCTCTGACTTGATCTGTTTGTGTGAAATAAAGGAAATTGAAGAGAGTCGGTCTTAGACCTGAATGATTGTGTTAGTGGAGACTGGGGACAGATGGCTTGGGACCCAAGAGTCTCGGCTGGAATAAGTTGGTTTGAAAACTTATCACACAAACAGACCTGACACGTTCAACACCCCATGTCTCATATGGGAATTGAAAAGAAAACTGAAAAGGCCAGTTGCATCCCCAATTGATTATATTTGTATATATATAGATTTATATATATGTGTATATAGATTTATATATATACTTGTATTATCTAACTCTTGTTTGTTTTGAGATCAGTATCCCAGATCAATCCTGTGTTAACTTTGATAACATCACTGTCACAATCATTCAATGTTTTTCTGTCACTGTCCCATCCATCGCACTGTTTGCGTCTTGAGCTCTGGGGAAAAGCAAACCTGCCTGAATGTGTATAAGGTTAACAGCCTAGAAAATGCTTGAATTTTAAGAGCTGTTTATGAGCCCGTCTGCTAACACAACACTCTTGAGCTTCCAATAATTTACTTCCAGGCTCTCCAGCATGCAATTCTTCACAGGAATTATGAGTGAGTTTATTAATGTATAAACTGAGTCAAAAGGACTGAGGTTATGAGGCGTTTCAATGTTTTTATGGAAATAAATCCATGTCCTATATATTCCTTAGACCCAATGTTAACTTTCATTGTGCAAATATACCTACTTTGTTTTAATATGCATAGTTTGGGAGGGAAGTAATTTATTTTAATAACATTAAAAATGCTTTAATGAATTACTCCGCTAACAGGGAACATTCTCAGTATTTAGCAAACAGTCTGGAAGTGTTCTCTCCAAGTTATGAACGTTTATGCATAGAACAATTGTTAAAAGTTATCTTATATCTTTAATAATATTCTCAAAAAATGTGTACATAAATATTATTGATACATCATTTTACCTTAAATAGCTTAGTTGGATGTTCATCTAACATTGTTTCAAAATGTTTCAAGAACATTAAAAAACAACGCTTCCATAATGTTTGCAGACGTATAAAATGGAATGTTCCCTCAACATTGGGGGGCATTCCTAAAACAATGTTGAACGTTCAGAGAACATTCAGAAATATAATTTTTATGACTTACAGGGAATGTTAGCAAAAACAGACAGCTCACAAATCATGCAGGTATTTTATTGATTGCTTGTCAAAGTGTTAATAATGCACAAGTGCAATATTTGTCATATTGTTAACAATAAAATATCCACAATGTTTGTAAAAGTTCTAGAAGATGTGGGCATGTTTAGTTAGTTAGCTCTAAAACATATCCATCCCCATTGTTTAAATGAAACCAATGCCACCGACTGTTTTAACATTCACCATAAGTGGGGGAAAGATGTTGCCAAGTCTGTGTGCACCGAGGGAGTCCTTAAACTCAAGAGTAGGAAATTGGCGCTAATTTAGAAAATATTGAAGCATTCCAAAACATCCAAAAGGCCTTATGTGTAGATGGCAGACTAATTTGGAATGAAGTCTTGAGGGAAGCTTTTGCAATAAGAATGAATCTCATTTTAACTGCAGGAATTACGCTATGAATGAGAATACGTTTTGCATTATGTCCGAGAAACATCATGCTGCATTAGCTTAAGGAAGCAATTAGATGAATCCTGACTGCAGGTTCTCCAATTGACATCAAGTTTACAATTCAGCACAGTGCAAAAAGAAGAAGTAAGTCTGTAAAGACGTAAATCAAAGAAAATTGACCAATAGCAATTCAGTATGCAAATATGACATTACTTTCTTTTCTAAGTCACAGGCACAAGTCAAGGATGATTTCAAACTTTAAACTTACATTTTAAAAACTACAACTTTACTACACTGGCCATCAAATGTTTAGAATAATTACACAGGCACAAGTCAAGGATGATTTTCAAACTTTAAACTTACATTTTAAAAACTACAACTTTACTACACTGGCCATCAAATGTTTAGAATAATTACAATTTATTTGAAATTATTACAATTTATAAAAAAAAAGTGACTTATGCTCACCAATATTGCATTTATTTGATCAAAAACATAGTAATACTATGAAATATATTCCAGTTTTAAAATAAGTTTTCTATTTGAATGTTTAAAAAAATGGATTCCCGTGATTCAAAGATGAATTTTCAGCATCATTGCTCCAGTCTTTAGTGTCACATGATCCTTCAGGAAATATTCTAATATGCTGATTTGTAGAAATAAACATTTCTTAAATTTGACATCATACCTAAGGCTAAAATGATCTTAAAGTTTTAATGGAGTCTGTATGTTCAGACTCATATTGTGATACTTAAGGAACACCTCAAGCTGCAAATAAGAAAAATGCTTATTATGCAATCTTGCATCTGTTTAATCAATGAAACCAATGATTTTCTTTCTCTATCTGTGTGTGATTCTACACTCAAGGGATCAAATGTGTAAAGCTGCACTAATGGTCTTTACAGAATACTGAATATTAATTTAGAAATCCAATTCAGTTGTCATTGTTTGCATAATTCACTTTATCTCTGATGGCTCGGCTTGTACAATTCATTTCAGTGATATTAAAAGGCCATTTATAAAGTATGGTCTCCAGTCTAGAATTATGAAAATGACAGTGTTGTGCACCGCTTTATCCATGAATTACAATCTCACCTTTGCCATCAAGTCAAACGAGTACATTTTTCACAAAATTATAAATTATTATTTACCAACAAAGCAAGACAGCATCATGGAAACTATAAGAATAATGACACAAATGTGCCTCCTGTGGAAGGCTTATTTCCAAACAGCAACGCTAAAGGGAAAATTGTCTATTTTTTTTTTCTTACAACGACAGTGAGCCATTTAGTTTTTTTTTTACAAAAGACAATAGAAAGCACTTATTGCATTTTGTCAATTGCACACCGAGGCCTGAAGGCTGAAGACATATTGCCATTTTAAGCAACCTATAAATCTCACAAGCACTTTTAATTCTGCTGGAATTGAATCAGTCAAAGGTAAACCAATAAATACACACTCGAATTATATTAGCTCATATTGCAGGGACATGATATCTACACTTGGCTTCAGCTGATATTTCATATACATCATTAATGCCACGTCTGACATCCCTTCATTAAATGACTCCCAAAAGGGCACTTTTTTACTTATTCATTCTTGTCTGATGAGCAGCATATGTTTGTTGAATAATAAGTCATTTGGCTCTGTTTATCCAGCCCTTTGTTTACATACTGTAGCTGGGCATGGGGTGATCATTTCATTAACCGCTCAGGATATCATTGATCTCCTTCAGCTATTACGAATTCATTATTTCCGTTGGCATTCTCCTAACATCTCGAGGCTGAGGGGTCTCTAATTAGAGGTAGAGGGACGTCTCATTTCGATGAATTTCACAAATGATCTTAAACCTGACACTGCTAATACAAGATTTTTCATTCATTCTGCATTTATCAACTGGTTGATGGAATACCGGTGAGGTTATGCTAACTATTTTTGTAAGATTGCATCAGAGGCATGGGCTTTATTTGAACAAAAAAATTATATACCTCCTTTTTAAAGCATCAGATGAAAGCTAACTTAACCCTAACATCAAGGGTATAAAATGGGCATGTTTTACCAATACCAAGCCATAGGGAATTGTTAAAGAAAAGTTTAATCAGAAAGTGGTACACACAGAGTCTAAAATTAACACTCTCCAAGCAACAAATGAGAGTAGCAATCAGTATTGGCATGTATATGAAAGTGTTACTCGCCAGTTGGCTGATAGCTCTTTTTAATTATTATTAATTCAATTACAATGCCTGATAAAGAGATATGGTTTAGCTTGATTATCAAATCTGTTTTGTATTTATATAAACATGTAATCTGATTGTAATCCGAGTGCAGCACTGTGGTCTTTTCACAGTAAACGCTGCTCCACATAAACTCCATCACTGCACGTGCTGTGAGTTTAACATGCTTACGACGTGCATTTGAAGATGCAACATGCACCAAACGTTTAATCCCAAATTGTAAAGAAAATGGCTTCTAAATCTGTCAACAAGCATCTCAAAAGAGAAGTTTTTCTGCTGCTTTCCTGCCAAAATAAAAGCTCTATGATTTAACATTGAAGGAAAGTTCACACACACACACACATATATATATATAGTATTGTAACTGTACTGTGTATAAATAAAGACTATGTTTAATGACATAAAACACAGTATAGCAGGGTAAAAAGTATGGGTGGCATTTAATTTTGGCCCTGTGTTGAACTGTGAACTGACTAGTTGAACACAAGTAGCATCTGCTCATTATCAGTTTAGTTATATTTGTATGTTTTACTTGCATTTGTTTATTATGATGAGCCATCACTAAAACTCCATCACCTGCATGAGTTCCCAGTAGCAATCAATGCTTAATTTACCTGCATCACATGCTAAAATCTTTTCAATATCGATTTAAAAAGGAGCCTACATTGAGTTGCATACACTTACAATTAATGAAAGAGGATTTTGTGTCAGAGTTACAAGATATCCAACTCATCCACAAACAGATGGTCCTGGTCTTAAAGCAACAGCACAGACCTAAACAACAACAAGACCAGGTCATATTTAATCTGGAAAGCAACTGTG
The DNA here is from genome assembly GCA_027564155.1 of Gymnocypris eckloni scoliostomus. Classification (NCBI taxonomy): domain Eukaryota; kingdom Metazoa; phylum Chordata; class Actinopteri; order Cypriniformes; family Cyprinidae; genus Gymnocypris; species Gymnocypris eckloni. Next base: position 23,913,154 of record CM050430.1, on the reverse strand, counting down.
CCCGCTCAAGAAACATGAGGGTTTGTAAATACACACGAGGACAGCACTGCAATCCGACACCTGTCAGTCAATATTCCCACCAATCACCTGACCTACAGCTGCTCTCTCCACCTCCATTTTAGAGAATAAATTCAATTACGCTCTCTTTGGTTTATAGCCACATTGCCTGATCAGGAAAGAGACATTTGCTTAATACAATTGCGAGACTTTCATTAAATTAACCTTTCACAATCCATTACTCACCTGCGGCAGTCATAAAATGATCCCATGTGTTTATTTTAGGGCTGTCCAACCATATGGAAGCGAGTCAATACTCATTTGCTGCATGATATGAAGGCATATGGTCGTCTTGTACGTGCGAGAGCTTGTCAAGGAAGTTAGGAATATTTTGAAGAGAACTGAGAATACAGAGTACAGTCAATGTTGTATTAAAAGTTTATTAATTTCCCTTCGCAGGCAAGAGTGTAAGAGGTGAACTTTTGCTTTTAATCTACAACTTTTGTTTTTGGCTGCACCTGGTCTCTGGCTGATTAAAGTACCCTCTAAACCCCTCCTTCATTTATTCGTTTAGCCATATTTCATTTGCCAGTTTTCTGTCCCTTTCTAATTACCATAATGCCCTGTTGGCTCCATAGCTTCTGAGTGAATGGAATGCAATTATGCATTGGTCACCATGCTGCGATTCACGCAGACGTTTTTAGCAAGACACTGGGCAACTTAAATGGCACAGAGTTTAAGAAATGAGAAACACTAGAAAATTGGCTAAGGCAAGACTCACGAGGATGCATCAGAATATTCCTGGAATGAGATGAAGCATCTTTTCTACTTTGAAACAATGTTTTTGCTCCTGAGGGCAAGGCTGTCTGGGTTATTTGATGTTTTAATACTCCGCTTCATAGATGGCTAGAAAGGTTTTCAGAGGTTTTGCTAATGAAATTGGCCCGTAGGTAGCTGTGGCTTTGTATGATTGTGGGTGGCAAAATATCCAGGAGGTACACAAAGAGTTTGGCCTCCAACCAGTAAAATCAAATTATATAATATTATAGATTTAGCCATTCAAACAGATGACAGATATTATGCCAAAGTTATCTTGTGCCAATCACTTAATAAAGCATACACTTTATGGTCCTTTGTTTTTCTTTGGCAGTAGCTTGTCCTGAGGGAAATTCAGATTTAATCAGTCACCAAGTTAATATCGAATGACTGCAAAGGTCACTGAATGGTTTTGAGCAAGTATGACAGCAAAGCAATGAAAGATGACATCTCGGATTACCAGACCCGTAGCATCTAATTGGGGGATAAACAGGATCCAAGCTGACGTGATTTCACATGAGCTCCCTAGGATGGAGACAGCCATGACAAGGTTGTTTTTAAGACCACCTGACAGTGAGTGGAGAAAGACAAGGGTACATTAACAAACATTTAGGTTTCCTGACCTTGTTGGTGCAGCACTAAACAGAGAAAAAACGTGCCACACTCTCACCTGAATTCACCTTGGTGGAGAGCAATTTACATATTCATTACAATAAAAGTGTAAATAGATCAGCAAAACTACCGCATCCGTTGTTTTTCAGGGATATTACCCTTTTGGATGGCCTATAAGTGTGCAGGAAAACAGCACTGAACATCATTTGAGAAGGACAACAATTATCCAAGTCGGTGGTGAAGGTCGCTCGGGAGAGAAATGGAAAAAAAAGAAGAAAAATACAGAGTCAAGCGGTGTCAAAAGGTGATCGTTTTAAAATGTCAACGTTTCACTAGGTAGTCAACAATATCAGATTGCTTCAGCGCATTTGAGAACCAAGTTGCATCCCTGTCTCATTAAATTGACATCTGTACGGAGAGGTTACGTCAGTATATTTGGAAAATAGCTAATAGGTTGCTGTGTCACTTCATCAATCTGAGTTACAAAATCCCAACAATGACAATAAGAAGAATATCAATCCCTGCATTATTGCATGCTCAGGGGATGTGTTTTACATACAGATATCCGTATTAATAGACAGGATACTGACAAATGAAAAGTCTCTTGTCAATTTATCATTTAAATTGCATCTAGTCAGACAAACCTCAAGTTGTAAAACCGTCTTGGGAGAAGAAGAGCTGAAAAATCTCGGGCATTACTGCCTGTCTATATTTGAATTTGCTTAAATTTGACAGATGCATATTAAGGGCAGTCTGACTCTGAATGATTCTTTTCCATTTGCTGGATGTACTGTAGTAGCTCAAACACGTAAAAACAAATTGATGGAATCAAATCAAAGCCTGACACCTGTATGTGCAAATAGGAATAGGCAGGTAATCTTCATTAATGGAAAAACACAACACAGCACATACCAATATCTGCTGTCGCCTGGCTGAAATGAGATTTCTACATGCACGTCAAGACTCAATCTTACTGAAGCATTGAAAAACTTTAGCATCGAGTTTGGAAAACCAAACATGCGTGTTATTAGCAACGCATCGATTGTGTTTATTTACTAATAGAATTAAAACTTTCACAGTTGGCTGCCAATGATAATAACTGGTTGTAGTGTAAATTGAATTTCAATTTCAATCATTTCAATCATCTTCAGCGGTGAAAATTGGAGAGAAAATAAAAAAAAGATTATTAAAACATGACAATAATATAAAAATGGTCCCACTTTAGATTAGGTAGCCTTAACTACTATGTACTTGCATAACTAAGTAAGTACAAAGTACTTATTGTGTTCATATTGTATTGCAAAACACTTAAAGGGTGGGTTAATGTGTAAGGGATGTGTCAGCAGTGTAATTACCAATGTAATTACAGAAATGAATTACCAATGTAATAACATGCATATCTTGTGTAAGATATAAGTACAATGTAAACACATGCATGTACAAATAAGTGCATTGTATTAACTTATAACACTTTTAAATAAATTAGCATTTTAAATTGTCCAAAAGAGAGAAAAAAAGGCCTGCAACAGGTTTTTTTTTAAATCAATAGTGACCAAATTTGAACTTCCTAGACGAGAATTTGTGATGGCCAGAAAAACAGGTTAACGCTCCATTGCTAATGACTGAATGATGACAACTACATATTTAACTGTTAACCCTCAAATAACAGTCCTTGTAAAAGCGTTTTCTGTAGTGCCAACTGGATGGATCGGCTGTATGGTAAAATATATGCCCTGTCAAAACTTCAGAACAAGTGCTTTCAAATGAAGGGTTCCACTACAGATGGCAAGATACACAAAGATAAAGGTCACCATAAATATAACATCAGCCCTGATGAAACGCAGGAGCAGCCTGCTAAAACATTCTCTTCAAATCAATTATTTTTACCTCCAAGACAAATGCTCGTACGCTCATATACAGGCAGACATTATGACTGGGCTCTGAGGATTTTAAATCATTCTGAATGAAGGGGGAAAATGTGCCACTTTTGGTTTTGTTGAGTGCTTCCGTTTCTACAGCTTACAAGAGTGTGAGGAATGATTGGATACAAGAGAAAAAGAGAGAGAAAGACTGTGAAAAGCAGCCAGCCTAGCGTGACCCCCCTCATTCTCTACTACACATAGTTAGACTCCTAATCAAATTTCACTCATACAGTTGAGGACAAGCTGACCAGGCCCTCGGCCTCCAACTGAAAGAGCCTTCTCGGTATTCACCGCACATAATGATCAGCTCGAAGCTGAGGTGGGCTGAAAGACTCACTTACAGCCTTAATGCATAATTACTTTCAGTTAAACAAGCAAGAACTCGCCAGCGTCGCAACCACTCACCGCATTGCTCCTTAATGATCCGAGTAGATGGCTGAAAGACATGAGTGCAGAAATACTTTACAGCACCTTTTGGAAGTTCTGCCTTAATAATTTGTCTTCCTTAAAGTGATTCACACATGTTAAGAGGAAAAACAGCAGGTGTTCACATCTTATCGGCCAGGAGTAGAGTATTTTTATAATGAGACCCAATTAAAGGTTATGGCAATGCGGTTTTGGCGAGAACGCGTGGTCATGCCTCGTGGCACCTGCATAATTAGGAGAGAAATACCAGAGGAAAGAACCACGCGGGAAGCCTAGACTGTGATCGAGAACCGGGGAATATTGTGACATGTTCACGGTTTCGGAAATCTCTGTGGGAAGTCGTGCTCCCTGGGGACGCCGGTGAATGCTGGCAGTAGCCTTAGGTAAGGTCTCAGAGGAAGCACAATCCTGTATTCAGCCACAAAGATTCAGTTTAATAGATGTCTCTCTTCCCATCTTTCTCACCAGTGGGCAGATTAAACGCTCCCCGTTCTCTCACGCCTTCCCCTCCATCTCAAACAAGGATTGAGGTCGCTTTCGAGCCTCTCAAGGATGAGTTTAACTGCAGGATCAATAGCTTTGCAAACTTTTCTTTGACGCTCTGGTGGCCTTGGCGCTTCCGCAGGGGTCAAGTGTGATTGTTTGGCCGTTTTATTGGTCGGCGACAGTGTAAGTGCGCTAGGGGAATGCGATCTGCTGTTAAACACACGGTTGCGATTCATTCATATCTCCTCGGCTCTTCAGGTTGTCCTTCAACATGTATACAGACGGAATGATTACAGCGCCTTACAGAAGATAAATAATGAAACAGTCCGAGTGGAATTACATTGAATGTGATACATGTCTAACCTTCTGCTAACATTCAAAGACATCCTGTCGTTTAGATCATGACAAGCTGTTAGAATGATATCCTTTTGCTAACGTATATATTCGAGAGCGTAATATTGATTTTGCTTTAGCCATTTTTGAAGCACTGTAAAACATACTCGTATGATTCAACTCTGTTTCATAGTGCTTTGAAACACGAGAGTGGGGTTAAACATCCCACTCGGTTAAATTGATATCATCCTCTACACTTGCACTCCCTAGGAGTGGGCGCATCGAATAAGGTTTATTGAAAGAGAAAAAATGGCTTTTCCTTAAACTGAAGAGTACGATGGCCCTTGGTTATGTATGGATATCTTCACATTGCAATTTCGGTGAGAGCATGACTTTAGGTTGGGCATGAATCATGCAAATAAAGGCTCTGAGAATGCATTATAAATTGCTTCGTCCTTAATGATTTTTTTCTTCATTTGGCTTAATTGTAAATTTAAACAAAAAAAATGAGCAACAATCAGCAGTGGCCATTAGCTAGTAATCGGTCAGCACTGAGCAAACCCATTCTCAGCCTAATGTAATGAACCTAATGTATCAACAGGTCATTTTGTTCTTATAATAAATTAAAGTCTTTATTATTCTCATTTCATCTTTGTGTATAACCCACAGAGCTCCAAAAAGATAGAAATAGAAGCAATTCAGTTCAATTCAAGGTTATTTGTATAGCGCTTTTTACGACACAATCGTTGCAATGCAGCTTTACAGGAAATCAAGTTCCTAAAATAGATTTTATTGTAGAAACTTAATATAATTACTTATGGCAAAATTGTACTAGCATGCTTGAAATGGCGGAACATGTTCTTGCCAAAACAGGAATAAATGGATATGGGGTTTTTCAATGAAAAAATATAGTAATTTTGATTGCTTTCAAACATCCTGGGTGGTATGTGCCTCTGGCATGCCCCTCGAAGCAATTTTGTATTGCAAGTTATTGCAAGTAAACGTGTCGTCATGCTGAAAAGATTCACGAATCCAGCAGAAGATTATATCTGCATATCAGGTTGCTGATCATTTAGCACACGTTTTCATTTGAAATGATTCACAGTACGATGACATAGTTTTAGCTGCTTTCCTCGGGGTGATGAGAAGATCTCAGTCACCCTTTATGTCATGTCTTATCTCATCCCTGGAAGCTTTCAAATAATCCCCTACACTTTTTCAAATATAGAATTTGTCTTACCTTTGATTTTGTTTTTCCTTGAAAGAAAACATATTTTGTTGTTCATCCCTTGAGTCTTATGTAGGATAAGGTTGACGCCATTTTTTTACAAATCATGGTGTAATTGTATTTGTGTTCTGCAATGACTTTTGGTCTACTTTCAGAAAATCAAATATAACTCTTCAGAACTCACTGAAAACAGGCGACATATATTAAGAGCACTGCATAAAAATATGCATTCAATGTATGCCTTAACTTGTATTTCATTAGAATCTTTTCTAATATTATGAAACTGATATTTTGTGTTCCTGCCAGATAACCAGTCACCTGAAAGAAGAAAAGAAAAAGAAAATGACACTGCTTGTACTTTAGGTGGTAAATAAATAAATGGACATTTATTAAAAAAACAACTACACTGAGTATTATCAGCTGGTTGATGGTGTTATGCTATGGTTTTGTTGTTGTTTTCTGCACAATGGTATATGCAATAACTCAATGCAGCTTCATGTTAAACTTTGAATGTCGTTTTGTTTTTATAAAAAATTAACTCAAGAATAATGTACCATCATAATCTATCATATTAAACTGTGTGCTGTTCACCAAACCTCAAATGTTTCAAGAGTTGTATTTTTTTCCTATGCAGATAGATACAATTGCAGTTATTCAGATATTTTAATATTAAAACAAAATGCTATGCAAAAGAAAACAATGCATTTGAATTGAGATGGCACAGTAAGTATGTGTTTGGCTGCATTTCTTTTAAATCAACCAAGCTGGTGAAGAGTAAAAAATGCATGAAAAAACACCAACGCAATCCCAAATGTATGTCCTATCAAAACTACAAAAGGACAAATGCCAAGGTAACAAGAAAAAAGCAACAGAGGGGTCAGGAGTCAAATCTGAGATATAGGCTAGTGTAAGAGCAAAGGGAAAGTCATATAAAAAGGCTCTACTGGGACGAACCTGAAGAACAAAAACGTCTCAGGTTACGTATGTAACCATGGTTCCCCGAGTGGGGAACGAGACACTGCGTCCCCTAGGGGTCGCTACGGGGAACGCCCTCAGCGTGACTCGGTCTGAAGATACATATGAAAAACACCACCTGTTGGCGGCGACAGCCCATGACGTCACTACCGGGCGTACCACAATATAAGTGCCGCCGGAGGATACATCATCAGCTTCTTCGTCTTGAAGCTTGCGTCCGAAGCATGGCTCAAAGCCCAGGGGACGCAGTGTCTCGTTCCCCACTCGGGGAACCATGGTTACATACGTAACCTGAGACGTTCCCCTTCATGGGAACTCGAACTGCGTCCCCTAGGGGTCGCTACGGGGAACGTTATACCCACTTCACCATGCTGAGGGGAATGCAAGCCAATTTCGCAAAAAAGGCGAGCACTAAGCCAACTATACCCGGCTTAAGGAAGTTTCCCCCGGGACGGCTGATGGCTGTCAGTGATATTATCCCCTTCGGCCAAAGGCCCGAGCTGCATACCCTAGTACTTACCTGTTAGGCGCCGGGATTACCGGGCCTAGGGTAGAGCTCAAGGTCTTGGAATCAGAAAAGATTCCTTCAAGGGGATATGGCCAGGCACCTGGCTCACTAGGTCCTGGCCGATCACTCAGGGGTTACCACTTGCTCTCCCAAGCTTACTGAGGGAACTGTCTCAACAGACCTCTTGGTAGTGTACACCCCTTTCCTTTTTTTGGACCCAACATATATGGGACAGGGGAGCGGGGCCCAAGGCACAAACCGGGGCTTTAACCAGCTCAAAAAAGGGCACGAAGCTGTGCAGAACCCTACCCTTACGGGATTTTTAGAAAGAACGCAGAATCTTTAATGTGCGGACTTACCACTAAGTGGATTTTAGAAAAGTGCCCAAAGTCTTGCGTGTGCACTTATTAGAAGAACGTTCCATGCCCTGGAGCGGAGAACTACTCATTCCTCGGAGTGAGAGGGAACTCAGACGCTCAGAAGGGAGCGGCACGCTCATAGATGACCCTCTGGTTGAGGGGAGCAATGCTGGCTCGACCAACAGGCGAGCGACCTATCACAGAGCTCTGGGGGGCGGAGAAACTCGGACGCTCAGACGGGAGCGGCATGCTCATAGGTGACCCTCTGGTTGAGGGGAGCAGTGCTAGCTCTACCGACGGCGAGCTCTGGAGAGCGGAGAACTCACTCCTCGGAATGAGAGGAACTCAGCTACCAATGAGGAGCTCTAGAGCGGAGAACTCACTCCTCAGAGTGAGACCTATAACGAGCTCTGGAGAGTGGAGAACTCATTCCTCAGAATGAGAAGGCACTCCGCCGCTCAGAAGGGAGCGGCAAGCCCCATCATGAGCTCTGGAGAGCGGGGAACTCATTCCTCAGAATGAGAGGGAAACTCCCCGCTCAGCAGGGAGCGGCATGCTCATAGATAACCCTCTATAGTGAGGGGAGCAATGCTAGCTCGACCAGCAGGGAGAGCGACTTATCATAGAGCTCTGAGGAGCGGAGAACTCATTCCTCAGAATGAGAAGACACTCCGCCGCTCAGAGGGGAGCGTCGAGCCCAGCCATGAGCTCTGGAGAGCGGGGAACTCATTCCTCAGAATGAGAGGGAACTCCGCCGCTCAGAAGGGAGCGGCATGCTCATAGGTAACCCTCTAATGAGGGGAGTAATGCTGGCTCTACCTATAACGAGCTCTGGAGAGCGGAGAACTCATTCCTCAGAATGAGAAGGAACTCAGACGCTCAGCAGGGAGCGGCATGCTCATAGATAACCCTCTATAGTGAGGGGAGCAATGCTAGCTCGACCCGCAAGGAGAGCGACCTATCACAGAGCTCTGAGCGGAGAACTCATTCCTCAGAATGAGTGGGAACTCAGACGCTCCGCAGGGAGCGGCATGCTCAAAGGTGACCCTCTAACGAGGGGAGCAATGCTAGCTCTACCTATAACGAGCTCTGGAGAGTGGAGAACTCATTCCTCAGAATGAAAGACACTCAGCCGCTCAGAAGGGAGCGGCATACTCATAGGTAACCCTCTTATCGTGAGGGGAGTAATGCTGGCTCTACCCTTGCAGTGGTGACCAGAATGACTGAAGATCCAGGAGGATCCACAGAAACCTCCGAGGGGACTCACGTCCAGACCATCAGTAAGGCAGTTCGAGAATACAGAACCTGCCTGAAGTCATCATAGGTCCACCTGACTGCAGTTCTTAGTTGGGAAACTCATTCTTCAGAATGAGAGCCTATAATGCTACCTATATCGAGCTCTGAGAGCGGAGAACTCATTCCTCAGAATGAGAAGTTACTCAGACGCTCAGCAGGGAGCGGCATGCTCATAGATAACCCTCTATAGTGAGGGGAGCAATGCTAGCTCGACCAGCACGGAGAGCGACCTATCACAGAGCTCTGAGGAGCGGAGAACTCATTCCTCAGAATGAGAGGGAACTCCGCCGCACAAGGGAGCGCCTAGGCGCTCTTGGCAGGAAACTTCCACCTAACCTCGGTCGGTGGAGTTTACGGTGGTTACAGGGGAATTAGAGAGGAATGAGAGGGCTTGCCTCTCTCTGACCCGCCGCCTGTCTCACCCTAGCCGCAGGAGGGGAGGGGCATGAGTCGCGAGACTAGTTTCTAAGCCCATCTCTGATCCTCAGACCGAGATGGGTTAGGACCCCTGGTTGTTCGGGCTCAGACCTGGACCTTATCCAGGACTTTTAGCAGGTCAGTCTGGTACGCCGTGTGCAACGAAACGACGGTCTGACCTGTTGCTGCATATGCCCTGCCATTTAAGCGAGATTCAGGGGCTTAGATGGCCAGGAGGGAGCCTTGAGAGAGGATGTCTCGCCATAGAGAGATAAGCTGGTTATCATCTCTTGCACAGGGGGCATCCCCTCATAGCCATTTTCAGGCATCCCCTCAGTGTCAGCATAACTAGTATGCTGAAGCCTATGAATACGAGAAAAACTAGCTTTTCCCACTCCTTCTCAACCTCCACATCGAGATTTATGAAGAAAGGAAGGCTCACTCGAGCTGGGAGTTATTTAAATTTATTTTTATAATCCATAACCTCCAAAACTCGTTCATATGCAGCGGAGCACTAGCTGCTGCATCTGATGATGTCAGAAAGATCGCATCATCACAATCCAGCAGCTCACTCGCTCGGCCGACGCCAAAAGGGGCGGTCCTTTCCAGCTTATCGGCCACCACCAACTGCGAACCCCACGATTTCATTCGCCTCCGTGCCTCGGCAACGGTGGGTCTTGAATCGCTGGAAGCAGACGGCTGCCCTCTTTCCTCGAAAAGAGGGACAGGCGAGAGCTGAGCTTCCTCATAGAGAGCCGCTCACAATGCACGCAAACCGCCCTCAAGGACATCGCGCGTGCTCCATGCCCAAACAAAGACGCAACAGTCGTGTGTCATCGGGTGTCAAATAACGAGGACACGGATCCACACACTTCCTAAACGCCTTGCTAGTGCTCGCCATAGTAGAGTTAGAAAACTGTACTCTTACCAGATTCACTCTGCACGCTTCAAACAAACCAGTCAGTGAAGACGAAAAGCTGATGATGTATCCTCCCGGCGGCACTTATATTGTGGTACGCCGGTAGTGACGCTCATGGGCTGTCGCCGCCAACAGGTGGTGTTTTTTCATATGTATCTTCAGACCGAGTCACGCTGAGGCGTTCCCGTAGCGACCCTAGACGCAGTTCGAGTTCCCATGAAGGGAACTATTTTTCCATTAAACTCCTCCGAATACTAGGATGCATTACTGAAGAACAGATGAAGGACTTTAGTTTTCACAGAGCCACTTGTGATTCTAAAGACTTGATTGAGGAGAGAGTCGAGTCTTGGTATGATTGCACAAAGATTAGACAAACTTTGAAAAGCAAATTTCTTTTTATGTAATTTCAGAGGACACATATGAGTTTATTTCATTCGTAATCCACCTTCATCATATATAAGCCCCTCAGAAAGAAGAAAACAAGATTCTGTTGACAAACTTCCTTTGTGTTTTTCGCATGGCCGATTATCTTCATAGCAACACTACAGCATGCATATATGAGCATGTATATTAAGATTTGGTTTTACAGCACACTGATAAACATTGAAGCAATAGTTTCTCTGATAGTTCATCTAAAATGTGAATTGTATCATTATTTACTCATTCCTATTTCATTCCAAACACGTATGACTTTCCTTCTTCTGCACACAAAAAAAATATATATTTTGAAGAACAATGGGACCTACAACACTAGCTTCAAAATGGCATTGTATGGTTTAAAAAAATCAAAAAAACAATTTTTACTCTTCCACAGAAGAAAGAGAGTTCATTTGGAACAACATGGAGGTAAGCGCATTTTCATTTTTGGGTGAACTATTCGTTTAGCTACAGATCTCAATCCATTGCCACCTCATTCCTAATTTGTCATTCTTCCATTCTGTCCATTATCATTGGAGCTTCAGAGCTGCACTTCATGTTGGCGATGATTAAAACCCTTTAGAGCGAGGCAGCTAGCCAATGTGACTTGATGCCAAAAGCATCTAAGATGCTTTCAGAAAAAAACGAAATCATGCACAAGCCAAAACTCTCATAACTGATGGAGCCTTTCAAAGCATGCAAATACATGTTTCATTTCAGAAGTTCTCTCTTGCAAACCACACACACAAACCCACACAAGTGAACCGACCACTCAGAATCTGATGCTTTCTATGCTGAACAAGGATTCAGAGCTTGTTTTCCAAGGCACCATAAAGCCGCTTAGATTTCAACACCTCAGGGTAGCATTTTGCTCTCTCCAGTCTAAAGAGGACACGTTTTTAGAGGAAGTCTGGAACTTTCTCTCATAGGCTAACACGTATTACACTGTATTCCCGAGGGAAGGATGATGCAAGCATTCTGAAGCTGTTCCATGCTGCTTCTCTATTCTTATCATAAAAGAAAAATGGTAAAGCTTTTCAGGGTTGTATGACTGTATTTGTAAATACAGCAGATAAGACACTGATGTCCGTGTAATCTCTGCTCTGAAAGAGGCACAATAAAGGTAGTGCTTCTGAATAGCTCTATCATATACTACAAGGTGTAAACTACCATTTAGCACAAAAAAAGGACATTAAACCTCCTCCCTAGCTTTGCAGAAGTCTGTGAATCTTTAAATTAGGTCAGGAAAACAATAAGAATGTCCATTATTTTACATTACTCTAGCCTAGGAGGTAAATAATTTATTGCCTGTTCTAGAAATAAACTGTGCAGTTAGAAAAATAATGATTGTTGGAAAATGTGTAGGCTACTCTGCATTAGACCACTGATATAATGTGGGATCTTTTTGGTGTGGGATACATTTATATATTTTATACAAAGCATGTGTTTAAAACTATACACCGTGGGTAAATAAAACAAAGATTAAATAAGACAGATTTGGATAAATGTAACATTACTGTACATCTCTTGCTCACCAGTGGATTGTGTGTGTCCACGTTTTGTGCCAAATGAGGACATACATTTGTATAATGACATGGATATGACATATTACAAGGAGAAGGTAACTAATGAGGACAATGCCACAGGTGAACGAATATCACAGGTGCTATGATTCACATGAACATGAAGAGTCTTCAGTTTTTCAAGGTTTATGCAAGGTTTGTTTCAGCTTCCCCATCTTGATTTATTGAATTATGCAGGATTACAGTCTACAGTATTAAACTCTCTCATCAAGGTGTAAGATGCCTTGACAACACAGCTTTAAGCACTGTGAAAACATACAGGTATATGTCAATGTGACCGTGTGGGGATATGGGTAATTATGAGACAAGTTGTGTGCATATGTTCAGTTGAGTATTCTCAAGTCGTCGCAGAGGATGAGTACAGATCGAGTCAGATCAATGCTAACTCGTTTAGGAGTTTGAGCTCTCATCAACAGAGCTTCTGCTTTAAAGAAAATAATAAATAAAACCTGCCACACGGCTGGATCACATCTGTTGTGTCTTATACTGTTTGTAAGAGCCATTTTAGGTCCTACATGTACAGCAAAGAAACAGCAGATGGGCACTGTAACTCTATTTCTCTCTCTCTTTCTCTGTAAGGTAATTGCGTTATACTGACAGTAATTTAGTGGTGCTTTACTCTTAGTGACAGGAACATCAGAAAGAGCTTGCAGAGAGTAGCGGGAACCCCTGAAAATAACTTTTCAAGCAAGACGCCCACACGGCTCGCATGCTCAAACACAGTGGTGGCATTTAATTACTTTCCAGTTCCTTTTAACAGGATAAAGACCAATGCACGATTAAAAAATTTACACCAGAACATGAGGCTCGTAATTGTTTTCAGTGGGACATTTTTTCCAATCCATTGGAATAATGTCACTGGAGCTACAGAGAAAAACATGTTTGCCATAATGTCCTCTAAAGAAAAAAAGCTTTCAGTCACATTCTCAAATATTCAGTCACATTTACTAACCAGTTCATAAGACATGAAATGTTCGAATGACATAAAATGCATGTAAACATATGAGTTATGGCACTGTGCATGTGCGCAAAGTATTATTTATTTCAGGCCTACACCAATCCCTTTAAATTGGATCACAATTTCATGATTGATTGAAGTGTTTACAAGAAGGTTTTTTAGCCTGATTATAAAGTATTATTCAGGTGGATATAAACGAAGCTACTGAGACTCCAGTAATACCACACTCCGTAGCTTTATAATGTGCGTTTCTTATGTCACCACCAGGGTGCATAACTAACACCCACCCAGCCTAATATGGGTAATTTCGCCTATTCTAATCACCCTTGTGGCAGGTGGCCATTCACTGATTGGCCTTTGACAAAAGATTGTCTTTTTTAGAAACAAGACGCATGCTGGTGTAAATTGCACATTTGATTAGAGCTTGAGGAACATGAAACAGCTGATGAGGTGTGACTGTTGGCTGTATGGATCTCGAGTGCTGAATGCAGGAACACATATAAGGCTCAGATTGACATTCTGGCATATGTGTGAAAGCTCCAGATGAACTCAAAACATCTCAGAGATATCTGTATACACACTCTCCACAAACATGCATTTTCTTGTGATATTGGTTAGTTCTTTGTACTACTTTCAAAAAAGTAGGACAGGTGACAACATGATTATGGACACAGAGTTCCTGAAAACAGTATTAACAAAAAGAGGACTGAACAGAGGTGTGAGTTCACTTGCAGAAAATAATAATAAAACAACCAATTACAAACACAATTTGATAATTCAGTTCATGATGCCTTACATACAATATCCATTATCATTAAATTATATGTTCGAATGGATGGATGTTCGGACGGACGAACGGATGGATAAAACAAAAGAAAGATATAAAGATATATATAACAATATAGAACGATAGAACTATACACAGACAGACAGACAGACAGATAGATAGATAACATTAATATTCATTTATTCAACATATGCATACAATATAGTAATGCTATTCAAATTAAAATGGCTAAGGAGTACCATTGAAATGAGAAAAAAGGAAAGGCAGAACCCTATTTTAAAGTAGTCTTGAACTGTCCACCTCCAGTCACTTAAGACAGTAAACCAAGGAAGGACTTGAGCCAAAAGAAGGCAAAAACAATTGAGCGAGAAAAGTGCACAAGGTTATTTCCTTCTTTTATCCATTATTTGACCATTTGGCCTAGTAAATCCCAAGACATTTAGTTTGATCAGCAGGCCACAGTTTATTCCCACTGCACTGAAGACGTTAAGACTGAGCAGACCGCCAACGTACAAATGTCTCACCCAGCAGGCTTTCCCTTTATTATGTTTACTGCTGTTTTACAAATGTAACAAAGAAATACAGTTTTCAGTTGATGGTCAGATCTGAAACTGTCATGACTGTGTTTGATGATGCCAACTTTGATAATGAGTCAAAAGCTTTTAAGACATAAATCATCATTTTCCACAACATCATCAGATAACATATCTGTCAGTCTTATATTGATCTATGGCTTGAGTCCATCAGCTGTCATCTTCATATCAGTAAAGACATGAAAGTCAAATCTGTAATATGACTGGCCTAGCTTATGTAAGAGCTGTTGTGTAATTAAATCTCTTAGGTAAAGCTGCTGTTTTGTGACTGACTCAACTGCGGTTCAGTACAGTGCAGCTTATACTGAATAAATGAAGCTTACTGAGAACAATTCTCTTCTTTTGAATAACATAACTGATCTGATCCTATGGTCTCAATAGGAAAAACATGAACCATGTTATAGATTACCTCTTTCTGATGAAATGCGATCACCTAGATTAATCTGAAATAAGTACATTATTTTACATTAATTAAAATGATTTAAAAAAAATGGTCATTAAGAGAAATCATATAGAGTGTTTCAGTGCGATCAACGTGGACAAGAATTAAAGATTAGGACTGATGTATTTATTATATGTTTGATTAAATGCAGTGGGGTCCAGAAGTGATGTAATACTTCTGACTATTTTAATAAAAATGTACTATTTTGAATTAATCCTTTTATTCAGTCGTGTGTGTCATCGGGTGTCAAATAACGAGGACACGGATCAACACACTTCCTAAACGCCTTGCTAGTGCTCGCCATAGTAGAGTTAGAAAACTGTACTCTTACCAGATTCACTCTGCACGCTTCAAACAAACCAGTCAGTGAAGACGAAAAAGCTGATGATGTATCCTCCCGGCGGCACTTATATTGTGGTACGCCGGTAGTGACGTCATGGGCTGTCGCCGGCCAACAGGTGGTGTTTTTTCATATGTATCTTCAGACCGAGTCACGCTGAGGGCGTTCCCCGTAGCGACCCCTAGGGGACGCAGTTCGAGTTCCCATGAAGGGGAACTATTTTTCCATTAAACTCCTCCGAATACTAGGATGCATTACTGAAGAACAGATGAAGGACTTTAGTTTTCACAGAGCCACTTGTGATTCTAAAGACTTGATTGAGGAGAGGAGTCGAGTCTTGGTATGATTGCACAAAGATTAGACAAACTTTGAAAAGCAAATTTCTTTTTTATGTAATTTCAGAGGACACATATGAGTTTATTTCATTCGTAATCCACCTTCATCATATATAAGCCCCTCAGAAAGAAGAAAACAAGATTCTGTTGACAAACCGCTTCCTTTGTGTTTTTCGCATGGCCGATTATCTTCATAGCAACACTACAGCATGCATATATGAGCATGTATATTAAGATTTGGTTTTACAGCACAATGATAAACATTGAAGCAACAGTTCTTCTGATAGTTCATCTAAAATGTGAATTGTATCATTATTTACTCATTCCTCTTTCATTCCAAACACGTATGACTTTCCTTCTTCTGCACACAAAAAAATATATATTTTGAAGAACAATGGGGCCTACAACACTAGCTCCAAAATGGCATTGTATGGTTTAAAAAATATCACAAATACAATTTTTGGTCTTCCACAGAAGAAAGAGAGTTCATTTGGAACAACATGGAGGTAAGCGCATTTTCATTTTTGGGTGAACTATTCGTTTAGCTACAGATCTCAATCCATTGCCACCTAATTCTTAATTTGTCATTCTTCCATTCTGTCCATTATCATTGGAGCTTCAGAGCTGCACTTCATGTTGGCGATGATTAAAACCCTTTAGAGCGAGGCAGCTAGCCAATGTGACTTGATGCCAAAAGCATCTAAGATGCTTTCAGAAAAAAACGAAATCATGCACAAGCCAAAGCTCTCTTAGCTGATGGAGCCTTTCAAAGCATGCAAATACATGTTTCATTTCAGAAGTTCTCTCTTGCAAACCACACACACAAACCCACACAAGTGAACCGACCACTCAGAATCTGATGCTTTCTATGCTGAACAAGGATTCAGAGCTTGTTTTCCAAGGCACCATAAAGCCGCTTAGATTTCAACACCTCAGGGTAGCATTTTGCTCTCTCCAGTCTAAAGAGGACACGTTTTAGAGGAAGTCTGGAACTTTCTCTCATAGGCTAACACGTATTACACTGTATTCCCGAGGGAAGGATGATGCAAGCATTCTGAAGCTGTTCCATGCTGCTTCTCTATTCTTATCATACAAGAAAAATGGTAAAGCTTTTCAGGGTTGTATGACTGTATTTGTAAATACAGCAGATAAGACACTGATGTCCGTGTAATCTCTGCTCTGAAAGAGGCACAATAAAGGTAGTGCTTCTGAATAGCTCTATCATATACTCCAAGGTGTAAACTACATTTAGCACAAAAAAAGGACATTAAACCTCCTCCCTAGCTTTGCAGAAGTCTGTGAATCTTTAAATTAGGTCAGGAAAACAATAAGAATGTCCATTATTTTACATTACTCTAGCCTAGGAGGTAAATTATTTATTGCCTGTTCTAGAAATAAACTGTGCAGTTAGAAAAATAATGATTGTTGGAAAATTGCCTATTTGTAGGCTACTCTGCATTAGACCACTGATATAATGTGGGATCTTTTTGGTGTGGGATACATTTATATATTTTATAAAAGCATGTGTTTAAAACTATACACCGTGGGTAAGTAAAACAAAGATTAAATAAGACAGATTTGGATAAATGTAACATTACTGTACATCTCTTGCTCACCAGTGGATTGTGTGTGTGTGTGTGTGTGTGTTCTCGCCTGAATCAGGAGAAAAATATGCACAGATCAAGCACAGTTTACAAGTAATAACAGACCAAAACATTTCTAAACAAAGATGTGAGTGCATTTTAATGTGAGGGGACAAGAAGTGATGGATTTTATATATATATAATTATTGTAGGAATCGTTATTGTCCGTTATTGGCCAGTTTTTCACTTCACAAGAAATTAAATTTATGGACTGGAGTGGTGTGAATCACCTATCTCATTTTGACGGCACCCATTTACTGCAGAGGATCCATTTGTGAGCAGGTGATGAAATGCTAAAGTTCTCCAAATTTGTTCTGATAAAGAAACAAACTCGTCTACATATTTGAACTTTGAACAGTTGAACTACTCCTTTAACTACGAACAGGTCTCTGAGTGTTTGCAAGAAATTCAGAAAAGATAATGAATTTTGTACAAAGAAATAAGTTCGCTATTCTTAAAAAGCACAGACGCTTCCATCCTACTTCATTTGACCCATGACACTCTTTATCTCCTAATTAAAACTGTGTTTACAACATCATGGAATATCACAGGTGCTATGATTCACATGAACATGAAGAGTCTTCAGTTTTTCAAGGTTTGTTTCAGCTTCCCCATCTTGATTTATTTAATTGTGCAGGATTACAGTCTACAGTATTAAACTCTCTCATCAAGGTGTAAGATGCCTTGACAACACAGCTTTAAGCACTGTGAAAACATACAGGTATATGTCAATGTGACCGTGTGGGGATATGGGTAATTATGAGACAAGTTGTGTGCATATGTTCAGTTGAGTATTCTCAAGTCGTCGCAGAGGATGAGTACAGATTGAGCAAGTGGAGTCAGATCAATGTTAACTCGTTTAGGAGTTTGAGCTCTCATCAACAGAGCTTCTGCTTTAAAGAAAATAATAAATAAAACCTGCCACACGGCTGTATCACATCTGTTGTGTCTTATACTGTTTGTAAGAGCCATTTTAGGTCCTACGTGTACAGCAAAGAAACAGCAGATGGGTACTGTAACTCTATTTCTCTCTCTCTCTCTATCTTTCTCTGTAAGGTAATTGCGTTATACTGACAGTAATTTAGAGGTGCTTTACTCTTAGTGACAGGAACATCAGAAAGAGCTTGCAGAGAGTAGCGGGAACCCCTGAAATAACTTTTCAAGCAAGACGCCCACACGGCTCGCATGCTCAAACACAGTGGTGGCATTGAATTACTTTTCAGTTCCTTTTAACAGGATAAAAACCAATGCACGATTAAAAATTTACACCAGAACATGAGGCTCGTAATTGTTTTCAGTGGGACATTTTTTTCCAATCCATTGGAATAATGTCACTGGAGCTACAGAGAAAAACATTTTTGCCATAATGTCCTCTAAAGAAAAAAAGCTTTCAGTCACATTCACAAATATTCAGTCACATTTACTAACCAGTTCATAAGACATGAAATGTTCGAATGACATAAAATGCTTGTAAACATATGTGTTATGGCACTGTGCATGTGCGCAAAGTATTATTTATTTCAGGCCTACACCAATCCGTTTAAATTGGATCACGATTTCATGATTGATTGAAGTGTTTACAAGAAGGCTTTTTAGCATGATTATAAAAGTATTATTCAGGTGAATATAAACGAAGCTACTGAGACTCCAGTAATACCACACTCCGTAGCTTTATAATGTGCGTTTCTTATTTGTCACCACCAGGGTGCATAACTAACACCCACCCAGCCTAATATGGGTAATTTTGCCTATTCTAATCACCACTGTGGCAGGTGGCCATTCACTGATTGGCCTTTGACAAAAGATTGTCTTATTTAGAAACAAGACGCATGCTGGTGTAAATTGCACATTTGATTAGAGCTTGAGGAACATGAAACAGCTGATGAGGTGTGACTGTTGGCTGTGTGGATCTCGAGTGCTGAATGCAGGAACATGTGTAAGGCTCAGATTGACATTCTGGCATTTGTGTGAAAGCTCCAGATGAACTCAAAACATCTCAGAGATATCTGTATACACACTGTCCACAAACATGCATTTTCTTGTGATATTGGTTAGTTCTTTGTACTACTTTCAAAAACGTAGGACAGGTGACAACATGATTATGGACAAACAGAGTTCCAGAAAACAGTATTAACAAAAAGAATACTGAACAGAGGTGTGAGTTCACTTGTAGAAAATAATAATAAAACAACCAGTTACAAACACAATTTGATCATTCAGTTCATGATGCCTTCATACAATATCCATTATCATTAAATTATAGTTATATATGTTCGAATGGATGGATGTTCGGACGGACGAACGGATGGATAAAACAAAAGAAAGATATAAAGATATACATGTATATAACAATATAGAACGATAGAACTATACACAGACAGACAGACAGACAGACAGACAGATAGATAGATAACATTAATATTCATTTATTCAACATATGCATACAATATAGTAATGCTATTCCAATTAAAATGGCTAGGGAGTACCATTGAAATGAGAAAAAAGGAAAGGCAGAACCCTATTTTAAAGTAGTCTTGAACTGTCCACCTCCAGTCACTTAAGACAGTAAACCAAGGAAGGACTTGAGCCAAAAGAAGGCAAAAACAATTGAGCGAGAAAAGTGCACAAGGTTATTTCCTTCTTTTATCCATTATTTGACCGTTTGGCCTAGTAAATCCCAAGACATTTAGTTTGATCAGCAGGCCACAGTTTATTCCCACTGCACTGAAGACGTTAAGACTGAGCAGACCGCCAACGTACAAATGTCTCACCCAGCAGGCTTTCCCTTTATTATGTTTACTGCTGTTTTACAAATGTAACAAAGAAATACAGTTTTCAGTTGATGGCATCTGAAACTGTCATGACTGTGTTTGATGATGCCAACTTTGATAATGAGTCAAAAGCTTTTAAGACATAAATCATCATTTTCCACAACATCATCAGATAACATATCTGTCAGTCTTATATTGATCTATGGCTTGAGTCCATCAGCTGTCATCTTCATATCAGTAAAGACATGAAAGTCAAATCTGTAATATGACTGGCCTAGCTTATGTAAGAGCTGTTGTGTAATTAAATCCCTTAGGTAAAGCTGCTGTTTTGTGACTGACTAAACTGCGGTTCAGTACAGTGCAGCTTATACTGAATAAATGAAGCTTACTGAGAACAATTCTCTTATTTTGAATAACATAACTGATCCGATCCTATGGTCTCAATAGGAAAAACACGAACCATGTTATAGATTACCTCTTTCTGATGAAATGCGATCACCTAGATTAATCTGAAATAAGTACATTATTTTACATTAATTAAAATGATTTAAAAAAAATGGTCATTAAGAGAAATCATATAGAGTGTTTCAGTGCAATCAACGTGGACAAGAATTAAAGATTAGGACTGATGTATTTATTATATGTTTGATTAAATGCAGTGGGGTCCAGAAGTGATGTAATACTTCTGACTATTTTAATAAAAATGTACTATTTTGAATTAATCCTTTTATTCAGCAATCATTTTTTATTCAGTAAGTATTCAGTATTCAGTTTTTATTCAGACAGTAAAAGCGTTTTAATTGATCCAAAAAATCCTTAAAAAGGTATCATGGTTTCCACAAAACTGCAACACGGACAAATCCAATTACAGTCTTCTAAGCAAAGCGTTTTGTTAAATTCTTTATGTTCCTAGATTTAAAAAACAAAAATATATATTTGGATTAATTTTGGATTCATTGTGGTCTCCATGTTTTGAAGCCCATTGTATAGAATATACAGGTGCATCTCAATAAATTAGAATGTCGTGGAAAAGTTAATTTATTTCAATAATTCAACTAAAATTGTGAAACTCGTGTATTAAATAAATTAAATGCACACAAACTAAAGTAGTTTAAGTCTTTGCTTCTTTTAATTGTAATGATTTTGGCTCACATTTAACAAAAACCCACCAATTCTCTATATCAACAAATTAGAACATGGTGACATGCCAATCAGATAATCAACTCAAAACACCTGCAAAGGTTTCCTGAGCCTTCAAAATGGTCTCTCAGTTTGGTTCACTAGGCTACACAATCATGGGGAAGACTGCTGATCTGACAGTTGTCCAGAAGACAATCATTGACACCCTTCACAAGGAGGTTAAGCTACAAACAATCATTGCCAAAGAAGCTGTTCACAGAGTGCTGTATCCAAGCATGTTAACAGAAAGTTGAGTGGAAGGAAAAAGTGTGGAAGAAAAAGATGCACAACCAACCGAGAGAACCGCAGCCTTATGAGGATTGTCAAGCAAAAGCAATTCAAGAATTTGGGTGAACTTCACAAGGAATGGACTGAGGCTGGGGTCAAGGCATCAAGAGCACCACACACAGACGTGTCAAGGAATTTGGCTACAGTTATCGTCAGAGGCGTCTTACCTGGGCTAAGGAGAAGAAGAACTGGACTGTTGCCCAGTGGTCCAAAGTCCTCTTTTCAGATGAGAGCAAGTTTTATACTTAATTTGGAAACCAAGGTCCTAGAGTCTGGAGGAAGGGTGGAGAAGCTCAAGTTGCTTGAAGTCCAGTGTTCAGTTTCCACAGTCTGTGATGATTTGGGGTGCAATGTCATCTGCTGGTGTTGGTCCATTGTGTTTTTTGAAAACCAACATCACTGCACCCGTTTACTAAAAGATTTTGAGCACTTCATGCTTCCTTCTGCTGACCAGCTTTTTAAAGATGCTGATTTCATTTTCCAGCAGGATTTGGCACCTGCCCACACTGCCAAAAGCACCAAAAGTTGGTTAAATGACTATGACTGGCTTGACTGGCCAGCAAACTCACCAGACCTGAACCCCAAAGAGAATCTTATTTAATTATTTAATACACAAGTTTCACAATTTGAGTTGAATTACTGAAATAAATGAACTTTTCCACGACATTATAATTTATTGAGATGCACCTGTATAATATGCAATATTACAGACTATCTTATGAGGATGGTTGACATTAGCAGAAAGGAAGCGAAGCACCCAAACACCCATGTTGTTTGAGCCGCAGCATCTAGGGAGTTTTTAATAAACATCATTGGTTATCTTGTTTTTATACGATTACAAAAAGAGAATATGCAAATGAAACAGAGACTCAAGAGAAAAAGCCTGAGGTGAAGAGATGCAGGAAGAAAGTGCGAGAGAAGAAATGTAAATCTGACCTTTCTTCATTTTTCTATGCTGATCTGAGGTCAGTGCTTTATCTCTTGTAACATTTATCTGCATTCAGTAATGACCTTCCCATCATGCTCTACTGGAATACTGATGGGACTTAAACTCCACGAGCTGTCAGAGGCCATTAATGCTTGCACTTAACATGATGATGTCCTGCAGTCTGTAAAATTGTAGGAATGATAACAAAAGTTCCTCTCAAATTCGGTCTTCTGTCTAAAACCTAGAGAGCCGTCCATGAGGACGGCATTTTCAGGCATCATAGGAGCCCTCCCAAAGCGAAGCCTGTTTCAAAAGGTCATAGAAACGTGATGCTACTTTCTAAGATGCGTGATTTTGCTAAAATATTAAGGCAACATTGCATGAAGGCAATACCAGATGGTGGATCAGATTTCCTCAAGTTTGTCATTTGTGTAGGAGACACTCTGAAAAATAATTAGGTGCAGCTGTTTTACTTACAGACTAGAGGACAACATCTCTTGTAACATTTAGCATTCAGTAATGACTTCCATCATGACTCTCACTGGAATACTGATGGGACTTAAACTCACGAGCCAGAGCAATTAATGCTTGCACTTGAAAGTGATTTTTGCTGAGATCACCACTGGCATCTATGTAAATGTAAAATTGCCTGTTACTAATGAAGAAAAACAGACTGAATGTGTGCAAGACATGTGACAACATTTATAGGATGCACCTGAGGAGGAGCTCAAACTACACTCAATGACTGAGGGATGTGACATTGGCACAGATTCTTTGACATTTAGTTCCCAAATGGATTCAAATGCTGATAAAGACAAGAAAAGATTAGACAAATACATGACAGTATGACTGAAATGGTCAAATGGAACAACAAAAAAATGAAAGAAATTAAACCAGTTTATTCTGTGGCACCTAAAAAAGGTTGTCTCTTGGGAGCCAATGGTTCCTTAGTAGCCCTGACTTTATTTTGATAGCCCTGCAACACACATTCCTCTGACTGTAAGTCACTTTGTAAGTACATGTCAACTTATTCTACTAACCTTTACCTAACAGTCTACTTATACTCTAATGAGAGTTAGTTGACATTTAGTTGTAAAGTTAGTTAATTACAGTGGAATGTCTAAAGTGGAGAACTGAAATAAAGTGTAACCCATCCCCCGCTAGACTGGATTTCTGGAAGGACACCGCTTTACTTCTCCTCACCTCAATCTAGCATTATATTATAATTTATTTATCCTCTTGCTACTTTTTGATTGAAATGCTAATGATTGAGATAACAGATTAAATATAATTAATTTAGAAATGTATTGATACAAGGATTATAAATAGAATATTCCTTGATCTCAGCCAAAGTTAATTGATAGTTAATTGATGCAGAGCGAAAGGCTGAACCTAATCTAATTAAGCCTCATTAATACCGGTGCTTCAGATGATTCCACATCGGTATGCAAATTACACTGGGACCATTTCTCTTAAATGACAGGTATGAAAGAAAAAAAACAGATAAACAAAATGACAAGGTCCCAAATATGTCCTGAAAGATAATCAGAACTGTCAATCAAAAGTTCTGCCAATCAATACAATGATCAGGGTAGTAATTATACGAAAAGCCCTCAGTCACCTCTCAAAAGAAATGTCACTTTGCTCTTTGTAATCTATCAATCCTTCACTCGTTCTTTCTCTCGTGTGTGTGCCGAATGGGAGGTTTTCCACATTGCCATGTAAGATCCGACAACTTCCATGACGGATGTGTCTCCAGTCGGCTGCGTCACTTTCCCGAGGCTGGTTAAACTGTCAGTGATCCGCTCTGTCACAGCAAACTAATGGTGGTTGACAGACTCAACGAGGATGGATTTTGTTTTGTCTGGCTTTGCTTTACAATGACGGATGTCTGTCAGAGCAATCCCTGACTGGCATCAGACTTCAGATCGACTCTGAACTTTAGATGACGTGATATGAAGTCTGGATTACCCAGAGTTTTTAGAAAGTATGTTTGTGAAAATGTAAGGAAATACAATACTATATATGCTTCTTAACTTTAAGATTTTTTTCCCTTTAAAACTTAGAATAACCAGAACAAAAAATATAGTTAGACTAGAAAATCAGACATTTCATGACTTTAACATGTGATCTTTTCTAGGCATGGAAATCTGTATTTTAGTATTCCCATTCAATCTCAATATCAGATGCTCGGCTGTTTTTTTTTTTGTATAATGGCAAAATATTTGCAGAACACCTTTTTATATGCACTACTGTTCAAACGTTTGAGGTCAGTGTTTATTAGTTTTTTTTAAGGCATCATTAGATGGGGGGAGGGGAGTTAGGGGTGTGCCCAAAGCGTGAATCCATATACAGAAAGGCACGGAAAAACAAACAAAAACAAAAAACAATTGCTAATGGTTGCCTTTTACATTACAGTACATCAAAATTCAGTGGAGATTACTGAAGATGATGGCAAATGATTTGCAGATCCTGAGCACCACTGACAAACATCTAATCTTGTAAAATATGTGGTAGTATACTGCCGCTCCATATTATAAACAGAGTAACATTACGTGTGATCGCGAATCTCGAAAGTGAAAGTGAAACTAAAAAGCTATCGTGCATTCAAAGCAGTTTCATTGCCAGACATAATAGCAGCTCCATGATGCCCACGATTTATAGGCTATACAGTATAGCTGCCTAATGATATAACTGCGAGAGAAAATCTTGAAATATATATTTTCCAGCCGGCTCAACATCGTGATGTCTGTCAGCCATCGGCGATGGACGATGGTATCGTCTACGGGCCCAAACCTAACACTACCATTGAGAAATGTTAACCATTGTATGTTATAGACATATTTTCATTAAGACCTTAGTCAAGGCAAGGCAAGTTTATTTATATAGCATATTTCATACACAGTGGTAATTCAAAGTGCTTTTCATAAAAGGAAGTGAAATAGTCATTCACAACAAGAAATTAAAACATATTACAGTAATAATCACAACAATAAAAACAAGGCAATTATGTAAAGAAAATGTATTTCAAAATATTTTAAATCATTTAAGAGTAGAAATGATTATACATAAAATACAGTGCATAAAATGTATATTTTTGGATAAAGAATCATATCAACTTGTGGAAAATGGGCATCCAATGACCCCTTTAAGAAATAAAAATTAGTAAGGGCATAAGGAAAAGTGATGCAAAAGTAAATATATGTATAATGTTAACAATTATTTTACCTCAAATAATTTTTTCTATTTATCAAAGAATACAAAAAAAAAGTTTTCACAAAAAAAACTTAAGCCACACAACTGTTTTAACATTGATAATGAATAATAAGAATAAAAGTTTTTGAGCACCAAATCAGCATTCTATGCTTTTGAAACTTCAGCTTTGCTATCACAGAAATAAATTACATTTAAAATATATTAACATAAAGTTATTTCAATATTGCTGTATTTCTGATGAAAGCCTAATGTTACCGATCTTAAACTTTTGAACAACTGTATCACAGACAGCTGTTACCATCCTCACCTCTGCGTATGCACTGTTCCTATGTGACAGACTTCAAAAACAAGTTATTTCTAGCCATGATCCCCTTAGAAGTGAACCTATGTGGTGATAATTGGAAAATGTTATAAAAGATTAATCATAAGTGTTAAATATGTATCATTCATGTTAGAAAGTCAAATGTCTTTATAGCAGGTGTCTGTTGAATGGAAGCTGTCTCATTGCTCCGGTGAATGGTGATGGCTGAGAGAAAATGGTTCTTTCCCACGAACGGAAAACCTCAGGTTCTAATCTTGCCTGGAAAATTGCCTTTAAGCACTGCTCATCTGTCTGCTCCAGGGATGTCCTACTTGTGTCCCTTCTCTCTCTCTCCTTCTGTGTCAAGTGAGAGCAGGATGTACTCGCTGTCCGTCAGTGCACGGTGAAATAAACTCCCACACCTGAAAACCACGGCAATCTGCACAAACTGGCTGAAATCATGTGTTCTGGGAAAACTAACCAATGCATATACTCTTCATGTCATCCCCAATCAGGAAACAATTGTATATTAGATATAACTCGCCTTTCTAAAAAAGTGCACGCCTATTTTGTGATTTAAAACTGATGGTTAAAACTTGAAGAATATAAATCAAATGAGTTTTGATAAGGTCAGAGGAATAAATAAATAATGAACATTTTGAGAATAAGAAACTGACAACTAATCTGAATATTGGGGGTTATAAGGTATAATATTGTATAAAGTATAAGTATAATTCACCCAAAAACTATTGTGTCATGATTAATTTTTTTACATTTTTTTTTTAATAACTAATAATTTGAAGCATCAAGGATATGTTAAATTGAACAAAAAGGACATAAAAGTGAAGACATTTATAATGATACAAAAGATTTCAATTTAAAATATTCAGTTATTTCTAACTTTATTTTACTCAAAAGATTATTTCAAGGTTAGAAAATGATTATACATAAAATACAGTGCATAAATGTATATTTTGGATTTTTTTTTGGAAAATGGGCATCAATTTTACAGTAAAAATGAGTACAGATAAGGATGTATAATGTTACCTTATTAGTTGAATAAAACCCAAAATGTTTTTTTTATTTATATTGAACTGAAAGTTTTCATTTTATGCACAGTTTTGCACAGATTGATAATGAATAATAAGAATACAAGTTTTGAGCTAACCAAATCAGCATTCTATTTTTTTTGACATTTCACTCTCTATAGATATATTTTTCTATGTACTGTAAAATTTTTAGATATATTATTTCAAGTTTCTGCTCAAGTTCATATGAGACCTAATGTTACCGATCCTCTTTTGAACAACTGTATCACAAACAGCTGTTAGTTATTCTGAGTGCACACATGCAAACGTAGAGTCTTTACAGATTCGAAAGATGTATTAGGCTACTTTTATCTGTATGACCAAGAATGACGGAGATTTTATAATTGGAGCAAGTGTTATAAAAGAGCCTGTCCTGCAGCAAAGCTTCCTCTCTCCACACAAACACTTCAATAGCGCAGTTGTTAACATCATATTGAGGCCATGTAAATGTCTATACATGTCTTTCAGATGAAAAGCTGTCTCATTTGAGGTTGATGAATGGTGATGGCTAGTGGTTGGATGTCCTGCCCGATTGTATTACCAGGTTCTAGACCAGCCGTTAACAATTGTCCATCACGGACTCATCTGTCTGCTCAAGACTGATCGCCTACAGTGTCCCTTAGGTATACATCTCCTTCTAAAATATCAGGGTGAAAGTCATCGCTGTATAGTGCACGGTGTAAACTCCCACACCTGATCCCAACTTTGAGAATCTGCACAAACTGGCGAAATTTTTTATGTGTTCTGGGAAAACTAACTCAATGCATATACTCTTCATGTCATCCCCAATCAGGCCCACCACTAAATAAAACCCATTCTAAAAAGTGAGGCATTTTGTTGCATTCAGTGAGGACATTAATGACTGATTATAATATAAATCATATGAGTCTTTGATAAGGTCAGCTGGAATAAATAACACCATGAACATTTGTGAGAATAAGAAACAAGCACTACTCTACACTGCTCAAAACTCGGTTTGAATAGTCAGTAGCAAATGCTGTGTAAATATTGAAATGTATAATAGTCAGAAACACCAGATTGTGTCATGCGATTGAACTGGTTTTTATAATGTTCACAGCCATTCAAGGATATGTTAAATTGAACAAAAGGTTCATAAACAGTCCTCCGTAAATCGCTCCACAAAATATTTCAATTGTAAAATATTCAGTTATTTCTAACTATACTCAAGACTGATTTCTAGTTGTGTACTCTTTTGCTGCTTAATATTCTATCTTTCACATTGAAACACAGCGTCTTTTTTAGGATTTGCAGCAACAATACTGCAGCGAGAATAAATGTGACGCCTTCTTATATATATATATACATTTGGCCACACACACACACACACCCACATCGTGACGTAGACATGCATGTTTATATGAGTTTTTAGGAAGGCATGGCTAAGTCTTAACTTTGATAGATAATATCTACTTGGGTTTGAGACTTTAATCTTTGCTACTCTACAGATCTTATCTATGCACAGACAGCTTGTAACAGTCCAAAGAGAAAGGAAAACATGAAATCTCATCACATGAGCCTTTTAACGTCACGTATAATTTTGGTACAGCAGGGGGAAACGAAACTTTTTTAAAATAAACAGTGGTTTAATGAACAAGTTGCTCTTTCTTTAGAAACATTCAGTTATAGTTTAAAATTGCTTAGTGATAAAAATCTACCTCAGCTTATGGCTAAAACTATAGGCAACCCTTTTACATATAAAGATACAACTACGCCTAACAACTTAACCCAAACTTAAATTTAGTTACTATTTATTTTTAAATAGATGATCAACACTCAACTTTAAAAAACGTTTTATAGTTTGCATACTTTAATAGTATTAACCTATAAATAATAAAATGTCTAGGCTATTTGTTATAATGTATTCAATTACACACTGTTGCATAACAGATTGATTTAAGCATACAATAAATAATCAAGACTAACAGGTTTAGTCAAATATGAGTATATGGTGTAATATTTCGTGAAATGCTCCTCTCTAGACTTAATTTCTCTAGTGAGCTAACGAGCTGTGGACACTGATGACTTGCTGAGGTAAATGAAATGCTATGTGACTTTTTTCACACTGTTTTGTTGATGTCTCTCCGCGGTTGAAACACTGAGTAATTACATGAGGCATGAGATGTTCAGTCATGTTTATTCACGTTAAAACTAGTAGCACAGAGGAAGGAATGATCGCGTTCACTGTGCACAAGTCTGCGGCACGTTACGGCATTTATACAGTGATCTGTCATGTCACATCAAAGCCTGTCAAAACGACATTTATTATTTGAATTTCCTGAAAAACATACTGTATTCTTTCGGTGCACATGCGTACCAAAGCGAAAGATTCATACCAAAATGGTTCGGTACCAATAAGTGTACCGTTACAACCCTAGTATGTAAAATATATCATATTATATTATATTATATTATATTATATATGTGTGTGTGTGTGTGTGTGTGTGTGTGTGTGTTTATATATAAAAATTATTTATATAATTTTAATTTGTGCTTAGAAAATGTACCGAAGTCTTATGGGTTTGGAATGAAATGAGGGTGAATAAAAATGACAATTTTGCGATAACAGCTCTGGTTAATAATGATCACAAGCTCAGTTATAGCACTTATCTTTATCTACAATACAAGTTTGTGTCTGTGTAATCATGGATACACACTTACAAACTTCAGAGTGTATTTCAAATGTAGTTTATAAATATTCCATTGATGGTCTATTTAATTAGACGGTCAAAACGAATTAAAAGGCAGGTGTGTGACAGCCCCTTTCAGTTATTGTCCTCACATGAATATGAATTGACAGCTGAAGGAAGGTTGAAATGAAACACGTCTCACTGCGGCTGACGGTGCTGGAGATGAGAGGTGAGGAGCTCCGAGAAACATGCAGCGACACCAGAGCGCCATTCATTATTCCAGCAGCGCTTGTCCTAATGTTTTCTCCTGCAAAACCTGAGGAGAGCAGCCATTAGTCAGCATAAGCTCCATGAGAGGGCCTGATTCTCTCCCTATAACTGACAGCCTGAGTGATTAAAAGAGTCTCTCTGACTCTTCTACTGAATATGTGAGACATTACACCCAACAATAAGAATGAGAATGTCAGTAAAAGTGAAATTGAAAAAGCTGTCATTATTTACTCACCTTCATGTTGTTCCAACCCATGAAGAAATATGAAATTTGTGTGAGAGAGCAGATAAATTGAAGTTGTTATTCACCGATGTTGATTACATTTGCATATATGAACATTTATTAAAGGGGTGGTTGACTGTTTTTTTTTTCTAGGCTTGATTGTGTTTATATTTTTTCACCTAATTTACCTTTATTCCACACCACTCTGTCCCTTCTCCTATAAACGTGCTGATGATTTCCTGCTTTTATGAAGCCCCTGCCTCAGAAATCGCTAAACCGCCAACTACGCCTCTTAACGCCACGCCCCTCGCCTCGGTGGCATGTGCTCCAGTGTTGTATCGTAAACAATGACGTCATCAACATTGCTTATCAATTTGAGCCCGATTGAGACCCAGATAATATTAGTGAAGAGGATCGTGCAAAACCTGTGCAAGCACGGCTCTTGTCTCATACTTTTAGAAACAGTTTTATTTGTAGCTTTTAATATACAGTTTTATCTTGATTAAAACTTTAATACAGCACAGCAACCTTATGCGTGTCCATGTTTAACGCTTCTCATAGCTGTGAAAAATATCTGTCAGTCTATACAGTGTATGATTGGAACAGTTCATTGTTGAAGCTGATGAGCCGATGATCTGAATGAGAGAGAGAGAGATACAGAGCAGGGCGACATGAGGAACAGGATTAAGAACCGCTGTTTTAGGACATTGATTTTGAAACTTGTGAATCCATTAGAAGCGTTAGAAGGCAAAATTGCGATTCCTATATGAATAGATTTTTACATGCACCCTAGTTTTCTCTTCCTCTTCTCTAAAGCAGCGCAACATGACTTCAACCTCTTTGCTGCGTGTTCCTGGGGGTGAGGTTTATCAGGGTTTGTGATGTCATAAACCCAGGAAGTAACTCGTTGTAGTCCCTACGAGCCATTTCTGTAGGCATTAAACTACCATGATTATCAGACACAATATCTCTGTTTGCACTGAGCTTTCAGAGGCGTAACTTTGCAGATATTGTTTATGCTCAAACAGCAACATTACACACTAACTAATGTTAAAAAAGTGAAATCGTAATCAACCACAACTTTAAAAACGCCACTGGTTGACATCAAAAGTCATAGTTTGCCCATGTAATCAAACAAGTGCTGTTCTTGTTCACTGAAACTTACACAAATAAAATATATTTCTGTTAGCTTAAAGCTGAACTAAACTTAAAGATTAAAAAAATACAAGTTTAATTCTAAAAGTACTAAATCTAGTATTATAATTATTTAAAATAATAATGGTAATAATGGGAACAAGCACAGAAATATTACTAAAATTAAAGGAATAATAAAAATAGAAAACAAAAACTAATTAAAAACGTAGAAATACTAAAGTAAAGAATACTTAAAAATAAAACAAACATAAAATTGAAATAACACTGAATCAAACATGATGTGCTAGTATGAAGCTGTAATGAGAATGAGATTCGTGGACTAGAAGATTTATATTGAAAAACAACCTCTCACAAATCTATTATATGAATTTTAAAAGAGAAGTCAAATGGAATATTTTTTTTATGGTGCATTTTTTGTCATTTTTGAAGCTTGACAACATGAAATGAATAAACGAATGATGGTGAGTAAATACAGAAAACTCATTTTCATTGTTGGGTGAACACCTGTAGTCCTTGTTTCAAGTAAGTTGTTTCAGTCGCTCTCTGAAGAGGACAAATCAAGTCTGTGAGAAGAAAGCAGTTGGGTTCAGTCATTATGAAACATGAATAAACACCACAGACGTCGAGCTCGGTCCCAGAGACCTCTCAAACTAGCGACCTTACATTCGGTCCACACACAGTGGGTCATGAAGCTCAAAACATTAGATTTTATCTCAATGTAATCCAGAGCTCATTCCCATTTCCACAACCCCCTTAGAGCAGTTCACAGTACGAGAAGCATCTGTTGAATTAGCCCAAAAAACTCTCCCAGCAGCCAACAAAGATGGAGGGTGTGCTTTAAGGCCTATTGCCATGCCAACAGGGGCTTTTCAAGGATAAGCTTAGCATCTGGACCGGTCTGTGATCAGTCAAAAGCTTATACTGCTCTGAAGCAACAACTCCCTCTGTTAAACTAGCAGAAGTCTTGAAGCACAACACCTAAGGAATGGAGTAATCAGACTCAAGAGCTAAATAAAGCACAGCTATTATAAGAATGAGGTGATGAATCATGCCAGAATGTTTTTTTTCTTCATGGTAATCCATTATATTTGTGGTTGATATAAAGCAAATTCATCATAAAGGATTATTTTTGTAAATCGCTGCCTATGCAGGAAGCCACAGGCTATATTTATGATGACAATACTATATGCAACTCTCTGTATTTTCATAAACCGTTGCCTCTTGACGGAGAGTATAGTCTGACATATGCCTGCCCACTCTTGCCTTGCATGTCTTCTTGCTTGCTTCATTTGTCAGAACAAACCAGTAGCCGTCAGTTTATGACACAATGCAAAGACAACACGAAAGAGGAGGAGGATGAGAGGGAGCAGGAAAGAAGCACGACTGGCAGCGAAGAGCAGGGTATATGTGCAGCCTTAATGGGAGAGTCAGGCAAGTGAGCCGTGTCACATCAGAAAGAGATGGAGACACAGAACAGAACTTCTATGTGCTGTAAGCTGAAAGAGAGAGCTGATGGTGAATGACAACTTTTCTGTCAAGCAAAGACAAGTGAACGATGAGCACAATTGCAACTGTGAGTGTCCATATCAGGACGTCCAGTTTTGCAAACTGAGAGGTCATGGATCAAAGACGCTGAGAACTGCAAGTTATAGCATTAAGACTGAGATTGTATGGCATTTGAAAGACAATTTACCGTAAGCAACCAATACGGTTTCCCTACTGTACTCTGGTATAATGTGTTATGCATTGCTAATGAACTTACCAACAACATTATTAAACTAGGTTTATGTAAATTTCTACATATACCATATATTCAGGTCTAGTCTATTATATAGTCTATTCATTAAAAAATCTACATTTTAGAATATATACAGTTTATATATATGTATAAACTTGAAAAATTACCACTTTAATATGTCTTGAATATCCGTGCGTGCAAAGGTTCTGCACGATCCTCTTGTTCAATATTATTTTTATTTTATATTCTCGAGGTCTGAATTTATATGGTAATCTTGACGAACTTGCTGTTCTGGTAAGGGGCGGGGCAGTACTGAAACTGAAGCTGTTCGCCAATCACAACGCACTGAGACAGCTAACCAATCACAACACATTTCGTTTTTCGAAGGCGGGCCTTCATCAAACCCGGAACTAATCGAGTCGTTTGTGTCAGGCTGAGGAGAAAAGTATTTGTAAATAATGTGAAAAATAA
Organism: Gymnocypris eckloni scoliostomus; assembly: GCA_027564155.1. Classification (NCBI taxonomy): domain Eukaryota; kingdom Metazoa; phylum Chordata; class Actinopteri; order Cypriniformes; family Cyprinidae; genus Gymnocypris; species Gymnocypris eckloni. The sequence continues at coordinate 23,879,486 of CM050430.1, read as the reverse complement.
TGCGATTTTCGAACCACCAAGCATGAGAGCATGTTCTAGTACACCCCAAAAACTAAAACAAGACTTTGTAAAAGAGCATAATAGGACCCTTGTAAAATACCATGCAGTCTCATCAGCTTTACAGGTTTAAAATCGTACTGTTCTAATTTTGAAAAAGAAAATAATATAAATATGTATATATGTGTGTGTGTGTGATATATATATATACTGTATGTATATAAAAATAGTACAGTACGAGTTTACTGTTAGTTAAATTACTGTAGCTATATTAATGGTAGTTTATATAACATTACAGTTACTTAAATGTGATAAATTACTGTTAGTTGGTATTTAATTGTTAATACGATATGTTGTTTATGTCGTTTCATGTTGACACTGAATTAAAGTTTTAATTCCAGTAAAAATGCGATTCTGGAAAGAAAAATGTTTTACATAAATTGCACCAGTGCATAATGCATGATAATGATAACATGAACGAGGCTGTATATCACTGCAGCACACAAAATCAATTGTGATATACATATAATCTCAGAAACATAGATATTGTCACCGTACATGATCAGAGAAGTCTGGAAACTACACCTACATTAACTTAATCAACTACACTCCTGCATCCTCCGAGAAAACAGCCCTGCTTTAGTGTCTATGAATCACTACCAAACAAGAGAGAATCATAGTTAATACTAAAAGGGTTGTATCTGCACTGGATGTTAAATACAGCAGCACAGGCCATTATTTCATGAATCATTAAAGCATCATTAACTTGGATTCCTGTTTACGACACTGTGTTTCCTAGATAATTCTGCTCCCCGGAGGAGACAGGTACAGGTAATGTCCTATTGGTCTCTCTGATATTAGTTTCTGCTATTTTAATGAGTTCTGCGTAGATCACATTTCTGAGCCAGTAATATCAATGTATGCCAAAATCATTTAAATCAAACATGCCACAAAGTCAGCATTTCATTATGAGGATAATGCAGATAGAAAATCCACACAGACATATGAATGAATGGCCGGGCCAAAAGTAATCAGCAAATGTCTGTGTGTGTGTGTGTACATCTGTGACACGATGACTTCTCCCGCTCGTTCTTCCACAGAACATTTAATAATCATTCATAAATCAGTATCTTTATTCTGAGAGGGCATCATCTTGATGAGACTTTCACAGCATCTCCGATTCCTGGCTGAATAAGTAAACAACCAAAGGAAAAACTGAACTCAAGAGCTGAACTTTTTTGTCGGTTCATTATCCGTGTTAACAACTGAGTAACATCATATGTTGAAATTTCCAAAGCTTCGGCGAGTTGCAGACTAGCATGCTTGTGTAGAATCACAGACGCTTGTTATTAATCTTTCTCTCCCCCTCTTTTTTTCTCTCTCATGGCTGGGTAATGGCCCTTGTCCTCTGTTTGATTAGTTCATCTCTCTGGCCTTTAAATAATAATTCACCCAGTTCAGGCTTTGGCAGGCCCAGTCAAGCTAGATATATACATACCGTATGTTCATTTGCATTAATAGAACAGTATGCTCGGAAAAGAAAATGCTGTACATAATAATACGTAATTTACATATTTTACCAATCCTGGATGAAAAAATGTAGGTAGTGAAAATATGTACTCTCCCTCGGGTCTATCGAGATATAGAGGATTTTGTTTAGTCATCAGAACAGGTTTTGAGAAATTTAGCAGTACATCACTTAATCACCAATGGATCCTCTGCAGTGAATGGGTGCCGTCAGAATGAGAGTCGATCACAGTGGTAATCCAAATGACTCCAGTACATCAATGAATGTCTTGTGTGTGATTTTTTTATTTTTTTTAAAACAAACATCCATCATTAAGGCATTTAAATTTAAACCATCATTCCTGGACAAAATATGTGTCCAAAATCAATAATAATTCTTCCTCCAGGGGAAAGTTCATCATCTGTTGTCCTTTCACATTAAAATCCACTTACATATTTGTTTAGAACTGGTTTGGAAATGTTTAGTTTGTAAACATATTTCACTCCTGATTCAGATGAGATTACCTTTTCACTGGAGAAATATTTTGGATGGAGGACTCATATTTTAACCGGAAGCAAAAGTTTGAAGTTAAAAACATCTTAATGATGGATTTGTTTCTTACAAATACACAGTTCTTCACTTCACAAAATGTTAATTGATGGACTGGAATCATGTGGATTATTGTGATGTATTTATTAGCTGTTTTTATCAGGACTCTCATTCTGACGGCACCCATTCACTGTAAAGGATCCATTGTGCAAGATGTAATGCTTAATTACTCTAAATATGTTTTGATGAACAAAACAAAGTCATCAAACTGATCTACATCTTGGATGACCTGAGAGTGATATATATATATATATAGACAATGATGACACTATGATGATAAATGATGGCAAATCAGACTTTGTGTTATCTTGTATCAAGTAGAAGCACAGATTTTAAATATGCACATATTTAATTAGCATGAATGAGATTTGAAAGAGCAAGGGGAAATTTAACAGTAAACAACAATTTACATATCTGCTAACATACCGTATGGATTAAGAAGAAAGTTGAGTGGATTATTTTCTGGTTACCATTCACTTTCATTGTATTGAAAAGAACAGCATGAACATCCTGCCTAACATTTTCTTTGCATTGGAATTTTATTTAGAATTGGTCAACTATTCCTTTAAAGCACCAACGATGTTAACACATTCATATGAGGATACGGGGTGCATGAATGTAATTACATGCTATTTGAAAGCCTTGGCGAGCATTTGTGCATCAGTGTGCCAGACATTGTACCATAGAGCAAATGTTGGGCTTGTTGTTGGCATCTTTTTAACGTGTGATTCTGTCAAAAGAACAACATGGGCTCTCATTTTCCTAATGGAATGAGGTGCACCTCACATTTTAAAAATGCAGAAATCACAATGCATAATAAATGAAAGTGTTTCATCTTTATAGTTAGCTAATTAGGACATTACTCAAAGTAATGAAACCACAGATGGAATAATATCTGCTGTTGAAAAATGCATGTAAGAGAAGGTGTGGATTGATAGTAATCCCTGTTAGTGTACAACACACCTTGAAACGTCAAGACGTCTCAAAGAAATCATCATGAACCTTTAATATCCCACAGATGTGTTATTGCAGACAAAGGAGCTGCATCACAGAGTGGATCTTTTGAATAACACTGTTCACAAATCAATTTCCATTTCATCCCCAGTTTGACGAGGTGAGATGCATATCGATCACGTAAGACAAACATGATTATTTCAGTGCTAGAGACACACAGTTACACAATGCACCATTAAGATACAAATGTCCGCTCTGCAGAGAACTGAGAAAATGATGCTGATACAAATGTAAGTCCCTGCCTCTTAGTGACTACAGGCTCAGCGCGCAACTGTTTGCATGCAGTGCCATCTAATGCTCACTGCCCAGAATGCAGATTAAACATAGAGATATTTTAGGGACTACATCTATATCTATCTATCTTTCCATCTATGCCTACCTACCTACCGGTATCTAATATCTATCGTTACAAAAAATGTTTTTATAAAAATGAAATCAATAAGGAAATACATCTGAAGCACTAGAGACACTCACTTCTTTTGGAGCCCAAATATCTGTCGGGACAGGACATGGCTTCAGGTATAGCCTAAAGAAATGAACAAAAAGAAGTATATCTGAAAATGTTCTATCATCTGTGAAAACAAGAGAACTGAGCCTAAAACTGAATATGTATCACTGCTGGAAACAATGAAGCACTGTACCTCACCGTGAGGGTCTTGAGGCTCAGATAATTCCACCAAAGACTCCAACGTTAGAAATGGTCATACGTTTTACAATTATTTGATAAATCTGCTCATAGTCTATCAACTACTTTATGCCAATAGTCTCTAAAATCTAGGCCTTTGGTTTTTGACAAAGAAAAATGTCATGACGAAGGTAAAAACTAAATTCACTGTAAATCACTTTAAGGAGCAAAATATCGCTTCATAATGGGAAATTTAGTTACAATTTTTGATTATTGATTAGAAGGTGCTCCTAAAATTTGGACTATGCTCTTCATTTTTTAAGTAGAATTATCCGGGAAATGATTCTTTCCCAAGTCCAAGTGTTAAGAATTAAGATAAAAGTTATTGTTTTCTAGTGTAGTGTAAGTGAAATATTGTCCATAAAATATCTTTATTTCATAAAAAGTACATTTTATTTAATCAGAAAATATGTCCACAGTGATTTCAAATATAGATGTTTGCAGTGGTCTCAAAGTCCCAAATCCTGAAGTTTTCAAATTTGAGTATGATATAAAATAGGTTCCAGTAAGCTATTATGGTATGTTCCCAAAATTGCAACAAGGTGCTCTAAAACGCCAAATGGTATTCTATTTAGAAATTATTATATGAACATGAATGTACTTTGTACATTATGTACATAATTAATTTTCCTTTGAGGGTCACATCACCTGACAGCTCCCACCCCACATTTTTTAAATGGCTGCCACGCCCCTGGCTGTAGCCTAGAGTTTACTCTTACCAGCAGGTCCCAGCGGAGAGAGTAATGTGAATTATGCACAAATCAATCACTGAAGCAAATAGCTTTTTGTCAACTGCTTCCATTGTCTACTAGCTAATAGCTTCACACTGCTCCACGAAGCTTCGAAAATCAGTGCTTCGGAATGCGCCAAACTGACAAAGTCACGTGACGTAACTATTTTTGTTTTAAAGAAATTATTAAACTATTTTTGGGAAACCAAGTGTTTGAAAATTCAAAACTTTTAGTGATTTGACGCTAGAATCCATAAACGTATTAAATGTAGACTATGCTGTATCTCGTCTTATGATTTTAATAGACCTACATAATATTTGTTAAATTGTGTGACAAACTTGTTGATACAATGAATAAGTTATATAAATCTAACGAAAGATATTATACAGATAAAAAGTAGTGCATTTACCGCTAATATCTATAAACTAGATTTAGAAGATTATACTTTAATGTAAACACTTGTTTTGTAAAAGATGTAGCTACTTTCAAATATCTTAATGCCCTATTCTTAAGTTATTCTATTAATATCTCATTACACACATATTTGTATATTACATATAGTAGCCTATGAATTGAATCATAGACTTTCTGTTGACGGAAGTTCACTGAAAAAAACGTAACCATAAAAAATTGTGTTCTACATTAAAAAGCACCTCAGTTATAAATAGATTGCATTTATCCAAAGAACCACAAGGTGGAACACTTTCCTACTCACATCATGTTTATCTGTTGCATTTAATAACCATTTTAATGAGAATAGATCATTTAGTGCCTGAATATTCTAACCCTGAATTAAAAATAAGAGAAGAGAAGAATTAAGAAGAAACGTATGATCCTGATAAATGTGTCAAAGAGCTAACACCTGAAACTGAAGTTAAGTGATGTTTGGAAGCATCAGGACTAACACCTTTTGTGATTTTCAAGAGGCTTGAGGTTGGTGCATCGATGCCGTTCATTTCTTTTTAACATCTCATTTAGCTATCCTTAACAGGTTTTTCTTCTTTCTTGTATTTCTTATTACCGAGTAAACACAGATATTTCAAAATCACATTACATAACTGTTTATGATATTGATAACTACTGTATATTAGAATTTGAAGAATGGCAGGATAACCATGTTTATACAAAATAATTTAGGGTTGAGTCAAACTGACTCAAAACACTCAAGAATGCTTCACATATATCTAAAGTCACTGTATATGTATAATTAGCAATTAAGAAATAATATTTTTATTTCAAATAATTGCTGTTCTTTTGAATTTTGCATCATGTTTCCACAAAAATAGTAAGTACCAAGTAGTACAACCATTTCCAACATTGACATTAGAAACGTTTCATCAAATTAGCATATTAGATTAATTTTTTTAGGGGTCATGTGACACCGAAGACTGGAGTAATGATGCTGAAAATTTAGCTTTACCATCACAGGAACGAAACATTTATTTTACAAACTACTAAAACCGTTATTTTAAATTGTAAACATAAGTTGTTACTATATCTTTGATCAAATAAATGCAGCTTTGGTGGACACTTCCTTCTAAAGCAATAGTGAAAATACAGCCATGTACATGTTTGTGAAACTTTTTCTAAAACAAGTTTTGTGGCAAGCCACAATAACAATTTTACAATCGTCTTATCTCAAAATGTATAATTAATGGAGCAGGGCTGGAAACAATACTTCACCAGTTATGTAACTTTGGAAACTGGTCATATTAGACAGAATTTAAAAAGGATAAAAAATGTAGTATATTTTGTATAATAAAAATGAAGTCTACTGTTACAGAAAACAAATGCAACATATACAATATTCTGTGCTGAACAAATGGCTTTCCTGCCACTTTAAAGACTCAACTTTATATTACGATTTAGAACAGCTCATCTCAAATAAAATGTAGTTTAATTTTCTTACAATTATTAAAACCGACCAGTCAGATAATCTTGAATCTGCATATATATATATATATATATATATATAACCTCACCACCGTATTCAAATTTCTACAGTCACCACCACCAGGTAAAACCTTAAACCAGACATTCAATATCTTGACCAGACCGGACGGATAGAACGATAGATAGAGAAGCGCAGTTCATCTTAGAATTTGAAGTAAACATGAAATGCTTTTTCACACACTCACTGGTCCAAAAATTAACAACAACCTGAATACAATTTATTTTCAAACAGTATTTTTGCATACAAAGAGCAGGAAATGGGCACGAGGGAAAGAGAGTAAAGCGTTCTAATAGATTATATATTTGTGGCTACATTGTACTGCAAGACACATCTGAGTTCACAAGAGAGACACCATTAATATTGCAGTAATGACACGTCTACATAGTGCAATAAATACTCACACACACAAGCATTCATATATTGCACTTTGAAGGAAATAAAGGTCTTGGTTAAATATGTTAGAAAGTGTTCAATATAATCATACTCCAGTCCAACCCAGTTCAGCAAAGACTAAACTGGTCAGTGTTAAACGTTACAGAACATGTTATACATTACGGACATAACAGGCTATATATGTGCAAAAAGTACAATTATATCCCATGGACAATGAATTGTGTCTGCTCTGCATGTCAGCCATAATTACTCCATTATGAGGACATCTTTTTGTTCCTTTAAATCTTTGTAGATGCTACAGAGGTTGAATTGTGTGCCTCTAAAAAAACGAGTTTTGACTAACTGTAAAATCACACTTTGTTTGGAAGATGAAAAATAAAAAGTCCACATAACATGCCAACTTGGAATTGATTACAATTTTTGAGGACTTTTCCAAACAACCTTTCACATTCAGCTAGGTTTAAATGTCCAAGAAATGTACGATTTTCTAACGAGTATAATCAGAAAAATATAAACTATCTACAAACAGATTTGCTCAAGAGTAACCATAGAACACCTAGCAAACATCTTTCAGAAGTTCTACCAACAAGAGAACCAGCACTTGGGGCAGAGTTCCTCATACCAACACATGGTTCATCATCATCATCACCACTTCCACTCAGAGCTGGATAAAGAAACATCTACTGGACAAAGGAAATCAGAAGTCACCAGAAAGATGCACCAAATGAAAACACATGTTTGTATAGTTTTGAAGTGAAAACACTTCCTGATGAGTAGAACACATTGAGAACATGAAGAGAAATGAGAGGGCAGCTCACTCCCACTAATGAAGAATACATTTCATTGGTAATACTTTACAATAATGTTGAAATAGTTAACATTAATGCATGTTTGGTCATAAAATAATAAATCAACTTAACCAAAATGCTTGTAAAATATCAAATGAAAAATGTTAAGAAAAATAAACATGGGGATCAATAAAGTGGAATTAAAAAAATGCTTTAAAATGGTATTTAATTGTTATTGGCTATTGCATTAACTAATGAACAGAACCTTATTTTAAAGTATTACCCATAAACGCATTAATAATAATTATAAGAAAAGTAATACTTTCCCAGTAGTATAGATTTTTTTTTGTAAATTGTTGACTCTTGAAAGGTATTCTCCAATGTGCCTCACAAATAAATATATTTTATGATTGTACATATCATTGGCAAACAAAAAGAGAGGTGATCATTTAATCAATTTAACATTTAAATAAAAATATCCCAAAAGGTATAAAAAGACAGACCCTCTTGAACGAGAACCGACCAACTTAAAACGTGCCGAGCGGAATGCAAATGTCTAATTATGGTGCTCAAGATTGAAGACTTACACTGGATACTTTAAACCCACATCAAATGCTTTACTCTAAAACGTCACCCACTGTACATTCAAGGTTCCTACATTTATTTTTTTGTTTCATTAACAAAAGTAACTACAGACCTCACTCAGCAGTATGCGACTAATCTGGAGTGCTACATGGTTCGGTGCGGATTGTGAGAACTACATTCTCAAGCTACTGATTTTAAATGATAAAACTGCTCTAAAGGAAGGCCACCTGATGATGGGATGGAAAAGGTATGACAGGGAGAAATTCTTCATTGTCTCAATTAACCCACTTGCTTACTCACTGTGAGTGCTTAGCCCTGTTTTTGGTGTGAAAGCCTGAAACACGTGCTGGTGTTTGAGAGGATCTTGTGGGTCTCCCAGGTGCAGCAGAGACAGAAGAGGCTTCATGCACTGGCAGGGCCGCTCTGCCCTAAACAGGGTTACAAGAAACGAGAGCAGCCCTATGCATGCTGGTAAATATCAGTGTTAATGCTGCCTTAAAGTTTGCACACATCTGTAATGAGATTCTCTCCTGTCTGAAAACATACCTTAACAACAGTACACATAGATAATACAGCCATACACACAGAGACGCAAGTTTATATTCCATGCTACAGACACCTAAACGTTTTGGTGTCGATGTGAATGAGACTTTGGTACAGATTTGATAATGTGGAACCCGCTTCATGCTATTAATTTCCTAGTGACTGACTTAGTGCATATGGAAACAACAGAACGGTGGTGTGTTTGACATACATCAGGTGAACGGAAGATATAAGAATTTACAGAGAGTGAGAATTTAAAAATAAAATATCTTCATAAAACAAATTACAACAAAACAAAGAACTGCCAAGTCTAGCTCGGCGTTTACAGCTGACACCAAATTCATGTGTCAGTTCCCATCTGAGCAAGTGCCAATACCAGAGCCAAAGCAACTTTCACAGCCCACACACGTGTCCTGTATGTGTGCTAGTGGCTGCTGGAGTCTCCACAGTCTATTGTCCTGTGAGTCCCATCAGTTTAAGGCAAAGGACGGCACATGCAGAGTGATAGAGAAAGAGACTGAGAAAAAAAGAGAAGGGCACAACGCTTCAGGGAAGGCTGGACAGGATTGGCTCATAGCTGGTGTACTATGCTGTCAGTGTGATTGATGGATACAGGGCCGTCCTGTCTCAGTCTCTGCCATTGAAAAGTTGTGCCAAGCGATCCAACCTCCTCTTCTTCATTCTCTTGCTGTTTAGCGAAATCCATGAAAACCTGCAGAACAGGTATACGCTTTAAATGAAATTGAATTAGCTATGACAGACAAGTACAGCAAAAATCATAATTAACATCAGTTTCTTTGCTTTGTTTTCTAATGCTAAACAAGATCCATTAATTTGAGAAGAAAAATTGCACAAGATATTAAAACTTATTTCCAAAAAATTATTTTTTTTGTTCTTTGTATTACTCCAACTGCGATTTTTAAGTCTAAATGTCATTACATTTAATAAAGATACTTTTTAACAATATGTTTCACAGTAAATGGTGACATACTTGTTCAAGCGTTGACTGGGAGAAGTTGTACTCTTCAAAGTTAAAGTTCTGTTTAGCTGTGAAGAAATTAGAAGAATGGTCAAAATTGTATTTTCATAAAACTGTGTAGTTGTTATGTGTATATTTCTTACCACTTTCTAACTGGGCAAAGGACTTGGCTAGTGACTTCACATCTTCCATTGGAATTTTATACACCATCAGAGTGGCAAAACTGCAAAGATCCAAGACACACAAAAAATGTATTCAATTCAAGATTATTTATGCATGCGCCGGACCGAAGTTAACTTCGGTCTGTGTTTGTATATCGAGCTGGTAGTGTCGCCGGCTACAAACACAGTTAAACTGATTAGTAATGAAGTTGGGCTCAGGTTGTTGAGCTGTGGGATGTGTTTCACATACATCAATTAATTTGTGGCGACCCACCACAATATCAAAACTTTTTTGAATAAACATGAGCACGTAATGCACGTTTAAAAATCTAAACGAGGCGCAAGAGTTTTTATATCACTATATTTCTGAAGGAACACTGTCTTTAGAAAATGTTTGATGTCATTTTAATTTCATCTTGCATGTAATATGTCTGATAAAGCAGCGTTTGTAAGCTCAGTTTACAGCACAAACCTCTAATGTTATTTCTCCCGCTTTTAAGCGTCTCCTGCTGGCAGAGAGTGAATTTACATTTTTTTATAAGTCCATCTAAGTAGTTATCACTGAATCTCGGTCCGTCTGATTTACGAAGCAAAGATATTTAGCTTGTTATAAAAAAAATCTACTCCAGAGGAACTTAGCTGTTGTTATTGATTCTATTTGGATGTCTACCAGAAGTTAAGTTAGGGCCACAAACACGCGCAGTAACGTTTGTTTATGTTGTTGCCGTTGAAACCGTCTATAGCACTTTTCACGATACAATCGTTGCAAAGCAGCTTTACAGGAAATTAAGTTTCTACAATAGACTTATATATTGCAGAAACTTATATTTAACTTGTGACAAAATGTGGTTAATTATGTATATTGTCTGAAGGGGTTGGCATCAACTCTTCTCAGGTGTTTGGTCATCTCGGATCATTTAAGGGTTGGATCCAGACTGAAGCTTGTGTATTAATTATAATGTATAATTCCCAGAGGTTTTACATTCTACTTTTATGTCAGACATTTGCACTTTAGTTGTTCAATTGTGATTTAATTTGACTTTATTTTTCTAAACCAATGTAGACATCTCTTACCTGTCCTGACGAGCAGCGTGGGGAAATATCTTCAGTATCTCTTTGTGCAACAGTGCTACCTGCTGGAGACCTGTGAGCTCCTCCCTGAGATTAATCTCCAGGCTGTAGCCTCTCCCAAACTTCCTTCAGGTGCTGAATAGAGCCAATACACCTGTAGAGGGCAACATAAGAAAATGCTACTTGCTTTCTGTTAAGCTTTACGTGCTTGCTCAGAAATTCTCTATGTTCATGTTAATCCATGCCATTTTAACTGAGGCTTTTATCCATCTCAAAGTCCCACCTCAGCTGACCAGAAACCATGATGGCCACACGGTCACACACAGCCTCGGCCTCTTCCATGTAGTGGGTGGTCAATAGGGCTCCTCGCTGTTTGTTCTTAAAGGCAGCACGGATCGCCCTCCTATTGGAGTCAACCACAGAAATGTTCATTTTTGCAGACCTGCTTTATATGTATATGATTTGATTATATCAAGTAACAGTGTAGTAAATCTTACCACATGCGTTGTTTTGATTTGGGATCCATTCCTGTAGATGGTTCATCCAACAGAACTATTTGAGGATTTCCCAGCATGCTTAGTGCAAAGCACAGCTAGTATGAAAAAGAATAAAAAGTAAGTCTAAAGTAGACAAAGTCTGATTTTTCATAATGATATTGAATTAAACAATCTTTTTACTTGCCTTCCTCTTTAGCCCTGCAGACAGGTTTTTTGCCTGTTTGTAAAGATGATCCTTCAGCTCTAGAGCATTCACAACACTGAAGACACAATATTTAAACCTTGAACTGTGGTAGTTACACTGTATAATGTGGTGTATAAATAGTCACATTGATAACAAACCAAGCAGATTTACCAAAGACTGGTTAAATGACATTTGCTGGCCATCTCTTATTTAGCTATGAAAGCTAATTTTCCATGATCAAAAACATTTATGTTCCCATGACAATAGAATTTTCCCCCAATTAAATATTTACAGAAAAAGTTAGTTTATGGTGTCACTTAATATTACACTAGAAAACCTGGGTAAAAAATACCTTTAATTTCATTCACTGCAAAGTAAAAATTTAATAAAATGTATAAATAATAATAAAAAAGCTGTGGTGGTTAATAAATAAAATAGACCATGATTTGTGGCTTTTCTGGAGTACACTACCATTCAAAAGTTTGGGGTCAATAAGAATGATTCTTTTTTTTTTTAAAGAAATTAATTCAATTAATATTAAATAATTTAAAGTGGCCAGAAAACCCATTTATAATATAAAAAAAGATTTTTATAATAATAAAAAACATTGTTTTGATCTTTTATCAAAGAATAATGGTTGCTGAAAATTCAGTATTATATTCAGTTTCCCCTGCAATTATATAAGGGGGCGCCCTGCCCCCACAACGGCCCCGAAGGTCAGGTTCATTTTATTTTATATATAGCGCCAGATCACAACAGAATGTAGTAAATCTAGGGCAAACACTGATATTTAATACAATATATTAAAATAGATACCAAATAGACATTACATTTCTTTTTAACCAACATTTATTTTCTGCATTTTTTCCCAAACAAATGGAGCCTTGGTGAGAGAGAAAAGGTAAAACTTACTGCCCCCCAAACCTTTGAATGTTACTAAATGTTTTTAAGATATGGTACCGCTTAATGATATTTGGGATATCATGCTGACGTAGCCCCTTTATAGCAGCGTAGATCTCCAGGTGCTCCTGTAGAGTGATTCTAGGCCACAGAGGGTTCACCTGAGGACAGTACCCTACATGTTCCAAGGGGTTTTCCACTGGTTGGAAGTCTGTTCCATAATCTCCCATCAGAATCTACAAATAAATATTAAACTTTAGTCATAACACAATGAACACACCTCATATGATCAAAAGAACTCATAAGCAGCAAGAACATTGAGAGAGATTGAGCACAAACCTGTCCAGCAGTGGGTTCAGTGTCTCCAGACAGCACGTGCATGATAGTGCTCTTTCCTGCTCCATTTGGTCCCAGCAGACCCAAAACCTCCCCTGAGAACAGGCCATTTTTTTCATTAACATCTGCTCGGTCTCTTTAAAATCATTACTTACAGTACATCAAATCAGAGGCAGACCTTTGCGAACACAAAATGAGATGTTCTTAGCGGCCACTTTCCTTCTCTTGCTGAGCGAAAAGCCCTCCCTTTTGCCTTTGTACTGTTTCCTGAGGTTACTCACCACGACCACCGGTTTCTGTAAAAGTTTTAATGGACAAAAGGTTATTGGACAATTAAGTGATTTAAGACTCTTAAGACTACAGAAAGTGGGGCTGTACCTCCTCACAGCACTGACAAGTCAACGCCTCCTTCACTCGAGCTTTCTCCACCTGAACATCCTCATCCTCACTCATGTTCTCCTCTGGATTTCTCGGAGCTTTGCTCTTCGCTTGGGAGGAAATCCTGGAGAACAAAGAGACCAGAGGTCAAGCTCTTTCTTAGTGACCAGAGTAGGGCTTGTTTGTTAGTTAGTTTCATTCAATAATTTTTTAATGCCATGCCAGCATCAAGGCTATTTTCACTACTTCTTCATAAAATTTAATAGAACTTAGAACAGAAAGCTTACTTTAGGTAAAACTGGCTGATCGTCATGTTCTTAATCTGACTGAAGTATGCGATAAGCCACACATATGAACTCTTATTTAATTAATTTGCCACCTTTACTGATAATGAAACAGTCTTAAAAAAAAAAAACCTTGACCAGTGCTTTTTTTTTCAGTAGTATTTAAAAAAACAAATTAGTTAAATGATTTAATAGTACCTCATTGTGTACATAATAAATATTCTGCATAAAACCGCATAAACGGTAATCCATAAATTTTTTTAACTGTTATACCCGATTCACTTCCATTCTTTATACAAGTCTCATTTTATTCCTGATCAGAAGCTTTGAACAAAAAATGTAGTTGGATTTAGTTTTATGAAGACAGACCTGCAGAGCTGGTCATTTTTTATGGTCTTCCCTCCATATCTAATCTCAAGCCATCTCAGGGTGAAGAGCAGCAGAATACACTGGATATACGGCTATTGGGGACACAATATAGACTCAGTGTATAAGAAGATAATTATAACACACTTTGTGGCAGTAAAATCATATTTACAGAAACTTACAGACACAACAGATATGAAGAGATTCTTCCACAGGAAATCACCATCGTATGGAGACTGAAGGAAGGTGGCCTAGAAGAAAAAAATACATTTAATTCATGCCCTCAGACATCTAACAGGAGTCCTGTGAGTAAAGTATTACCATGGTAATGCAGTTAAGGCAGCCCATAAGAGGGTAGAGTGGACTGAAGAAACACAGTGCATTGTGTAGGAGACGAGCCACACCAGAACTCTCATTCACAAGAGCCAGCTGGACTGTGGATGCAGAAACCACACACAACTATGGAAGAAAAAAAAAAAAAAAAAAAAATTAGCTTTAATTCCTTAAAGACAATTTGATACTTCAAATATAAAATAATTCTCAATATTTCATGATTTTTTCCCCATTATTTTTTTAGTTAATTCATTTCCATGACAGTTCTGGTTTCAAAATGACCTGATATTTCAAGGGTTTTCCACAGGAACAGGTTTTATTGTTGTTATTAAGATTATTTGAAATTTGTGGGAAAGTTTCTTGAAGACTCACCATCATGGAGACCACTGAGAAGAAGTCCCTATTGCTTTGGATTCTGACGAACATGAAGGATATGCAGTATGTGAAGAGAACCATGGCTGGAGCGAAGCCAATCAGACACAGAGCCTGAAAATGGAGTAAAGACAGTAGCTGAGATATGCTAATGAATCTGCTCTGCTCTTTAAGTTTAAATAACTTCTATTTTAAAGTCTAGTGGAAGCTAGGTGAAGCGTTTTCTTACCACGGCCATGATGTTATGGGAGGTTAGCAGGTTTGTAGAATGGAAGGCAAACAGGGTGCTGGTCATACAGATTAAGATAAGATAATAGAAAGGAACGTCAATAGCTGCCTGACCGCACCAGTACGCTGAAGGAACGAGACCAGAGATCCTCAGGGTCGAGCGACACTTCAACTGATAAAAGAACAGCAAAGATAGAGAGGTTGCCTTCAATGCAAAAACATTATTAAAGCAACACTGAAATATTATTGGAGAAACACTTTGATAAAATCAATTTAAGGTGACTCCCGGATAGGGTGAGATATTTTAATGTTTTTGAAAAGTCTCTGTCAAGGCTACATTTATTTAATGTAAAATATTACATAACTGCATTACAACAAATTATTAAAATAGAAAACCATTTATTCCTGTGATGCAAAGCTGAACTTTCAGCATCATTACTTCAGTCTCACACAATCCTTCAGAAATGAATCTAATATGCTGTTTTACTTTCATAAGGAAAGTTCAAAAGAACTGCATTTATTTAAAATAGATTTTTTTGCAGCAATGTAAAAACATCGGTGATATTTTTGATCAATTTAATGCATACTGACTAAATAAAAATAATGAAGTTAAAAATAAGTAAAATTAACATTAAAATAAAACAATCAAATCACCACATGAAGTTACAACCCACATATATACCTCTTTGTCTCTTGTGTGGTCCATTGCAAAATAGGCTGGCATCCCAGCGGCCAGCATCCCAAGAATCACAGCCTCAATGTAAACCAGTGCATAGGATGTCTTATCTGGGATTTGCTAAAATGCAGACAGAGTACAGCTGTAGACACTTACAAGAAACAACAATAGAAGTGTATGTACAGTGACTTCAGTGAACTAATGCGCTACACTTACATAGTCGAAGGGTTTAGTCCATGTTCTAATGTGTCCAGTGCCATTAAAGCCCCTAAGGAGAGCGTTACTGAGCACATTGACAGCCATAGGCAAGGAGTGCACGGTGGTGCTGTTAAACGCTAAAATGTAGGTAAAATCCTGGTATTGAGAAACAACGAGAGAACGGGAGGGGTTAAATAAAGATTTCAAAGAAGAGCAAGTGTTTCAATTAATTTTCAACAAAACCAATCATTTCAGAACAATCCATTGTTGAGAAATTAATTCCTAAAATTCAAACGGTGGAGTGTAAAAGGGTAAAGAGGTGAACCGATTACACTGAAAACATGTCATTCTCTTCTGCACCTTACTGGATCCTGTCACGTTGATGGCGGCACTGACAGGAGCAGCAGACATGTAGTCCAGTTTTTTCATCATTTCTACTTGAATATTCTGAGATTCCAGATTGTGGATGAACCCTGACAGGTCAGAATCTACCATAACATACAGATGTCAATTAATCAAATTGGTTAATATGAATCGTCAATCTAATACACATGTATAGACACAGACCGGTGGAGTTTTGCACAAGCAGGCTGGTGGTGTATTTGCGAGGAGCCTCTATGGTGCAGCAGGTATATAGGTGAAAACAGTCTTTCAGGAGAATGAATCTGAATGTTTCCCGTGGCCACGGACAGAATCAGCATAGCAGATAGGAAAACCAGGAAGAGTGTAAAACTGATTAAAGAGAGGAGACAAAAGTATGACTTATAGCTTTGTATAGCACATGAATCATATGGATAATTAAGATACTTATATGGTTAACGCATCCATCACCTCTGTGTATTTATTTATTGAATTTTTTTGAGTATCGCTTGGGTCTGGTTCACTACAAATACAATTTGGGGTCTGTAAGATTTTTTTTTTAATGTTACACAAACATGATAAACTAGTACTTGCTAGCATCTGCTCACTTGTATATTATAGGTTTTCGCTCTCTCTGCAGGTTGAGCATGTGCAGCCAGGCCATGGTGCTAAACTGCTGCCACCAGAGGGCACGACCGGTGACTGCATCCTGCCTGCTGTCTGAAAATGTCAGCAGCCGCTGGTCTGTGTCATCCATAGAGGACGCGTCTCCCTCGTCTTCCACCTTTTCTTGGTTAAACACACTGTAGTCTACCAATGAAGGAACACACAAATAGAGTAGACGTTATACCTCTCGATCACTTCACTATGGTGGTTCATTGCAATACTGATCAGTTTCATGTAGTTAACGTCAACATATCTTAAAGTGTCATTTTGAACAGAGATGCTTTGAACCAGTTTAGATTGTGGTTATCTTACCAGCCTGATCCACCTCTGCCTCTGCCTCCAGACGCAAGAAGACATCCTCTAACGTTGTCATGGAGACACCGTAGTTAATGATACCCAGGTCAGGACGACAGTCCAGCTCAGCAAACAGCCCTGGAGTACAAAGTGATCGAGAGGAGAGAAGAGTTTAGTAACCATAGAAATGGGTAATATTTTTGGATTGCAAGAAACAAGAAAACTAACCACACACACCAAAAGCACTCCTTTATACTCCTCATCATTTACTAACCCTCATGTTAGTCCAAACCTATATGCAAGTCATACAGGTTTGGAATGATATGAAAGCGAATAAGTCAAACTAAGCATCAAGCACACACCAATATCATAGACTTCAAAATAAAAAGGCTACAGACAATAAATCTACATAAAAAAATTAAGAAATAATAAAACCACCACAGTCCTGGTGAAAGCATGAAGCAATCTGTTGCTCCGCAGGGCATATGGCAGAGTGGCACATAGCAGATGGTGACATAAAGGGCAAATAGAAGCGAGACCTGGGAAAGTGTCCATGCTCTCGAAAGGCAATGTGAATGTAAGCTCAGCCTCTTGCTGCCTTGACAACTGAGCCTTGGGAACATGCTGCTTGACCAGTGATGTGATGTTCTCCACTTCACAGCCTTCAGTTACAGACATTCTAGAGGAGGTTTAGAACGACAGTGTTAACGTAGCAGCAGCAATGGGTGACAGGAAGAAAAAAATATATAATGTTTTTTGCACTTTTCTTAAGACTAACCTAAGATGGTAGCCAACCCCACACTTGGTCTTCAGGTACAAAGAGGAACCAACACATTTCAGCTGTCCTTGAGAGATGACAGCTTTACGATCTGTGTGACGCAAAGAGGTGTGTGAGATTGAGGCGTAAATGACTGATTGAAGAAAAGTGAAAAATGATAGAAGTACCTGCAAGTATATCTGCCTCGTCCATGTAATGAGTGCTGAGGACAGTAACTCTGCCTGCTCTACGGCTCTTCAGTAAGGACCAGACCTGGTGCCGAGACACTGGGTCCATGCCAGCCGTAGGCTCATCCAGAAGAAGGATCTAATTCATAAGCAAAACGATATCGAAGGAGAAGTATAAATAAGCAAATTAAGAAGTCAAAGGTATAAGCCATCAGATATTTACCTTTGGGTCTCCGAGAATCGCTATGCCCACAGAGAGCTTCCTCTTCTGGCCTCCACTCAGGTTTTTCGCCTGGGCGTCCATAATCTTTTCTAAATCCAGATCCCTTAGAACTTTTCTCACCTTAAAAAGAGAGGTATTTTAGAATAGAAATTCTAACAAAAAAAGATGAAGTAACTGGATGTATTGAAGATATTTTTTTAAATGCACTACCATATACCAGTTTAGAGTGAGTATATTTTTATTCAGCAAGAACACATTCAATTAATCAAAAGTGACAGTAAGGATGTTTACATCATTACAAAAGACTTCTATTTCAAGTAAATGCTGTTTTGGTTTTCTTTTCAAAGAATCCTAAAATATATGTAATCATGATTTTTAAACCAGAATGATTTTTGAAAGATCATGTCACACTGAAGCTGATAAAAATGCAGCTTTGCTGTCACAGGAATAAATTACATTTTAAAATATATTAAAATAGAAAACAACTAGTTTAAATTGTAATTTTTTATTAAACTATTTATTATTTCTATATAATCAAATAAATGCAGACTTGGTGAACATAAGACTCCTTTCACAAACATTAAAAAAGCAAAACATATTTCCGTTTCCACACTTTTGAATGGTAGTCCATCTATGGATAAAAGGAAAAGGAAACAGAAAAATCCTTCTAGAACCAAGACCACATGTGTGAGGTCACTTTTGCATTATATGATGGATGTAATTAAACACGCAGAGTGGGGGTGATGTCAAATCAGCTTTTTCGATGCATTGTATGGGGAACTGTTTTTGAGTCAACATGTGGTCAGCAGATGTTGTCTCTTGATCCACTGGGAGTTCCTACCTCGCCGTCAATATCAGAGGGCAGGATCCCTTTGATGGCAGCAAAGATCCTCAGGTGTTCCTCTACAGTGAGCACATCAAAGATGATGTTGAACTGGGGGCATATACCAACCAGCTGTCTCATCTCGGCCCCTTCAGCTATCTCTGCCACAGGAGAGCCATAGATGGTTGCCGTGCCTATGCGTAAAACATAGCATCGTGAGTGTAGCAGCAGTACAAAATCAGTTTTGGCAAGATCCAGTAAGAGGTAAAAGTGTTCCCAAATTTCAAAATTAGCATCTATGCATCACATGTCTGACCTTCTGTTGGGGGGAAGATGCCACACAGGATGTTCATGAGGGTGGATTTTCCTGCTCCACTGTGACCCAGCAGGGCAGTGATCTGACCCTCATAGATGTCAAAAGTCAAACCTTTAGATCACAAATGGACAGAAGACAAAACATTCACCTACATATCAGAGCCAGAAGTCTAGTCATGAACTTCATTTTTAAAGGGGTCATTGATATGTTGATATGAATCTTTAGGGTCTTAATGAAGAGTCTATAACATACTTTGGTTAAAATTTCTAAATGGTAGTAAAAAAACAACGCTCTTTTTACCCTGCCAAAATCAGCTCTGTTTTCAGCAACCTGTTTTAGTGCATGTTCCATTAAATGCTAATGAGTTCTGCTCACCCTGCCCCTCTTCTGTGGGGTAACGAGCTGTTCTCTGGAGACCGTGTACTTTAGCCGCAGAACTTGCTAACTAGCACGTCATTAGAAAGGGCGATTTGAAAAGTTTCACAAAAGGACCCTTTACTCACTTCTGTAGGTGAGGCTGGATCAAAACATAAATGTCAATCAACAATAGTGGGAGGGGCCTGGGTCTTCAAAACAAAGGTAATCCACAAGCATCTGAGAATGGTCTTCTATGTTCAAAAAGGGAAATGATCCAAAAAAAAAAATACTTAGGAGCCATTCTTGTCTACTCCTGCTCTGGCGTGAAACAATGGCGGACTGGAGACACTCAGCAGGGTCTAAGGTAAAATCTAATGTCAATCAACAATAGTGGGAGGGGCCTGGTCTGAGAAACATCACACAGACAAGCATCTGAGAGGATGCATACATCATTTGTGTATCACACAAACAAGGAAGTGTTACAATTTGAAAATAGGCAAGAAGTCTCACCTCTCAAAGCCTCCACTTTGGTGTCTTTCTCTCTGTAGATTTTATGAATATTGCAGATCCTAACAGGAGTACAAAAAAATAAGCACAGAAATGGATATTAAATGGGTTGCTCTGGCTGAATGCCAGCTCTCTTAAAGCCCAAATCTATCCAGGCTTTGAAGGATTTTAACATACATCAGCTCTAAAAACATTACTCCCTTTTCCCAAACTGCTCTCTTAATCACTTCACTGGTCTGAACATGGAGGTACAAAAAAATAAAATAAATAAAAATATTGAACCAATCAACTTTAATATATGTGACCCTGGACCACAAAACCAGTAATAAGTGTCAACATGTCGTCAGCTTTCCATTGATGTATGTTTGTTATGATCGGACAATATTCAGCCGAGATACAACTATTTGAAAATCTGTAATCTGAGGGTGCAAAAAATCTAAATACTGAGAAAACTACCTTTAAAGTTGTCCAAATTAAGTTCTTAGCAATGCATATTACGTTTTGATATATTTATGGTAGGAAATTAATTGAATATCTTCATGGAACATGATCTTTACTTAATATCCTAATGATTTTTGGCATAAAAAAAATGTATCAATTTGACCCATTCAATGTATTTTTGGCTATTGCTAAAAAATATACCCCAGCGACTTAAGACTGGTTTTGTGGTCCAGGGTCACATATGACGATAGATCGATGTCAGACAGACAGATAAATTGTGACATTTTGTGTTTCAAGTACACACCTGATAACCTCTTTGCCTCTAAACTCAGAAGAAACCGCCTCCACCGATTCATCATTCATTGGGGTTCCATTAACATCGCCCTCGTACACAGAGCTCACCTCCACATAGCGCTTCCTTCGCTTCGACCAATAGGATGGCTGTAGGAAGTACAGCATTGAGCGTCTTGCGCCAAACTCGCCTGAAGGAAGAAATGGTCATTTACCTGGGAAGGTCACACACGCCTCCATCCCTGTTTAGTAACAACCAAGACAGATTTGTGTGTATTCTTTAGAGCAGCCACATAATGATTTTTTATGGCATCTGCAAATGCTTTAAATCTTTTTAAGAGAACAAACTATTGCATTTACAGCATAACCTAACAAACTTTTGAAGTCTTAAGCTAGAAAAGTGTGGTGGTGCAATCTTCATTTTAAGAAAATGGTTAACATTTTGTGGTCTACTTAAAAAAAAAAAAAAAGCATCTCAAGAATCAAAATCATTTTGAAGCCACATTTAATGGACAGTGAACAAACACTGTCTTGTTTACAGGCGGGTCAAATTAATTTGCGTGGGTATAAATCTGTATATGATTATAAACAGTTAAGAACTGGAACTCTACTAAAACACAAAGAGAAGTTCTGTGGTGCTAAACTGTTTATGCAAAATGCTCGGACTCTAGTTGTCACCTGGTAGCACTTGGTCCAGGTAAATGGCTAAAAGCAGATAGAGAATGCAGTCCAAGAACAGCATGAGCATAGGAACATAGAGGGCGTGAGGACCATTGCCCAGAGTGGAAAACACTGCGTCCCCTTGAGCTTCCAGATACACCACCTACACATACACACACAAACAGTGCCAGCATATACACTATTTCATACATGGGATTTTTTACTTCTTTATTGTTAGCCATAATTAACTACATTCTGACCCCAAACTTTTTAATTGTAGTATATCTTTTTTTTATAAAATGAATTTAATGTTATTTATTTTAATTTAAGAAGTCTCTTGTGCTTACCAAGCCTTCATTAATTGAATCAAATTCAATAAAAAATCTAATAGTGAAAATCTTAAAATGTAACAATTGGTTTCCATTTTAAGTTTCAGTGTCACATGATTATTCAGAAATTATTATAATATACTGATTTGGTGGCCAAGAAACATTTATGATTATCTATGCTGAAATCAATTGTGCTGCTTAGTATTTATGTTTATAATTTGAAAATAAAAGAGTTCTAAACAACAGCATATAATTGAAATAGAAATCATCTGTAATATTATAAACATTGTAACTATCACTTATGATCATTTTAATGCATGCTTGCTAAATAAAAACAATTCTTAAAAATAAAAAAAAGACCCCACCAGAGGGGTACATCAAATACTGTGTGAGAAAACGTTAAAGTACTACCAATTTGTTATTAAAATCATCACTATTCTCGTATGCATTTCTTGGCTAACGGTCCCACAACCTAGGTGACCGTCATTAAACCATGGAGTGCGTTTGTGGAAAAGTGTGTTACCTGGGCGATGCCGATAGAGAAGGCGCTGGGAGACAGAAGGCAGAGGAGCCACCACGGCTGACTGAAATCTCTTATAAGCACAGTGAAAAGAGACAGACACCGAACACCACTGTCAGCATGGAGCCCACTGTACTGCAAACTTGGGCTTCTTAAACAAAGGGTCAACATGAAGGAGAAGAAAATCTGTGGGAATAAGAGGTGGGAAATTAAGACTTTTGAAGAAAGGTTTGAGGTCAGTAAACTAAAATGTAACACTGGTCTTATTGTGTTCAATTCATCATCTGAGGTGAAAAACAACAGAGGCCTTGCATTTTTAAACCTCAATCTGTCACAAAGACACAACTTTTCACAATACAATCAATTCCCAATGTATAAAACATGCGTGTTTCTTAAAAACAACAACAACCTAGGTTTATTTATTTTTTATTCCATCTACTTGTTTCTTTAAAAAAAGCTACCTTGCTTACGTGTACTGCGTTAGGCTAACCGTGACTTGTCATTGCACTTGCATGTTGTTGCTCTTTTGTTGGTTTTGATTGCTTCTATTGTCCTCATTTGTAGGTTGCTTTGGATAAAAGTGTCTGCTAAATGACTAAAATGTAAAATAATAAAACCAAGACCTGTCCAGTATTTTATTCACGTTGAACATCCTATTCCATTCAGAAATGTCACATTATGGAAATAACTTGCAAATGCGGTTTCATTTCTTGAAGAAAATAGACTTTAATGCTGACACAACTTTGTGGCTAATGCTTTCTTGAAGATAAAAAAAAGCTTGCATTCTGTCAGATATTTGACCAGTACAGTCACACCCCACTGACGCTAAAGAAAACCAACGCAGCAGAAAGTAATTTAGCCTCAGAAAATGAAAACTAATAACATATTCAATATGACTCCAGATTAGTCTGTCACTCATATGACTACTCTCAATGTAGGCAGAAATCGAGACCTGAGGCCAAATGAGTGCACGGCGATTTAAATGGCTCAGCACACGTCAAAGCTTTGAGTTGCTATTGTTCAGGATGTGACTGGAGGGTTGCTAGGACTTACAGAGGATATTCCATAGAGGAAAATGAGGAGGAAGATGACAAAGAAGTTGCTGTTGGAGAACAGGGGTGTGCAAGTTGCTATAACAGCCATGAGAATGGACATAGTCGTCACTAGTACTGCATAGAGGAGGCCCCATGAAAGCCTAAAGAAAGCAGAAGAAAACTTTACAGACTGACCATTTATACATGATTTAAACTGGCTATGAATTATAATGTCATAGTTCCTCCAGAGGGAACACTTACCAAAAGGCAGAGTCATACAATCCCATCATGCCCATGGTGTCTTTCAGCCGCTGCTCTTTTTCAGCTGCCACATTGACAATGAGGAAAGAGACAAAGGGTGTAAACGCCAGCACTAGGTATATGGAGATCAGGGCATGAGGGAACTTCTGGACCTCCACCGAACCCGGATGTCCCATCATCACTGCACGCACTTTTAATTCATTCCACACGGGACGTTTGGTCTTCATCTGCAAAAGAATGAAGGCGTAATTATGGAAGAAAAAAAATAACACCACTCAGCAACTTCCTATTATCATAAAAACATTGTAAAAATCTGATTTTACAAAATATTTCTAATTCAAGTAAATGTGTTCTTTTGAACTCTCTCTTCATTAAAGAATCCTGCAAAAAAAAAAAAAAAACTGTATCATGGTTACCAAAAAAATATTAAGCATCATAATTGTTTTTAACATTGATAACTGTTTTCAACATCAATAAGAAATCATTACTGAGCAGTAAATCAGCATATCAGAATGATTTCTAAAGGATCGTGTGAAGACTAGAGTATAAGGCTTCTTTTAAAAAGTTTTAAAATGTATACTTTTAACAGCTAACATATGTTCATCCCAGACTTCAGCAGCAGCACTCCATATTAACAGCTACAATGCTTAAATACCAATGCATTATAAATCCACGCCATTTCAAACCTGTATAATGGCAGCATCAATGAGAGACTGCAGGCGTATGAATCCAGAATACCAGTAGTTGGCGGCACGGCAGTTGACATAGTTTGTGTAGCAGCTTGCTGTGGATAAAAAAAAACGTCATACCCGTTCCCTTCATTACAGATCAAATGGTTACACAGTGAATGTCATTTGCATTAAAAAGTAGGTCGCCAATAAACCAAAGCAGCAACTAAATCAGGTGCCGCATCTGTTGTGGCTTTATGACTTCAGCACTGAGTGATTCTCACTTATGGATTCGGTGAAGTCGCTAGGCAGAGGGAGCTGGTTGTATGGGAATCGCAGACGGTACGACATCGAATCCAAGAAGACCACTCCTACAAAGCCATCAGGTTCATAGAGACTGGCATTCTCCAATTCTTCCTCAGTGGAGAACATCTCTAATCTCTCATTCATAGCTGAGGATTCAACACCCACAAACAAATGAAAAGAAATGCACACAGTGAGTCCACTTTAAAACCATCAGAGCCAACGCTACCACACCATTAATTAGCAAAGCATTCAGTAACAAAAGAATACACCATGCATCCCATTAAGCTGTTTGCTTTAAAAGAGCAGAAAAATGTGATTTATGCATACACATTACAGATGAGTGAAATGTTCTAGTGTGAAATAAAAATAAATATATATTTTTTTTTTCATGAAAGAAATACAACAATAAATCTGACGTACGCAGTTCCCGTGCCACCTCCTCCATGATGTGATTGGTGACATTGTTGATGGGGGTGTAGCCGAGACCTTTGAGTGACAGGTCCCGTTCATACTCCAACTCCTTGGTGCTGATACTGCCGTATGAGACATGAGGGTTGAGGGTGCTAATGAGGATGAGGAGACCCAGGAGCAACAAAGGCAAGATCAGCTCCTGCAAAGAAAGAAGAGCAACAATTACATTTGACAAAGAAATGTTGTGTAAAATACTGTCATAAAAAATATATATATATTTATACACTTCCAAAATTCCAATATTACCACAATACTGTCAAGATATACTTGTCATGTTCTCAAAGCTACTGCTCTTGATTGCTGCCTTAGGGAGGCCATAAACACACGCCTGTGTGAGGGTTTCCAATCATCCCTCTGGGTTTATTTGCTAGACCATGACATGAGTTTAACTTTTAATGTGCCTGGAGGAGGTGGACTACAATTTTTGCTGCAAAATGGGGAATTCATTTTAAGACCACATTGAAGAAAGTCATTGATTTCATGATTACAGAATACTGGATTATTATCGGTCAAATGGGCTATTCCCTCGTTTAAAACCAAAACTGTATTATTAAACTTTGCATGTGTACACTAAGGTTCAAATGTTTTGGGTCAAGTGAGACTGTTTTCTTTTTTTTAAAAGGTTAATAATTTTTTCAGCAAGGATGCATTAAATTAATTAAAAACGACTATTTACTTATATTTATTTCATATTTTCCATTTTAAATAAATGCTCTTTTTTTGAACTTATGTATTCTTCTTCCAAAAAAAAAAACTTCATAGTTTTTACACGCTCACACATAAAAAAACTCCTTAATTAGGAGTTTATAAAAAAATAATGTTTATCGAGTAGAAAATCGCTACATTAGAACGTTTTCTAAAGGATCGTGACACTGAAGACTGCTTAAACTTCAGCTTTGAATCATAGGAATAATTTCATTTTAAAATATAATAATTAAAAAACACTTTAAATTGTGACATTATTACTGTTTCCCCATATTTTTGATTAAATACATTTAGACTTGGTAAGCACAAGAGACTTATTGAGCCCAAACTTTTGAACAGTAGTGTATGGGTGTCTGATAAGGTTTTGCTGCATAGTGTTAAATCACCGTTCTGACTGAATTAATGCTGACCTACAAACATGAAGCACAGAATAACCAAGAACTTTGAACAATACAACTTTCTTCAGCATCTCCACCTCCAGAAAAATCAATACAGAGATGACAATCATTGGCAAAAATCCCAACCATGACTACTTCATAATACAATTCATTTTGTTCCATTTCCAACAGCTTTCCATAATGGATCATAACAATTTCCCCTTTACGAGGTCAGTTTAAAAGTACTTAAGTATTGATGGTAGTTGCTGACATGAACTAGTGGAACACCCATCCATTATCAGCCTTTTAATTCTGAAAGACTCTTATGACCCTTCACCAAACAAACAGGAGGCAGAGAGCCATTAAAAATACATTTAAACTAGTTACCTTACATACAAAAATACATGGACAGAAGAAATAAGGGAAATGACTTGAGGATTTTTTTTATTTTCTCTTTCTGAATCAAAGCAGAGAATAAACAACATGCTGGACAGTAAAGAGTCAACAGAGTGGATTTCATCCAGATAGAGGGGAATTACAACATAACATCAGTGTTGAGACTGCGAAGTCTTGTGATTTTATAACACTAATAATGCACTGCTCATTCAGCAGATGCTCTTATCAAAAGTGACATAAATACACTTATTACAGGAAAAGTCTTTCTGGAGCAACCTGAGGTAAATGGTTGTAAAAAACACATTTTGACAGATCACTGGATATTTGAACAGATTGACAGGGACTTTAAGACCTTTTTAAGACTAAATAAATCAATATTAAGAAACAACAGTGCTGCATGATAAATTGTATTTTATCGGGATTATGATTTCTGCTTCTCTCTATCTATTAAGCATAATCGCCTGTGATATTTGCCAGTTTAAAAAACGAGCAAACCAAGCAAGTTGCCATTGTATTGATTTGTGCTTAACTGCAATAATTCTGATGGAATGTTTTAAAAAAATATCAAAAATGGCGATTAATAATCATGTTTATATTAGTTGAGCAAAATCATTTTGATGAACAGTTGAAGCATTATTGTGTATTAGCAACACTTCAAAGTAAAAAAAAATCTATATGCAATTTTTTCTTAATTTCCAAGAAAACAAAACGTTTCTTTTTACATTTGAAGTAAATGCATCTTGATTTAAGGATGTTTAGATATTTGTTTTGGAAAACAAGGCAGAAATACTGAGGAAGATATACATTTTTACAATGCGTGCAACATTTAATGCCATGACCTTATGCATTTAAGACTTTATGCTATGATTTAAGAACTTGATTTGTGGAAGTGCGAATTAACACTTTTTAGGATGCACAAAAACCCTGGATTTAAATGGACATTTCATTCATTTCTGTTGAATATTGTACAAACTTCAGAGGGAGCTCAATGCCATCATATAGAAGAGATGTGCAAACGCTTTAACAGTGCAACAGATTTGGAGTGCAGAAGAATGCATATGAGCGGCAGATGAAAGGCACCTGGAGACTCTGTTGTTTGGTCCTCCATTTGATCAGTAGGTTTTTGTAGAGCAGGCTCCTTGTTTGATGCCAGACTCCGGCATCTCTTCTGGTTACAGGCTGCATTCTTCCAGCATGCTTCAGCTGACTGGCACATGGATCAGACACAGCTGCAAAACAAAACATAGGCCTACCCTTCTTATCTTATTGCAAGTTAACGAATTGGCAAATGTTTGCTTTGAATTTGTCAGGCCAACAGTGTGTTTCTTCACAAATCAAAGTTCATGTTATTCGGCAAAGCTAAGATGAGATATGACAGGATGCGAGAACGATGCTCAAAACTTGGACCTTTTTGGAATGATCCCATATTATAATCTGAAATTCCTTTGTTAGCAGAATGGTGCATTATTAACACGGAACCTGTTCAATATGAAAATTAAAGTAAATATTCCGAGGAAAATAGATTACAATAATCAATTTTCTATTTGCATTTGCACTACTAAAGAAATGACATTAAAATGTTGAACATTACTAATCAGAATGAATAACATTAAATGGCACTGACCATCATGCTTTATTACTATATTAATTATCCAATAATTTACACACAGCAGACTATGAAAGACCGTTTCCGCCACTGATTATTACATAAATGAATGGAATGAAATAAATCACAATTTACTCTACATCTGGCAATTCTGAGATTTTTCTCTGAATTCTGAGTTTACTTTAAACAATTATACCCCCACAAACAAAACGACGTATGGCAATTCTCTATTGCAGCTATTACACTTTTTATCACGACTAACGTTAATAATTGTCCGCAAAGCTTCCCCTGTCAAGAAGACTGATAACACCTTCTAAAGAGGAGTGAAGGGGAAAGAGGAGTACGAAGGTAACGCAGATTAGAACATGAGAAGACAGACAGCTCGTAAAGAAGGCCAGTGTGCTCTGGGCTACCTGTAAACACAGAACGTTAACTCATAAGAATTTTTATGCAGAATGTTACTAACGTTACGCGTGCAGGAGGTCGCGTGCACCCGACATGTTGCGCGTACTCGCGCGGTGCAGGTCAATAACGGCAGGGCTGGGCTTTCGCCCCTTCTTTTTTCTTTAAAATACATTACATATGTGTCCTTCAAATGTACATTAAATACTAGAACCAAATGTGAAAACTACCGATGAAATAATGAGTTTTGTTTGCTGCTCTCGGTGTGTAAACACTGACAGCTAACGCTAACTGGCTAACAGCTTTCCCTCAAGCTTAAACAAGGAAGTGCACTTACGTATGAAATACATTAAGGCATGTCTTTCCTTTCCTCCAAATTCGCTTTGTTCTTGTCAAATCAATATCCGTTGGGAAATAAATAAATAGGTAAGATATCCAACGTTTTCAACACTACTTGCGCCTCTGCCATCAGCTGGACCGACCAGTAATTCAACCAATCAGCGCAGCGCTACAAGTTACGAGACTCGTGATTCGTCGGTGTCCAGCAAACCAATCACGAGCCTTACAAATTGTAGGATGTTTCTGATTGGTTGTGTGGTTTGTGTTTGACGTCATCAACACACCTCCGAGTCCGACCCCACCTGCCGTTGACCTACAGGTCTTAGTTGCGACCCTGAATATAATTGAGAGATTTTATTTTTACAGTTCTTTTCAAGTGCATGCCCAGTTTAGACAGCAATGCCTTACAGTTTCTCAATAGCTCAAGCACTTGATGACGCATTACCCACTGTGTTAGATATTTTTCTGTGCTTGCATTGTTTGGCTTTGTCATTGGTAATAGGAGCTATTGTTTACACTGAACGTGTAGTACTGATAACCACTGAGATGGTGCCAAAAAGACAAATATGATAGCTGCATTGTGCTGACAGTACAGGGCAGTCAGAGTCAGACAATACTGTTGTTTAAAGCGTAAATATACAGTATTTTGAACTACTGTAAGTTACTAAAAGGGAAACATTTGTGAACTATGATTGATTAAATAATTTATTTATCATATAGAAACAAGTTAGTTTGCCTCATGTGGGCACGGTGCATTTGAAGTCCTCAAGGCCAAACTGACTGACTGTGTAGGTCTCATGGCCTACTTGACTGTGCTTATGAATAGAGAATACAGATATAAATACTGGAGAAGGGAGATGCCACAGGATGAGGAAATAGATAATGTCTGTTAAACATATTCAAATCCTAAGATGTGTAATCCTCTGCAACCTTGGGCACCTGGGAAGTAGTAGATAAAATAAGTTATCTTTTGAAAAACAGACTAGCAGGTGGTTTTCTGCAATGAAAGCTGTGAAACAATTGTGGAAAGTACTGGGAATGAAGTATGTTGTAAGAATGCTCTGTACGCTCATTGGACAGTGACCAACAACACAAATGTGCAAAGATTGTAGTCTGGACAGAGAAAGACTCAGATGTTCTGCAGGCATCTCAGCTTTGTCTTCTTGCAATAACGTCTCATTTTGACTTCTGGAACTCAGAACATTAATTTGCAAATAGAGAAGACTTTTGGTCCACAACATGACGTCCTTAAAACTGACCTTGACCAAAATGTATATAATGTAGATGATATGTACAATGCATACACTACTACAATAACTGTCAATCAAATTTATTTGGTTACAAAAAAGGTATAAAATTAAGAGTAGCAAAAAGAGTCTATGCATGTATAATTCTGAAAAACAACAAAAATACAGTCTTTTCAAAGAAAAGGCAGCCATTTTTTTCCTTTTTTGTTTAAAAACATTCCACTGAGGGTATGAACTACATTAAATACAGTATGCAACCTTGTCTGGTACTAAGAGCTAACACAAACCCAAAAGGATTTTAAGAGAAAAAACCTGCGTGACAGTGAAGGCAAATTTACATTGATTATTACCAGTAAACACAAAATGACATCAGTAAATGGATCGGTCACAGAAGCCAGACATATGAATCATAAGCAATGTGACAGTACATTCATTAGTGCAAGGCCTGAGGGAGCAATACTTCCACAGCCAGAGAAGCTGCACAATATATATTGCTCCCTGGGGAATGAGGGGTATATTTGATTCTTCAGTCGCATAAACAAGCATCACCGTTTCAGTTCTGCAGATTTAAATATGTTTTTGGGAACTGCTTAATGAATTTCAGTTGTCACTATAAGGCCTGATATACATATTCAATCGGAAGGCATCTGAGGCAGGCTTCATCCCATGTCCCATTGGCTCAGCTTTAAAGGAGTGTATGTCATTTTGAGACGTTTTTACACAATTCAAGGCCATTGAATTCATGACAACCCATTTTTGCCACTTGCACAGGCCAATGGACTAAAATAATAAAATAAAATACATTGCGAATCGCCTCTTTTCAGAGAAAAGCTAGTAGCATTTGAGAAAAAAACCCAGGTAGCTAAACAGGGGTAAAATTGTCTTTCTTTGTAGCCCAGTTTTCATGTGATCAGATACATTTCAGTAATGTTTTATCATCCATTGTACAGCTCCTTCATCTGGATAGAAGAAGAAACCTTCCACTTGGTCTCTACATGTTTTACTGGTTCCATAGTGCTGATGCTGGGGTTGAGAGGAGACCGTCTATGCTCAGGCCAGGGCTTCAGTGTTTGCGGGTGCGCTGGCCCCCTGTTCCAGTGTTTGTGACATACAGGAGGGGCTGAAGTTGCCTGGTTTGGGGGCCACGCTTGATGAGGTGGGAGGGCGAGACATCTGCTGTTGATCCTGTGGAGAATTAATAGGACAACAGGAAATCAAAACTGACTCTAATTCTCTTAATAGTTGTTCTTAGTGCTATTTAACACAATCCATTAATGCATTCAAAATAATAAATACTCATTGGTCTTCACTGAACAGATTGGAAGGAATACATTACAGGTTTATCTTGCAATAAATGGATAAATGTATAAATGTAGTGAACACATACATCATGAATGAGAAAATGAATAAATTATAATAAAAAAAAATTCAAATTGTGAAATCTGACCTGTTTGGTGGATATTGTGAGAGGGTCGAACTTTTGAAAGCTGAGGCTGGGCTCTGTGTTGGGGGCGCAGAAGGGGGGCCGGGGGATGACCGTTAATGTGCAGGTGGGGATCAGAAGTGCTGTCCAGGGGACGAAATCGCTGGTTTGTGTTCTTAGCCTGAGACAGCTGTGGGGTGGAGAAAATATTCAGTATGTTGCAAAACAATAAATCAATTTAATTACATTTTTTGGAGCATTAAATGTTTTTGCATTATAATAATATTTTTACAACAGTTAAGCGCAACTGTCCTTTATTCCCAAACAATTAAAAGCCTATTATTTAAACTGTTAAATATTTATACTACCATTCATAAATTAAGGAATTACAAAAATATTAATACTTTTATTCAGAATTTAGGCATTAAATTGATCAAAAGTGCTAATAAAATCATTACGTAAGGCATATACAATTACAAACGATTTCTATTTTTTAAATATTAAAAAATATTTAAAATAATTTTTAAATGCTATTCTTTTGCACTTTCTATTCATCAAGGAATTCACACACACACACACAAAAATTAAGCAGCTAAATGTTTTCAACATTGATAATAATAATAAGACTGTTTTCCCCACCAAATCAGAATATTAGAATGATTTCTGAAGGATCATGTGACACTGCAAGTAATCTTAAAGACAATAGTAACGACTGCTGAAAATTCTGCCTTGCTACTTACATTAACATAATATGCTTAATTGTCATGAAAATAAATGGTCCTAAAAACTCATTTCATTTTAATTATGCAAAAATCTCCTTCTTTTGACCCGAACAAGTTTCCGTGAGATTCATCCGTTAACACAGATTCTTTTATCTAAAAACTCACTGCTTGTCCTGTGACTTCAAATGATCGAGACCTCCTCTTGCGTCTGCGCCCCTCAAAGTCCTGCTCTCGTGGAGCAGGGTTCTTCACAGCCTGGCGGTTCCGTGGCCGTGTCCACGTGCCGCTGGGTGCAGGGCCGTCTCCTGTGCTGCTGGACAGGTTGTCATCGGAGGTGGCGTGGCGTAGCTCTGGGCTGGGCTGCCGTCCACGGCGTAGCACCAGGCCTTTAGGGGGCGCCTCGGTCAGAGACAGGTTACTCTTGTGTTTCTTGGGATCTAGGGGGGAAGGTGGCGGGGGCAATCGCAGGGCATCTATTTCTAGCACCTTAGAACGCCGTCGAGCAGCCTTGACCACGATGTTCTGCACGCCTCTTAGAATCTGCTGTTTCTCTAGAGGGAAAACAGTTCAGGGATTGTAAAACTATGACTAATTAAATAGACACTTTGTAATTTGGCATTAATCTGGGAAGAAGCCATGTAAGGTTTGCCTCAACTGACCAATCAGAATGAAGATTTCCAGGGAGCTGTATAACAGCACAAAGATGAAAGAGCAGAGGAACTCTTACCTCTAGGAGTCAGAGGGGCATCTGTGCCGTTCTCGCTGCTCTCGGGAGACGAGTCCAGATTGGTGCTCATACTGTGACTGAGATGACTGCATCTCAGAGCGTCATCCAGGACAGATGGCAACAGCTGCAGAGATACAGTCAGCATGGTGTCAGGCGGTGTTATTCAGTACACTCAGTTATGTTACGTCTCAGGACTTGTATAAATGGGAGGGTATTTTGTGCATGCGTTTTGTTTTGCTTTTCTCTCTCTCTCTCAAACATTAAAGACTAAGAGGTGGAGTTTAATTAGCTGATGACTGCACTATCCTGATTGGATCACTAGAGGAAATGATTGGAGTTAAAAGGCAGAGCTGAGATGTTTGCAGTGTGGAGGCTTGGAGCAAGAGACACTTCTTCTGACTTCTCTTGTGTTTGAGGTTAACTTGTTGTTGATTTAAAAAGAAAAGGGGAAATCCTCTTGTGGGAGGATTCATTTAACCCAAACATGTGAGTTATATTGTTTTCTGTTAAGATCAATTATTTGAGTTTGTTTCTCTGTTTTTGTGGTTAGCTGTGGGAGGAGCTTGCCATTTATTTTGTCTACACTTTTACTCCTGTTTTAGGGAGGTAGTGTAGTATTTTGTAATTTGTTATTTTATTTTCTAGATCAGGTAGATTTATTTTGGGAGTTAGTATGTTTAGTTTATTATGTTGGCCTTGACCCCTCCTGAAGTTCTGTTTGCTTCCTTGTGTTCAATAAATTCTATTCTGTTTTGCATCGATTTATGGTGTTGCTTGTGAGTCAGTAGAAGGGGAAAGCTCCCTCCATTCTTCCACCACTTTCTTTATTACTCATTCCCATCCCTAGACTGGGGAGGTATGTACTAGTTAAGAAACAGAGAAACCAAAAATGAATGTAGATTAAACAGAATATTTACACTTTCTTCCATTTTCATAAATACTACTGTTCAAAACGGTCAAGATGTCACCAACGCTGCATTTGTTTGATCAAAATACCCTAAATATTTGTACAATTCTAAAAAACTTTCTTCTATTTTACTACATTTTAAAATGAAATGTATTCCTGTCATGATCATCATTACTCCAGTCTTCAGTGTCACATGATCCTTCAGAAATCATTCTAATATGCTGATCTGAAGCATGTATCATCAGTGTTGAAAACAGTTCTGTTTAATATATCTGTTGAAACCAAGACACTTATTTTCAGGATATATATGTAATCTTAAAAAAAACTATGTGACCCTGGTCCACAAAACCAGTCATAAGTACCATGAGCATATTTGTAGCAATAGTCATTGCAATAGGCATAGTTTTGTATGGGTCAAAATTATCGTTTTTTTTATCTTAATCAACTATTTTATGCTAAAAATCATTAGGATATTAAGTAAAGCTCATGTTCCATGAATATACTTTGTAAATGTACTACCATAAATCTATCTATTTTTTTATTAGTAATATGCATAACATTTGGAAAAGGTGATTTTCTCAATATTTTTGCACCCTCAGATTCCAGATATTTAGATAGTTGTATCTCAGCCAAATATTGTCCTATACAAACAAGCTTATTTATTCAGCTTATGTATAAATCTGGATTTCTCCAAAAAATGACCCTTATGACTGGTTTTGTGGTCCAGGGTCACACATTACAGTAAGCTGCAAACGTAGACTCCCAGAAGCTCACCTCTCTGTTGCCCTGGCCATTGATGTGAATGGGTGGAGGAGTCATAACTACAGACTTCTTCATCTGTTTGAGACTACTCTTGAACACTCGGTCTCTGTGTGGGCAGGAGAACATGTTTAACTTGAAGTAAAAGCATGAACAAGCTCAGACTCATTTAACACAATATGAAGGAGGACGTTATAGTACAGTTCTTTTACATCCACAGGACAAGCAGAATGTTCCTTG
This sequence comes from Gymnocypris eckloni scoliostomus, assembly GCA_027564155.1. Classification (NCBI taxonomy): domain Eukaryota; kingdom Metazoa; phylum Chordata; class Actinopteri; order Cypriniformes; family Cyprinidae; genus Gymnocypris; species Gymnocypris eckloni. Next base: position 23,844,395 of record CM050430.1, on the reverse strand, counting down.
CTATTTGTATTTTCACATTCATAAAATTCTAAATATTTTTGGCCATTAAAAGTTTCATACAAGGGAATACATTAAGTTTGCATAAGGAGGGAAATATGAAGAAGAAGAAGTATCAAATGAATTTGATACCCATCAGGCTCTGGGAGAATCGGAGGAAGTGTGTGTCGTCTCAGTTTTGTCCGCCTTTCTCTGTTGTCTGAGCCCAGTGTGCGAACACTTTCTTGGTCTGAATCCATCTCCTGCAAGGGGTCACGACCTCTACTGGGGAGGGTGATCTTGGGCAGGGAACCCTCCTATAGAAATATATGTTCATGATCACTGTGAAATACTTTGCTTTTATCATGTCCTTCTCTTGAAGAGCTTTTAACGTCAACATGAAACTCATTTTACTGTTATTATGATCAATGTGATGGAAAATGTTATGCAGGATTTTGGAATAATGTACACTGATGTTTTGTGCAATGTGTATTCACAAAGTAAAAAGAGATTTTGATTTCATGTTGGCTGAAATCTTCTTGACTTACCTTAAGAGAACGAATGGTGAACTTATCCAGGGCCACGACTCTGTCCAAGTTCTTCTCATCCATTTCCTTCATGTACATCTCATAAAGCTCTTGAAGATGAGGAGGAACCAGGAGACTGTGATCTGCAAAAACAGCTTCTTATAACATTTCTTTTTTTCCACAAGAAAGTGTGTATGTGTGTGTTATATATAAAAATATATGTGTGTGTGTTCTGTGTATATAAATACACACACATACAGTATTTTGAAAATGTTTACATGTATTTAAATGTCTATATTTATATTCATATAATATGTAAAGTAGATTTTTTAAATGTGTATATATATATATATATATATATATCACAATTAATCATTTGGCAGCATTAATATATATATTATATATAATATATATAGATTGTCATGAGTTAACTCGTGATTAATCACAGCTTAATCGCACATTTGTATTTGTTTGAAATGTACCTAAAAATGTATACTTTTCAAGTTTTTAATACTCTAATTAACAATTAGAGCCGGCATCGTGATCTCCCCCATATCCCCCGCAATCCGTCGCATGCCAATACCGTGCTTTGGAAAGAAAATGACGTGTTTTTAAATGTTTTGTGCTTAAACTCGCTAGACTCAAGTCAGTCATAATGTTCTTTGACAATGTAAGTTCTGTGCTCATATTCTCTGTATTCACCATTTAAAAAATAACTTACAAATTGCCCCTTTACTTTTGAACAATTTCTTTGTCATCTGCAGATTGATTTTAAGTAGGTGGAAAAATCGGTTTAAGTCGTAAATCGGATTTTTTGTGAAAAACTCTGGGATTTTTTTCTTAGGCCATATCGCCCAGCCCTAATATATATATATCACACACACACACACATTTTAACTTGAACTGAACTGAACCCTCATATTGCATCACTCTGATTTCGGTGGCGTTTCTTATTCCTGCGAATGACTCACCATCAATAAATTGCCGCTGCTGCTGGATGATCTCATGGCAGAGGTGTCTGTGCTGTTCAAACGCTGCACTACCACGTTTTTCTGTCGGATCACGTTGTCCTTGAGCAGCGCTGGACTGCATCTCTGCGTTCTCGATCTCTAGCTCGTGAACCTTGCAGAGGAGGCAAAGCACTTCCCTCTGCTCCTCTGAGCTCACGCGGCGGGGGAGAAGCTCTTCAAGACGTCGTGCTTTCTCTCGGAGCTCTGCCAGGCGCTGCTCCAGCCCGGCCTTAACGAGAACAGAGAGAGACTATGATCAATTACTGTGATGAGTAACATTATTAACACAGCAAGTACAATTTATCATTGCTTATAAGGAGTCTCAGTCTAAAAACTGAAAGGAAATGTATTAAGGTAGTATGCACTGCCTATGCAGAGTGGTCCAATAACAAGCTATTATAACAAGTTCACTGAAATGAACCAGTTAAACAAACTGATTCCCTAAAAGGAATCAAGACATGTTAAACTCACAATGCTGTACTGAGATTTTCTGAGGTGTTGTTCTGCCCTCTAGTGGCTAATAACACATTACCTTCTGTTTTTGTGTTTTCTTCTGGTCAGCCATGAGTGTGACAAGGTTCTCTCTGGCAATGGCCACCTCTTGTGTCTCTGTGCTGTCAGGCAAAGATTCTGGGGAGTCTGAGTCTTTTTCACTTTCATCCTTATTAAAAATCTCCTTCCTCCTCTCGCACCGCCACTTCTTTCTTCTCCTGAAGCGTTCTTGCTCCCAGCTAGATGGAGACGGATAATATTTCAATGACCAAGAAGTTATTTGAAAGAAAGTTTGTTCAGTCTGAAATGATAAAACAACTGATGGTAGTGTTCATGAGTGTGGGTGATAGTCTTCTGTGTCCAAATAGCTTGAGGTCAACGTGTGTATTTGCTTTGGTTTGTGTGCAGAATGAAGACTCACTCTGTGATTGTCAACAGGTGTTTGGATGTGTCTATCTGGATTTCCATGTTGTTGTTTTCCAGCTCCATAAGATGCCTCCTGATGTCCATCTGCTGTCTAAATGCATCGATCAGCTGCTCCCGCAGTTGGTCCATCTCAGCCCGGCTCTGCTGAGAAGAGTGAGCCTGCACCTCCGCTAGAGAAAAACAATGACACTCTTTTTGAGCCAGAATAGAACAGAAATAGAATAGAATATAAGCAGAAAATGATCTATTAGTGATATTCAGAAAATAATCTAATTAAAAAATTATATATTAAATAAATATTTAAAACAATCATAATAGAACAAAATCAATTCAAATGATGTTATAATCAAACCGAAAAGACCAGAATAAAACAGAATAGTTGAAACATTTAGAAAAGGATACAACCAAACAGAAAATAATACAATAGAATAGACCACAATTTAATACAAAATATATTATCAAAAAGAAAATCACAAAAAACACAATAGAATAGAATCAATTAGAAAATTATCAAACTAACAGAAAAAACACTTCTACTGGAATAGAATGACAGAACTATCAATTAGAAGATAACCTGATCAAACAGAAAATAATTTATTATATAATAGAACAGAATAATTTAGAAAATAATCTAGTCAAGTGGAAAATAATCTACTAGATTTAAGTAGAACAGAATAATTTTGAAAATAATATAATCTATTAAAGTGACAATTATCTATTAGAATTAAATAGACCAGAGTAGAGTGGAGTAGAATAGTTGGAAATTAAAAGTCAAATTGAGGCGGTATCAATGGTAAATATCATTTCTAAGGATTCCAAAAATGTAATAAAATAATCAAACCAAACAGAAAACAACCTATTAGAATACAATAGAACAGAATAATAGAATAGAATAAAACAGAACAATATAGAACTGAACAGAACAGGATAGAATTCAAATCAAGGTGGTTTCTTCACTTCTTACAGATGGGATGTTACCTTGAACATGGCGGATGTCTGTTCTGTCCGGGTTGAGCTGTCTGCTGGCCTGGTCTGCTATCTTTTTCT